>CM069863.1:41430877-41823377 GCA_036172795.1 Pelodytes ibericus
GCATTTAACTATACGGAGACAGAGTCTCCATTCATAAAATTATGAATGGAGACTTTGTCTCCGTGTAGTAAAATGCCCACAGCCTATAAACCGAACGTTCGGTTTATAGGCTGTCGGTTTATGGAATACATGTATTCCTATTGCTATTCTATAAACCGAACGTTCGGTTTATAGAATAGCCATAGGATTACATGTATTACATAAGCCGAAAGTCTATAAACCGATCGTTCGGTTTATAGGCTGTCGGCATTTTACTACACGGAGACAAAGTCTCCATTCATAATTTTATGAATGGAGACTCTGTCTCTTATTAGTTAAATGCCGACAGCCTATAAACCGAACGACTTTCGGTTTATAGACTTTCGGCTTATGTAATACATGTAAACCTATGGCTATTCTATAAACCGAAAGTCGTTCGGTTTATAGAATAGCAATAGGATTACATGTATTTCATAAGCCGAAAGTCTATAAACCGAAAGTCTTTCGGTTTATAGACTTTCGGCTTATAGAATACAAGTAATACTATTGCCTTTCTATGAACCAAACGAGAGCCCCATTCATAAGAATTTCTTATGAATGGGGCTCTCGTTCGGTTTATAGAAAGCCAATAGTATTACATTGTATTCTAAAAAACGAACGAATAAAACAAAACGAAACGAAAATAATGAACGAATTTCGTCTGAAACTAATGCACTAATGAACGAAATTCGTTTTAGACGAAATAAATAACATTTTCGTCCGAATGGACGAAAACGAAACGAAAATGTTAGTTTTGCACATGTCTATATAGCACAAGCATAACATATATAACGTGTAGATTATTCAACATGCATTGATCTGTTTCTATGTTTTGCCTTTTTTCTCACTTTCATGAAGTGTATCATGACAGTCTTCATGACTCAGGTTCTTGGAGGGCCTTGAGGGCCAAACACCTCCCTGTGGACTATGGACCTTGTCTTTGGATGTGCTATGTTTGGGGGTGCTTTCTTTGGGGGCATCAGTGACACCCTGCTTCAATACAGCTGGACTTCAACACAGGCTCACTCAAGATGTCAGCCCTTGCCCTATTCATTGTGTTTCCCCCAGGTTAATTCATGTTATTGTATGTTAGTTTTGAATTGTGTACTTATCAAATCAATAAGTGTTTATTGTCCTGTGAGCCATCTATTGTCTCTTGTAGTTTGGATGTCTAGATCTAAAGATGGCATGTTTATTTTATGTAAAGTTGTGCTGTAGTTAATTACCTGTTTTAAGTTAGTTTTTCTATTGTGTGAGGCTTACATGTTATAATTAGATCCCTGTGCCTCACTGGGGGAGTTGATGTAACATTTGTGTGTATATAGTCTGTGATGTTTTCACAAATAAAGGTTGTTCCTTCTTGCTGTACCTAACTGCTAGTGGTCCTGTCTGCTATTTGGGTTCAAAGAGCATGGTTCCAGAAAAACTGGCTGGGTGGATGCTGAGCGTTAATCGGGGGCTAATGAGGTGATTTCCCACAATGGACAGAGGTGCTACCAGACTTGGGTAGCCCTTCTGTTACACTCATATTGCCACCACACGTGATTGAACATTCTAGCCCCTATGTTACACCTCCAGCGCACATTTTGGCATGTTGGGTAGATTATATTTATCTTCTGTGGGACCATATACCACTGATGCCTATTTTTAAAGAATAATTATTATAAGCTGAGACAATGAGTTATCTTATGAATTCGGGCCCAATTTTCATTCCATTTGTCTAATTGTATGCTGATGCCTAGATCTTCTTCCCACCTCTTTATTGCCGGTGGTATATGCTCTGTCTGTAAGTTCTCTCCATCTCCCTATTAAGCCCTTTTTATACATATTATCAAAAATCCTGTCTATCCATTCCATAATTCTTACATTTGTATGTGTGAATAGATTGAACTTCATATAGTTCTCTATCCTGTACACCAGGAAATGATCTCTAAACGGAAGAGACCATTCCTGTATTATTTCCCTTACTGATTTCATTTTTCCCCAGCGTATATTTCAGACAGTCTCATATCATCTCTGTTCCCCCATCCTTGAATATTAAGATAGTCTTTGTTGTGCTATGATGTTTGGGATCATTCTAAATAAATACATGATTTTGGATAGTATATGCCCTTAGTATAGTAACTCTACCCAGCCATGATATGGGGAGGGCTTTCCATGTCCTAAACTGTTTTTAAAATTCTTTCAACATAGGAGGATAGTTAGTTTCAATTAGCTTATTCATATTTGGCGGGACAATGATGCCAAGATAATTAATCCCCTATTTTGTCCAATGAAAAGGGTACTTGATTTTTAATTGTTCTGATAATATGTCAGGGAGTCCCAGTGCCATTGCATCAACACTGTCAAATGCCTTTTCGGCATCCAGGGATAGCACCACCATTGGTATACCCTGAGAATTAGTTTTATTTATTATTTAATTAATTAATTAATTAATTATATCTATCACTTTACGAACATGAGAGCTAGATTGTCTACCCTTGACAAACCCCGTTTGATCATGAACCACAATTTGCAGGATTACATCTTTTAATCTTTCTGTTATAATCGAAGAATACATTTTAGTGTCTGAGTTGATGAGAGAAATTGGTCTGTAATTACTCACCCCAGTCTCATCTTTCCCTGTTTTATGAATAGGTCTAATGACAGCTTGCAACGTTTCCTAAGGAAACTGACCTATCACTATTATATACATTAAATACATTTGTAAGTTGTATAACGATTATATCAGCCTTTTTTTTATTTTTATAAAAGTCATTGGAGTAGCCATCCAGATCCAGGGATTTCTTTTTTTTTTTAATCTCTTAATTGCTATCTTCACTTCACCCTCTTCTAGACTTCTAGATTTCTCCTTGCTTCCAATTTTAGGAAGAGCCATCCTACTTAGATACTTTTTCATGGAGTCCTTATCTTTCCCTTCGGATTTAATGTTATACAGCTGAAGACAGAATTCTCAAAATGCCAAAATGCTGAGCCAATCTGCTCGGGACTTATACACACTCTATCTTTTGTTACGATTTTATGTATCCTAGCTTGCTGTTTTTGCTTTCTTAATTGGTAGAACATAAAAGCTTTTCTGCTCTATTACCAAGAAAAAAACATTTCATCTTCATCTTCATTATCATGTAGTTGGCTCTATCCATTAGCTTTGGTTTTATCTGAGATCTTCTCTGGGCTCTCTGTTTGATATATGCTTCCCGAGGCTTATACTTATTTGACCTAAAAAGTTCCTCCAATTTAAGATAAAGCTCCAGTAATTTACCTCCTCTCTGTCTTTTCATCTGACTGTTTAATTTGATAAGACTTCCCCCTCATCACCCTTTTAAAAGTGCACCAGATCGTGGACTGTTGGAGGTGCTTAGTATTTTATGTTATCAGATTTTGTCAATAGAATATAATTTTTTTCCAGTATCTTTGCATCGTCCTTTGTCCATTCTGTACCTCCATAAAAACTGGATCATGGTCAGACCAAACAATGGAGCCCACTCCACTGCTTTTACAATACTTAATTGTTGTAGCCTTATTGAAGATTATGCCCAATAATTGATATCAGGAAGAAAAATGTGTATACTCTCTATCCATCGGCCTAATTGTCCTTCACACATCATACATTCTAAACTTACTCAGTGTCTCAGAGAAAGATCTCCCAAGACCTCTACTTGTAGCATTTCTTATATTTGTTTAACCGAATAGTCTTGTTCATCTCAATGCCTGCCACAACTGAAATCACCAAGACATAGGAAGATCCCTTTTATTCGATCATAAAATCTACCCAAGATGCCATTCAGAAAATGTACTTGTCTTTTGTTTGGAGCATATGCATTTAACAATGTATATTCTTTATCATTAATTTTACATATCAAAAAGAGAAATCTGCCTTTGCTACCATCTATTTTTTAAATGCGTTCATATTTAACATTCTTTGAGACTATATAGCAACTCCACATGTATTCTTTAAGCCAAGAGAAGAATATTCTACTATTGAGAAATTTTGGTTTCTCAACCTAAGGGAGTCATCACATCTCATGTGGGTTTCCTGGATACAACCAATATCCACTCTTTCTTTGTATAACATCTCCAAAAATATTTTCCTTTTTTGCAGAGATTGTTCTATCACCTTTGCAGGATTTGCAGGATCCCAGAGTCGCCATACCCGCATAACAGACAACAAAATATACATACTAGTGGTCTATACAAGAGCAACCCTACACATACCATAAAACCCCCTTTCCCTGGTATTGGTCAGAATCCCTATCGTCCCTTTCCACACCAAATATTTATTTTATTTCCATTGGGAGTTCCGTCTGGGCTTTCAATTTGTTCCCATTGAGGTTAATCCCCAATACCCCACTCATCCCCACTCCCTCACGACCAATGGGCTAACTACCATCTTCCTAAAATCCTTATCCCCTTCAAAATGGTGAATTTTGAAGTGGGAGTAAGCGAAGAAAGGAAAAGAGCAAAAACTAAAAGACGAGGAAGGGTGGGCGAAACAGAGTGAGAGAAAGAGAGGGGGGGGGACCTTTAAGTATCCTAATATATTATTAATTCTATTTGCTACCCAAATATATACCTAAATATCTCATTCCCTTTCCTTTTTCTCCTTGTGTTCCTTAATATTTACCGTGATAATGCCAACATATTTGAATTACCTTGTTGTTCTTATAATTGTGTTACTTCTATGGAACATTTCCACAATCATACCTGCATCCCCTTTCCCTTTGTACCTTAGTATATCAAATCTATTATTAATGCTATTAACTACACAAATATATACTTAAGTATCTCATTCCAATTTCCTTTGCTCCTTGTGTTCCTTTAATATTTACCCTATAACCCTATTATTCTTATAGTTGAGTTTCTTCTATATCAGATTCTCACAACCATACCTAAATCCCCTTTCCCTTTGTACCTTAGTGTAATCATTGTTAGTGGTAACCACAACAACCTCTACAAAAAAAGCTATATATAAAAATATCCAAATCTAATTACATCTAAATGAGACATTTCCATATACCTTTCAGTGTTTTCTATTTACCAAATTAATTTGGTCATATTTATGGATGTCATCATATAAATATGTATATCCTAATTCTCCAAATAACCCCCTCTTCACCTCTTCCCCTCCACCATACTTCCGTAACCAATCTCACCGATTCCTGCCCTTCCCTCTATTCACTAATGTTCCTTTCAACCTCCATGTTTTTTTATCCATTCTTGGGCTCCTTTTTCCGAATCAATTGAAAAAGTCTGACCATCCCTAACTATGTATATTTTTAAAGGAAATCCCCAAGGGTACTTTATATGTTTCTCTCTAAGAAAGTCTGTCATAAACGTAATCAATCTTCTCTTCTGCCTTGTAGTGACTGAAAAGTCCTGATAAAACACAAGATTCTTTCATTCCTCTCCCTTAGTCTCTGGATTTCTAATGACCAGCATTATTTGTTGTCCAACGTAGAAGGTGGAAAATGACATTTCTGGCAGCTGTTTCCAGGGAGCTTTTGGGTTTAAACACTTTGTGAGCACTTTCTATTAAATGTGGTGTTACTTTTGCTCCAATTTCCAAAGTTCCGATGATCTTCAATAGATAATCCATCAGACTCTTTTGATCCACGGACCCAGTGATACCTCTTATCCTCATATTTTTACGCCATGCTCTGTCTTCGCTAACCACCATTTTGGTTTCCAACTCTTTTGCTTCAAATTCCATTGTTTCTGTTCTCTCTGCTATTACCTTCACCTTTCCTTTGTTTATTTGAAATTCCTCAAATTCCCCAAAGCCTATCTTTATCTCTTTCTTGATTTGCAATAATTGTTTATCAAAACTTTGTTCCAATTGACTGTGTGTAATAAACTGAGAGATGATTTCTCTATTGCTTGCTGTTGCATCTAATAAAGATTAATCTCTGCCCATAAATCAGCTGGTATGTTATCGTTAGTTTTAATCAGCAGTGAAAACAGGGAAGTTATTTTTTTTCTTTCCTTCCATCACAATTCTGTTTCTTATCATTTTTTGAGTTTTGATCCCTTATTTCTCTTGCTCTTCTGCTGGAAGCCATCTTTTTCTCAGTCAAAAGTCCTTAAGGCTTCTGCTTTGGGGTCAATTTTGGACTTAACCCAAATAACCCTCTAAACTTTGCCTTAGGGTTCCTATATGTCAGAATTATCTATCAGTAAGTTCAAGGAAGCAGTATACTATAATATATTTGCTCTGCTTTCCCAGCAGGAATATACTCTTTTTGCTTGATGTGTTTCCTTCCCCTCTTTAATTCTCTCTCAAGTGTTTTCCATCAATTTCAGTAGGTAGTGAACTTTGCGTTCCTCTCCGTACGATTTTATAGCTGGCAGCCAAACAAAAGACCCCAAGTCCTCTGGACCGTTATATCTTTTCTGCAGTATTTAGTGCGCTACTCATATGACTTTGTGAGATGCCCTCTATAGCCTTTGTTTCTGCCCAAAGGATCCCGGGGACGTCCTTCCATGCTTCCCAGTACAGGTGCCTCTAGTCCTCATCAGCATTTTCAGGGAATACGTTAATTTTGTTTGGAGCCCTCGTTTAGCTCAGTTCAGTTGCAGACCAACTTGTGCTGCTGTCTGCCGGGATGTCTCATGTGACACTCTGTACAGACTTTTCCCCCACGTGCTTCGCTCACCTTGATATAATGAGTAGAACACTGACCCATATAGAAGGCTTATTAACCCCTTCCCGACCTTATGACGAGTTAACTCGTCATAAGAGCCGCACCATTCTCGTCATGCAGTCTAGCCGGCGGTGCGCTCCGTGGGCACCGCCAGCTAGTCTGCAACGGGTCCAGGACTAAGCCTCGCACCCGAGGCAAAGCTCCTGGACCCGATCGGTCAGTTTCCGGGCATGTGATCGCGGTGATTGAGTCATCACCGCGATAACATGCAAATTAGATGGCAAAGTCAGTGTGTTCACACACTGACTTTGCCTCTAATTCACTCCCTGTGCTTCACATTCTTATAGTGAAGCACAGAGAGTGACCTGCAAGTAAAAATAAATGAATTACATACACATAAAAAAAAATTAACCCTTTCATTGCTGATCACAGTTTTTAACTGTGATCAGTTTCCTTCCACTTTATTGCCCTCATTTAGTTTTTTTTAACAGATTTTTTTATTTTTACAATTTATAAAGTTTTTTTATAAAGGTAATTTTAATATATTTATTTAATAAAATTTAACCCCTGCATGCCTGTTGCATGATTTTTACTGATCTGACATCGCACTCTTCAGAGTTTTTTTCTGTCTTTTTTGTTATGGGGGGTTTGGGAACCAATATTTTTCTTTTTTATTAGTTAGTTAATTAGGGGGGATAAGTGGGTTAGTGTTGCACTCAGTGGCGTCCCGAGGGGGGGGCGGTGCCACTGACTAGGGGGGTGCCACTGGTGCTACCGGCACTATATTACTGGGCATCTGACTGGCACTATATTACTGGGCTCTGGCAGGCACTATATTACTGGGCTCTGGCTGGCACTATATTACAGGCATCTGGCTGGCACTATATTACTGGGCTCTGGCTGGCACTATATTACAGGCATCTGGCTGGAACTATATTACTGGGCATCTGGCTGGCACTATATTACAGGCATCTGGCTGGCACTATATTACTGGGCTCTGGCTGGCACTATATTACTGGGCATCTGGCTGGCACTATATTACAGGCATCTGGCTGGCACTATATTACTGGGCTCTGGCTGGCACTATATTACTGGGCATCTGACTGGCACTATATTACTGGGCTCTGGCTGGCACTATATTACTGGGCTCTGGCTGGCACAATATTACAGGCATCTGGCTGGCACTATATTACTCGGCATCTGACTGGCACTATATTACTGGGCTCTGGCTGGCACTATATTGCTGGGCATCTGGCTGGCACTATATTACAGGCATCTGGCTGACACTATATTACTGGGCTCTGGCTGGCACTATATTACTGGGCTCTGACTGGCACTATATTACTTGGCATCTGACTGGCACAATATTACTGGGCATCTGGCTGGCACAATATTCCTGGGCACTGACTGGCACAATATTACTGGGCATCTGACTGGCATAATATTCCTGGGCACTAACTGGCACAAAATTACTTGGCATCTGACTGGCACAATATTGCTGGGCATCTGGCTGGCACTATATTACTGGGCATCTGACTGGCACAATATTCCTGGGCATATGACTGTTACAATATTCCTGGGCTCTGAGTGGCACACTATTACTGGGCACTGACTGGCACACTATTACTGGGCACTGACTGGTACAATATTCTTGGGCATATGACTGGCATAATATTCCTCCGCACTGACTGGCATAATATTCCTGGGCATCTGACTGGCATAATATTCCTGGGCACTGACTGGCACAAAATTACTTGGCATCTGACTGGCATAATATTCCTGGGCACTGACTGGCACACTATTACTGGGCATCTGACTGGCACACTATTACTGGGCATCTGACTGGCACAATATTCCTGGGCACTGACTGGCACACTATTACTGGGCACTGACTGGCACACTATTACTGGGCTCTGATTGGCACTATATTACTGGGCTCTGACTAGCACAATAATACTGGCTCTGACTGGCACAATATTCCTGCTATCTGACTGGCACAATATTACTGGGCTCTGAGTGGCACACTATTACTGGGCTCTGAGTGGCACACTATTACTGGGCTCTGAGTGGCACACTATTTCTGGGCTCTGAGTGGCACACTATTACTGGGCTCTGAGTGGCACACTTACTGGGCTCTGAGTGGCACACTATTACTGGGCTCTGAGTGGCACACTATTACTGGGCTCTGACTGGCACACTATTACTGGGCTCTGAGTGGCACACTATTACTGGGCTCTGAGTGGCACATTATTCCTGGTATCTATAATTGTACAATTTTCAAACATTGAAAAAATTGTGGGTGTTTTCTTGCATTTTTATTATGGGGGGGGGGGGGGGGTGCCACACTCAGGGTCCGCCCCGGGTGCCAAATGCTCTAGGTACGCCCCTGGTTGCACTAGTTATGTAGCTTATTATTGGGAAAATAATGGGGAAAAACTTTTTTTTCCTCAAAAATTTCCTCTTTTATATGTGTTTTTTAATACTAAAATGTAAATCATTTTTATGTATAGGGTATCAAAAGAAAGCTCTAACTGTCCTCTAAAAAAACAACATATAACTTGTATGGGTACGTTAAATGAGAGAGAGGAAATTTATGTTTCAAAAACCGCGTATTAAAAATTGAAAAACGCTCTGGTCCTTGGCCCAGGAAAATCCCTGGTCCTTAAAGGGTTAATAAAGTACAATATTTGGATTGTAGGGGGTGTGGTGACATAGATTGCATGCCTCACGCTTTGTAGTGCGAAAGCAGAGTTCCTATAGCGGGGTCAGGAGAGCATCGGCTCGTCAAAGATGTCGTAACTCCCAGTGGGATACTAACAGACCCACTAGCAGACCCAGTATCGGACCTTAATGTTGATCTCTTCAGGTTAGATTGAAGGGGAGAAGGAGCACTAGAAATGAGAAAAAAACAGAACTAAACACGGACGCAATTTAAACCTTACGGAGTAATACCCTCCATTTGGATCAGTTTTCATACAGACACGGCAGAAGCGGCAGGAGGAAGAGTAATCAGCCCGAATGCTACAAATAGACGAGAATTATCTATTGCAAGGTGCTTTGGTCGAGTTTTATATAAATCTGTTTGTTAGCTAGATATAACTGCCAGAAAATAGCCATTAATAGACTGCATTGAGGAGTTGAACTTGCGTCCAAGTTGCAAAACAGGTCACGCTGTCTAAAATACATTGTATCTAGGAAACCTGAATCTGCAAGAGAGCAAGCTAGAAACAGCTGTAATCAACAGATTCCTATTGATCATATATATACCTGTAGTGGTAACAAGAACTTATATACTGTATATATTTTAAACCACTTTAAGCTGCAAAACACGCTTCGGGTTTTGGTCCCTCAGTCCCGTACATAGCACTGTGCAATATGCATACCTTTACCTCTTGACTTTTTGACTTATTGGCATATGTGGTGCCAGTTCTGATTTCTGTACATTCCCAAATTATTATATCGATATTTTCTCTTTGTGCAGACCTGGCTGCACCACTCACTATATTGTCAGTAAATCTATTGTATACTATTGGTACTTATACCACCATACCAGTTGTCATGATTCTATCATCCATAAAGCATAACGCTTTTTTTGTGAATTATTTGCTATCCCTAAGTCATTGACATATGCATATTCCAGCCCTAGTGCAAGAGGACTATGGGACCTTTACAGCAATCAGTTTTTTCAGTATAGCTACTATCCTGACATATTTTTCAGGATAGATTCAATTGCTGTCCTTGCACCCAATGCTATATTGAAGATTACTAATTGATACTGACATGGCTTTGCAAGTTTGATTTTTATCACACCATATCACGTTTTTTCACTTGTTTGTCCTAAGTGTAGCATTTTTAATCATTATTAATAAAGGTTATGTCTTATTTTTATTAGCTTCCACTTTCGTCTATTTTGTATTATCCTAGGTTCTAGTCGAATGGAAAAGGTCATAAACCAAATAATCTAAAAAGATCAGATTGGGTTTGTTCCCGGCCGAAGTTCAAGATTTAAGACAGTTAATTAATATTATTGATGCCTGAACATATATAGCCAAAGAACTGGTCATATTATCAGTTGATGCTGGAATCTCTAAAAGCTTTCGGATTTCTTTTTGGGTGCCATAGGGGCTATATATAGCAACTCATCTGCAAGATCAGTGGGACAAAATATACGTGCAGACTGGTTCAAATTAAGCAACGGGACAGGTCAGGTCTGCCCACTATCACCCTTATTATACATAACATTTTTAGAAATCATGGCACTGAAAAAAGAGCTTGTGATCAAGAGGAGCACAAGTTCTGCATGTATGATGACGTTATGTGACCCAATGAATTCCCTACCCGCTTTGCTGGACCTTATAGGGTAATATTCAAACGTAGCCAATAATAAAATAAATATAAACAAATCTATGATAATGCCCATTAATGCTCAGCAACTGATGTGTCAAACTATAAAGAATATATATAAATAGATTGGTCGGAGAAAGAAATCATATATTTGGGTATTAGAATTACACCAAGAATTGAAGCTCTAATGAGTGTTAATGTACTGGCCATGATGAGAGAAACTAATTATATCCTGAAAGGATAATGAAACAGGATGCTGTCATGGGTTGGCAGGATAAATGCAATTAAATCATACATATTACCTAAATGGTTATATATCTTTTGCCATCTCCCATTAGAAATCCAGGAGGGTTGGCTCAATCTGATCCACTCAAGCTTTAGCAAGTTCATATGGCTTCAAAAGAAACCTAGAATCATGATAAAACATATTGCCCTTCTCCCTAACAAAGGAGGTCTTGGATTTCATATTATTAAAAGATTACTATCCAGCCAATATGATCAGACACATATATCTACTATAGACACCAGGGATCAAAGATGAAAAATGGTATCAGATTGAGAAAGGATTTGCAAAAATGGGGGAACCGAGCTTTGGAATACCCAATGGGATAATTATAAAAAATATAGAGATAGGGAATTATGTACTAAAAAATCTGATGCCTGTGTGGGGCCAAATTAAGAAAAAGCTTGGAATATATAAACAAATCATTGAATCCCTGAGGTTGGATATTATTGAATCTAATGTCCATAGGATGGAGAGATAAAGGCATAATACAATTAGCTGTCTAATTTCAGAAACAAAGGTAAAAGCATTTCCCTTATTGAGCCAAGAATTTAAATTGCCAACTAAGGACATTTTCACTTATATACGTGGTAAACACTACCTAGAATCTACATTATATCAGGAAAATAAACAGATTGTTAAGGCTCTTAAAACAATATTAAACTATAAAAGTTGCGACACAAGTCATGGCAAAATCAAATAAACTTCTGAGACTAAAATAGAGTGAGGATATCTTGGCTAGGAAAAAGTGGTCAAACATTTAAGACATTGAGCTATGTCAGGAGGAATCGGTGGCTCCATGGCAACTTCTTAATGAGTCAATCCATTGTGTTACCATTCTTGAAAACCAATTTAACATCATAAATTTTTGTTATTTAGTTCCCTTACAATTGGCCAATTTTCTGCAGAGAATAGCGATAGATGCTGGCGATGTGAGAGGGCAGAGAGAGATTACTTACACATATGGTGGAAAAGTGAGGAGATCAAATAGTTATGGATAACAGTCTTTGCAAAACTATTTAAGTTGGGAAATATAAGGATGGAGATGTGCCATCTAACGTCACATCTTCATTTGAACTTTACATCTTTTTGTGGCTACAAAGATGAATACTGCAACAAACTGAGGTAGGACCTGTTCGGCCTTCTGGGGGAAGCTGAGGGAGCAGGTCCTACTCCAATTATGTATGGGACAAGGACTGCGATGGAGGAATATTAAAATGTACCGAAATGCTAAATTGGCTAGAGACTGCATAGCAATAATAGAGATCGATACTGAATGATTTTTTTTTTTTAACAAATAATGCATTGTAATCTGCTGATTGAGAATGGCAAGTCTCTCCCCCCTCCCCGCCGTGGTAGTGCACATATAATCGTACGTCTATGTTGTGTTTTGTCTTGTCTTTTACTTTTGTTTATTGTAGAGTCTAAATTGAAATATTCATATGCGATATTATGATGGAATTAATTGGAACAGACTTATGTTCTTGTTTTTCCTTTTATGTCTTATATTGTGAAATAATAATAAGAAAATTATTGAAACCAATATATATATATATATATATATATATATATATATATATATATATATATATTTGGATTGTAAATTGTAAAATTGATTAGGCAGGTGCAACCGATGGCTATATTTTGCAGGACCTCAAGTTCAGTCAGGGCCAGAGAACCAAGGTGAACCTCCAGCCTGCATTGTATAAAATATATTGAACAATCTTAAAAGTCAATTTAAAAAAAAAAATTAATTGTTATTTCTTTGGGTGGCCTTATACTGGCCCAAAGATGAGGACTCAAGGGTATTGTGGATCGTTGCTGGACTTCAGAACCAGGAAAAATGATAGTTATGCTTAGGTGGCCCCTATGTAGTATATAGGGGCTGGGAGTCATATGGGTGGCTCCCAGTCCTGGTCAACAAGGGGGTACTAACCCTGGCCCCCAATGAATTTTAGAGGGATATGGGAGCTTTTATCCAGCTCCCAACCCAATTTCTTAAAGGGGCAAGACAGGGCTACCTACTGGCTGGAAGACAATAATATTGATAGTAACGGTCAACTATTAGAATGCTGTAACTTTCTTTCACAAATATAGTAGTCCAAAAGTGGGAGAGGAAGATATGGAATAAAGAGGTTTGATCTCACCGCTCTGTAGGCCGTCAGAATTTTCAGCGTATTGCAAGCTCTTTAATATTTCTATAGGTCTCTTTGTGTGCCTTTTAATGACTATATCGTCCTCTATACCAGTGCCTCTCCTGCTAAACTACATCCTAGGGGACACATGCTAAGGGCAGCATTAAATCAACCTCCCACCAAGACTGATCCCATCAGTAAAGTTTCTTTTTAAAGGCACACTCATACAACCTAATGTATTGCCTGTTTATTTTAAATTATTTTTCTTAGAAATTATCCTATTGTTTGTTAGTAAAGGTCAAAAAGCCCTCTTTGCAAAGGAAAAGAAACCAAGCTCACTCCAGCTGGCAAAGTAAGTATTGTATATCACTTAATAATTCCAGGTGCTCAGGAACAGGGAACAGCCAACCAAGCTGCAATTTCGCTATGAACATTATTAAAGGTGACAAAGGCCTGGCATAATCTAATCTTGATTTTGTCTCTCTAACAAAAGCTACAGTTTTCAATAAATGCCATCTAACACCGAGCTCCAACATTTAATTTTGTATACGCCCTAATTTACTCAGATGACACTGAAGGGGGGGGGGGGGTGACTCTATGTTTTTTGCATCTGCTTTAAGAGCTACAGTTATACCAATGCCTAATGAAAGGCAGATGAGAACATCTATAACTTCAAACTGTTATTTAAAGCACTACCCAGCAGCCCCCCTTCTTCATGCTCCTAGCCATTCATCCATATAAATATTTGAACGGGTGTAAACTGGTGAGATAGAGACATATATCCAATAAATATTGTACCACTAGCAAAAAGGTCAAAAGGTAGCACAAGCTTTAAACTAATGAGGCAGAAAACAGCAAAATACTCACTGTCCCGAGACAGTGTCATAAATATACAGCTTATGACCACTTTGCACAACAGAGGCACCAGGAAGGACGGTGTATTTATTTTTTTGTAATTCTTTTTTTATAGGTTTTAATAAAGATTACACATAGAGTACAAAATACGGTTAAAACACACAGAAAATAAAAATCATGTGCACAGGCTATGAAGGAGAAAAGGAAGTAGAAATGAAAACAAGGCAAAAAGGAAGACATGCATCAAAAGTGAGTTGTGGCGAGATCAGGGCCGGTGCCACCATAGGGGAGCCACCTTAGGGCGCCACAGCGGGGGGCGCAGTGGGGGAGAGAACCGGGGGGGGGGGGGGAATGCCTGTAGAGGCACTGATATCCCCTCACCAGCCCTCCCTATGAAGATGCGTCTGCTTTACGCACGCAGTAACATAGTAACATAGTAATTTAGGTTGAAAAAAGACACAAGTCCATCAAGTTCAACTCTTCTACCTATCATTACAGCTTTTGATCCAAAAGAAGGCAAAAAACCCTAAGGGAGCTATTTAGAATTTTGCCTCTTGGGGGAAAAAAAATCCTTCTTGACTCCAAGAGGCAATCAGATTTCTCCTTGGATCAATAAGCTCTTTTATTAATGCTTATTCTATTATTAATAGCCCTGTATGTTCTGTTTTCCTAAAAAAAAACATCCAAACCATTTTTAAATGCATCTATTGTGGTTGATAGCACTACCTCTCTTGGCAGTGAGTTCCATAACTTTATTGTCCTAACCGTAAAGAATCCCTTCCTTTGCTGTCTATGAAATCTTTGCTCTTCCAGTCTGAGGGGGTGACCTATTGTTCTTTGTACCTTTCTGTTAATGAACAGGTCACTGGAGAGCTCTTTATATTGCACTAATTTATATAATGTTATCATATCTCCTCTGAGACGCCTTTTTTCTAACGTATATAAATTCAATTTTTTAAGTCTCTCTTCATAACTAAGATCCTCCAAACCCCTTATTAATTTTGTAGCTCTCATTTGCACTTTTTCTAGTTCCTTAATATCCTTTTTAAGGACTGGTGCCCAGAACTGTACTGCATATTCAAGGTGAGGTCTTACCATTGATTTGTAAAGAGGCAAGATGATATCCTCCTCCCGTGAATCTATACCTCGCTTTATACATGCCAATATCTTATTGGCCCTTGCAGCTGCTGACTGGCATTGGGCACTGTTGCCAAGTTTGTTGTCTATAATTATTCCTAAATCCTTTTCATTAGTAGTTTTTCCCAGGGAAAAACTATTTAACGTATATGTTGCTTTGTTATTATTTTTCCCATAATGCATAACTTTACATTTGTCTATATTGAACATCATTTGCCACTTTACTGCCCAGTCCCCCACTCTGTCCAAATCTTCCTGTAAAGAAAAAACATCAAGATTAGTCTTTATTGCCTTACCTAATTTAGTGTCGTCCGCAAACACGGAGACATGGCTCTCAGCACAATGTGGCAGATCATTAAGAAAAAAATTAAAAAGAAGAGGGCCCAAAACAGACCCTGAGATACTCCGCTTAATACCCTTGTCCAATTTGAGTAGTTTCCATTCACAACAACCCTTTGTGTTCTATCTTTTAGCCAATTTTCAATCCAAATACACACATTTGCCCCCAAACCTATTTCTCTCAATTTGTAGAGTAATCTTTTGTGTGGAACTGTATAAAATGCTTTCGCAAAATCCAAATAGATCACATCAACTGCCACACCTAGATCTATATTTTTACTGACTTCTTCATAGAATGTTATTAAGTTTGTTTGACAAGACCTGTCTTTCACAAAACCATGTTGACTTTTACTAATTATATTCTGGTTCAAGATGTATTCTTGAGTGTATACCTTTAGCAATCCTTCAAATAGTTTCCCCACTACAGATGTCAAGCTCACTGGCCTATAATTACCTGGCAGAGATTTTGATCCCTTTTTAAATATTGGAATGACATCTGCCTTTCGCCAGTCTGTTGGCACTATACCTGAACTGAATGAATCCCTAAAGATCATAAATAGTGGTCTGGCCAGAATTATGCTTAACTCTCTAAGTACCCTTGGGTGTATACCATCTGGCCCTGGGGCCTTGTCTATCTTAACAGAGTTTAATTGCTTAAGCACTTTTTCCTGTGTCAGCCAATCCCATGTTTGCGGCGAATGTCCCATAACTTCCTGTAGCAGGGGCTCGTCCATCTACTCTTCCTTAGTATAAACAGAAGGAAAAAAAGTATTTAAAATGTCTGCTTTCTCTCTGTCCTCACTTACCAAATTTCCCATTTGGGATAACAAGGGCCCAACATTTTCCTTCTTTATCTTTTTTCCATTTATATATTTATAAAACATTTTGGGGTTAGTTTTAGTCTCCTTGGCAATCCTTTTCTCATTTTCCAATTTAGCCATTTTAATTGCCTTTTTGCGGGCTTTGTTGGCCTCTTTGTGTTCTATAAATGATAATGCTGATCCCGTGTTTTTATAATGTTTGAATGCCATTTTCTTGTTTTGTATAAGCCACATTGGTTTTGATTTGTGTCTTTTGCATTTGTTTCCCAAAGGTATATATTGGGATGTGTACTTTTGTAATGTGTGCTTAAAGGCATTCCACTTCTCTTCTGTGTTTAGTCCAGAAAACAATCGTTCCCAGTCTAAATGTTCAATCGATGCCCTTAGTCCATCAAAGTTAGCCTTTCTAAAATTAAGTGTTTTGGTGGCGTAGTTACCAATTTGCTTTTTTGCATTAATCTCAAATGAGACCATATTATGGTCACTATTCCCCAAGTGTTCTCTTATTTGGATGTTTGAGATAAGCTCCTCATTGTTTGTTATTACCAAATCCAGGCAGGCATCCATTCTAGTTGGGGTGTCTACTAATTGTGCCATACATTTGTTATTAAGCAGGTTCAGAAACTTGCTGCCCCTAGCTGAACTAGTTGTGCCACACTTCCAATCTATATCTGGGGCATTCAAATCTCCCATGATTAGAACTTCATTCATATTTGCGGCTTTTTCAATTTGTAATAAAAGCTGATCTTCTCCATCAATGCTAATATTTGGTGGCTTGTAGCATACACCTACAAGTAATGTGCGATTCTTTTTAGCGTCTAAGCTAATCTCCACCCACAGTGTCTCCACATCAGTTCCAGTTACATCATGTACACCTTCTTTAATACTGGGCTTTAATTTAGGATTTACATACAGACAAATCCCTCCCCCTTTTCTATTTACTCTGTCCTTTCTAAAAAAGTGAGTAGCCTTGTAAATTAACTGACCAGTCGTGGGTCTTATCCCACCACGTTTCTGTGATTCCGATTAAATCATACTGTTCAGCACTTACCAGTATCTCCAGCTCACCCATTTTGTTTGTCAAGCTTCTTGCATTTGCTAAAAGACATTTAAGATTACTACCCATTTTCTGTTTAGTTGACAAACACTTAATGTGTGCAGGTTTAATTATATGGACCTCCCTTTGGTCTATGTTAACCCCACCACTGCTTTCCTCCTCCTCTCCCATAGCTAGGCCCACCTTCCAATCTACCCTAGCTAAAATTGCTTCATTTTGATCTTGACCCTCCCCCCCAGAGCTTAGTTTAAAATAGTACAGTAATAATGCAGGACATCGGAAATCCTTCATCGTCACTAAGCACGGGGAGCGGAGTAAGAGAGAACAGGGGAGGGGGAGAGAGAACAGAGATGGGATAGAAGGGGAGAGAACAGGGGAGGGGGAGAGAACTGGGAGGGGGGAGAGAGAACAGAGATGGGATAGAAGGGGAGAGAACAGGGGAGGGAGAGAGAACAGAGATGGGATAGAAGGGGAGAGAACACGGAAGGGGGAGAGAACAGGGGAGGGGGGAGAGAGAACAGAGATGGGATAGAAGGGGAGAAAACACAGAAGGGGGAGAGAACAGAGGAGGAAGGAGAGAGAACAGAGATGGGATAGAAGGGGAGAGAACAGAGATGGGATATAAGGGGAGAGAACAGAGGAGGGGGGAGAGAACAGAGATGGGGTGGAAGGAGAGAAAACAGAAATGGTGGAGAACAGAGATGGGGGTAGGATGGGGAGAGAACAGAAATGGGGAGAAGGGGGTGAGAACAGATGGGGAGAGAGCAGAATAGGGGGGAGAAAACAGATGAGAGGGGGGAGAACAGAGATGATGGAGATGGAAAGAGATATGGGGGAAGGAGAGATAAGAGATATGGGGTTAAGGAAAGAGGGGGAGGAAAGATGGGGAGAAGAAGGATAGATAAGGGATATGGGGAGGGGGGGAGAGGGAGAGTCATGGGATTGTAGTGGGGGGGAGGGGGGCACCAAAAAGCACTTTCGCCTGTGTAGCAAAAATCCTTCCACCAGCCCTGGGTGAGATGCACAATTATCTCACTGTGTAGTGCTCCACAAACCCTCACTCAGTTAACAATTTATTCGGCAGGGCCAACTATGTTCTTCTTACAGGAAAAACTCACCCAACTTGGCTCTTTATCATAAATATTTAAGTCAGTGACAAAAAAATGATAAGCTCACCGAAACTCCTAGCCACTCACTGTAGAGTACTTGTAAACAAGTTGAGAGGTAACGGGCATACAAGAGCTGTTTGGAGGATATTCATGTGACTAGATATATAGCCTGAGGTATCCTAGAGCCACATAAGGCAAAGTATCTGGGACAAAATATTTTGTAGAAGAAAAAAAATACATTCAGTTTATAATCATCTTATTTTTTTATAGAATGGCGCCAACAGATTTACCACTGATTTGTTCACTTAAAGCTGGGATGAATTATATTTTATATTTATATAATATAATGTACCCCCATGAATCATCAGCATTGCAAGTGTTTTCTGAATGTTGGGCTGCACTGATGTTTGTAGGCCATTCTATTGTGTCCATATGGTCATTTGGGCCTTGTATTTGTGGATGGCTTAGTATTTCAGGATGGCTTAGCACATCCTTATGCACAAAGGGGTTAAAAACATATACAGCAACAAGAGAGTCCGTTTTTAAATTTGCACCAACAGTTTGGACAAACTGAATAAGATAAGAAACCATTATTTACATCAGTCAAGAAATAGTACATGTCCATAGCCCAGAAATATATAAAATCTATCTGCCTTGCTCCTTTCAGCTCAGTGACATTGTGGACGCATGATCCACACCATCCTCTTCCTTCCTGTGTGAGGAGACGTTTACAAAAATAATCTCTATGAAATGAAGACAAACTCAAGCTCAAAGGAAGTGTAATCTCAGTTTAACATCTGTTTTAGGGGACAGAACATCTGAGAGCACACCAGATGTTTTGAAGCATTTGCTGATTAATTGGACTGTTTGAGCTGCAGATCATTCTTCTACGTATGTTTATATCTAACACCATAACCATGTTTAATTATTGTCTTTTTACTTTGAAGCTATTGTTTAGTCTTTCTGGTAGACATTGATCTTACTCACACATTTTCATTAAAAGAAAGGAAAGAGTTGGATTAAATGATTATATGATGCCTTCTTAATAGCATTAGACTTTATGGTCTCTTATATTGTGTAGATAGATGGTTATTTTGCCCAACTAATGCATATACTCAGCACTACAACAATTCATCAGGATTCATATTTCTGTCTTTCTGCTTAAATGGACTCCCTTACCTAACCATTGTTATATACCTCCCAACATTGTCCCCCAATTTGGGGTGCTCGGACCTGATTTGTCAGCACTACTATGTGGTAGGATAGTGACAGACCTCTGAGCATACACAGTATTCATTCTCTAGTGTCTGAAATACCGTAAAATAAATTTGGGACCACAGGATAGCGGCACCTGAATCAGGACTGTTCTGTTTAAATTTGGACAGTTGGGGGCATGCTGTTTATAATGTGACTGTAGAATTTTTAAAAAAAGATATGAAAAATGATCAATACACTGTTTTAGCAGAATTGCAAGCTTATGCAATAAACAACTCAGTAAAATAGACAGATATAATTTGAATGACTTTAAGGAGTGTAGGAGAGTAAAACTTGTCTCCAAACAAGAAAATAATAAATACAATTGTATAAAATCTGACATTTTTATTGCTCTAGGATCTATTCTTAGAATAGTGGAAGGACCACTAAAATTTGAAAATGACCTAGCTTTTTTCAAGCTTACTAAAGTAAAATAATTTTACAATTGTATATGTTGATTAAAATGTGAATATCTGTATTCTAAATATGTTTAATTTACTCATAAATAGGGGGACATTGTTTTCATACTTACCGTAATTTTCTTTTCCTGGCTAAGATCCATGGCAGCATTACATATGGGTAGTGAAAGGGACCAATTCGTCTGAGGTCTCTATCAGCAAGTCTCTGGTATATGGCAATGTTCACTCTGATTTCGATTCACGTGGTGGGAGTTGGAAACACATCAGTGAACGCGTTGGGAGAGTAACTCAAGTCTGACACAAAGGCCGTTCGTTAAGTAACTCTAAAGTTTATTGTAAAGACAAGCACTTATATAGAAACAAGAAGGTGTTGGCTTGTTTAAAAACATTGGATAATTGGAGTACAAAAGAAAGGGGAGTGGACATAAAATACATACATGTTACAAATATATATTTATATAATTAACTAAAAGTAATATATCTTTGGTTCTTCTGTGCCTACTGAGAATTACAAAACTCCTGAGATGCAGACACAGGATATGACCCCTAGGTCATTTCTCCTATACATCTTTTTCTCTAACCAAGGCTGAACCTGTATAGGATCTGGTATCATTAGATTTATTACATAGAAAGGAGACTGACTGTCTATGTGTGTAGATTATGTGATAGACACAGACAAAGAATGTGCCCCCTCCAATAGGGGAGGAGGGTTTAACCCTTCCCTGAAGTTAACTCTTTCAATGCTCAAATTACTCTTGTTATGTGTTAACACAAAAAATATAAGTTTACCCTAACAGGTAGCTCCTCCCTCTCAGCTGATAGGACAAACAAACTCACACATGATACAAATAGCCCCTAATCACCTCAACCATCAGTCTTGTAACAAGCATTCAGACCCAAGGGAGGGAATTCCATGCTGCCATGGATCTTAGCCAGGAAAAGAAAATTACGGTAAGTATGAAAACAATTTTCCCCTTTCCTGGCTATCCATGGCTGCATTACATATGGGTAATACCCAAGCAATATAAAATAAAGGGTGGGCATAAAAATTAAATAAATAAAATAGATTTTGCAAATCATAATCAACAACATTTATTAAGACCGAGACATTAAGAAGCCGCTTCCAGAACTACCCTCCTCAATTTAGTTTCAGAAGCTATTACACAAAGGTTGAAAGTTATAATCAAGTTGCTGCTTTGCTGATAGATTCGAGGAAACCTGAGCTGCTACTGCACATGAGGAAGTGCATGCAAACCAGAAAAAACTTTGAACTCCTGGAGAGTCGTAGGTTTTAGAAATTGTCTACACCAACTATCTGATCAGAGTAGAGGAGGAGGCCACACACCCCTTACAGAATCCCGAAGGAAGAACAAGAGCCCGTTAGACTTCCTCCAATCTGCCATTCTCTGAATATATGACTTGAGGCTTCTGGCTGCATCCAGAGAATGAAGTATAGGATCTTCCTCATTTGAGGAGTACAGAAAAAGGGAAGATAGAATAACTTCCTGGTTCAAATGAGAAATCGGAAACCACCTAGGCCAGAAATGATGGAAAGGCCGGAAAACCACTCTGGTTTGCTGGAAAACAAGTTACGGCTCCTGCCATGAGAAGGATGGACATTCAGACATCCTTTTAGACAAGCTAATTGCCATCAGTAGAATAGCCTTCAGTATCAGTAGAGTCAGGGAAGTTGGTTAAAAGAACAAAAGAAGATCCCATGGCGGTGCAGAAGACTGGAGAGGAAGTCTGATCTTGAGAACTGCCTTGAAGATTCTGGAAACCTCTTTATCCAATGTCCATCGTACCCCAGGCAGAGCTGAAATATCCGAAACTTGGACCCCTAAGGAATGGAGGCTCAGACCTTTGGAGGAAAAAGATCCAGGGGAATAGCTGATTAGAGGCCCATGTGCAGTATACAGATCAGATCCTGTAATAAGTGGCTTAAATAGACCGCTTTATTGCTTGAAGAAGGGGTGTTCACTAATCACTAGATGCACATGGCTAGCACAATATTCTGCTCAGTCTCCAAGCCATCAATGGTAGGGATTCCAGAGCTTAATGCTACACCAGTCCTTGGAATAGCAGGGTAAAAATGTCAGAGGAAGTTCTGAAGGTGGACCCCTTGTCAATCTCTTCAGTAGCATCTGGACCAGAATGTAATGATCACCTCCGACTGATCCTTGCAAAATCTGTTGAAGGCTGGCTGGGATCAACGTTATTGGAGGAATAAAACATAACCCAGACTGCTACTCCAGGAGTTTGAAAGGGCAGTTCGACTTAGTTGCCATCAGATCTATGTGCGGAAGTCTCCATATTAGACACTGAAAGAACAGTGGCACCAGCTGTCCTACCACTTGGCCTATCTTTAACTTTCTTAAAATTAGTCTGTTAGAGTATTCTTGGATTCCGGAAAGTAAAATTGCAGACAGACTGGCTAAAGTCTATACAAAAAAAAACACCAAGTTTAGCAAACATAAAAAATAACCTTTAATATAATCATTAAAATATCAAGAAAATATAAAAATACAAATATAAAGTATAAATAATACTAGTAGATTCATTCAATTAGATTCATTTACCTGGGTGGTGTGGGACTACCCCTTGTTGCATACACCCTAATATTATTTTTGATTGACGTATTCTGTTTGTTTTCAGTCCAGTGTCCTACTCATTCTGTTGTTTAGACTGGCTAAAGTCGTCAGAGTCCATTCTATCAGCAGTTCTAGCTCTCTCAATCGGAGATTCCTGGTACCTACCTGCTTGTTCAGGCAAGCTGCAGCTGCCCTGTTGTCAATTCAAATGCAAACCCAACAGTTCTTCAAAAGATGTCCCAGTCTGAATAGGGTCATCTTCACAGCCCAAAGCTCTGTGATATTGGAGGATTGACAACTCATATGGTGAGTACACTGATCTTGAACTATGGACCGAAAATGGGATCCCCAAGGACGGTTATCTGTGGTCACCAATTGCCAGTCCACATCCTTCAGAGGAACATCGTTGATAGACTTTGCCTCCGTGTATGGCAATTAGCTTGGGAGAATCTGCAACAATCAGATGAAGTCCAAGTAATAGAAAATGGAGATTCCCTGGAGTCTGGGGTAAGTGATGACCAAGAGCAGAACTTGGAAGAATGTTTTTGCAGTCATACTGAGGCTGAATGGCCTAGAATTAGAAGAGCTAATCTCAAATCTCACTGTCGATCTGTAAAATTGGGGAAATGGAAAATAGTCACAATCTCCCTGATGGATCTCATGTACCAAGGTAGGGAGGTCTTGATGAAGGACATTACAAGAGGACAGTCTTGAAACTCCAATATGTACCCTCTCCTACCATTGAAATGACCCATTGGTCTGGAATGTGAGCAACCCGGGTGAATAGAGGAGAAGTCGAGCACTGACACTTGCAGCAAAGCCACCTTCAGAAATTCACAATTTGCAGATTGGGCACAATGACGTAAGACTCTTAGTGGGTGGAGCGTCTCGGAGCACAAGGGGGCTAGGAATGAACGGCATTTCCGTCGACGATGATCGAGATCGGCTTCACCTCCACATAGCTGGTTTCAGGATTGGAGCTACAAAGGTCGGGTGAAGCGGTTAGAGGATCCTTCTGTCTCTCTGCTACCTGCAAATGGAAATAGTAAAGATTCTGTTTTGCTATCCAGGGATGATCTTTTCTACCAGACAGGCAAGTCCCAAATGCTCAAGTCACCTGAAGTCAGATAAGCAACCCTATGTATAATTTGGGTTTGTCTAAACAGCTTTATATATGACCTGTAAATATATAAATAACAAATACTGCAAGACTAAGTGTACAGAGTGCTTCAGCTAAAGAATTTGAAACATTCTCTCTAAAGGTGGGAAGATTTTTGCTGGGTCTGCCTTATCCTGTCCGCTGAGGAAATAATCAGCATACAGTCTGAGGCTAAGGGTTATCACTGATATTACACCCTTTCCTGGCTTGTATTTCTGAGGAGTGTTATAGTCGATTCTGCTGCTAAGTCTACTAGGAGTATAAAATCAACAGCTGCTACTAACTTTAAATAAAGGCCAAATAGACTCCTCTGAGAAGACCTGGTGTTGTTGTCCCTGGGGTTCATTATATTTTAACCCTCTGAAAAGCTCTTCCTGGAAGGCTATCAAATAAACCTAGACACTCACTACTGCATACTATAAAGGATAGATTTGGGAGTGGTGGGTAATATTTGGATAATCCAGCCGTAATTAACCTCATTTATAAATCTGCCTTAGGGCAAAAAGGTGAATGATTACTGCTACCTCGGATTAAATATCTTGCCTGTTGGTGAGATAATGGGGGATTTCATTAAAGCATAGAGGGTGAACACACTCCAATTGCTGATCAGGCAATTGTTTTCACCTGACACAGTAGGACCCATAGCTTAAGCAGGTCCTGATACACCCTACGTTTTTAGGTTTAACCCTGTGACATTATTGAACCACCCTCCCTCTCCTACCAGACGATAATATGGCAACAAAAAGAGGGCAGGAGGGAAAACTGACCTCAAGGAAGGAAAAGGAGATAAAGAAGAGGATTTCGGGGGTTGGCCAAGAGAAAATAACTGCACTATTCTCTCCCCAGACCAATAAAATGCAAGAAAGGGCAGGTACACAAATGGTCCCATATGCAACTAATATGGAGGAAACGGACTGTGTCCTCCCCCTCCACTGGCAGTGCTGGTATACGTGTTTTCTTTTTCACTACACAAGGGGCTAAAAGAATGGTGGTTGCTTGACCACTGCATGGAAAGATTTAATATCACCGAGAAGCCGGGAAAAAAATTGAGGTTCACTTCTTAGGCATTAAGATGTTCCACAGAATTATAATTTATTAGAAACGTAAATAATAATATAAAAGATAGCAGTTACACATTTTACATATTAATTTTGTAAATAGTAAAAAGCGTGTGTAGTATAATTATGATTTAATAGTAACACCCCGTGGTTTTATTTCTCTCCTTTCTTTCTCTTTTGAACTCACTGAGAGTGAGGTAAGATATAGGTTTCTGCACTGGGGGGGAGGAGGAGGGGAGGGGAGGAGTTAGTAGTTTTTTTTTTTTGGATCCCTCTTAATACGATTTAGCATTAACAAAACTGGCCCCCTTGGCTCCTATATGATAAACCAAGGTTTGGTAAGATGCACGATACATGCATCAGGGTGGAAGAAGGAGTAGATGGGGATATTGTAGGTTCTCTATCAAAAATGGGGGTTATGTGTTGTATGTTGTATTTTCGTGTTTAGTTTGTTGCTCGAGACTGGGAGTTTTCTTTTTTTTCCCCCAGATCCGCCTGATGGGGCATTGGGGGTTGGAATCAGGGATACCGATTAGATGGGGACTTTGAGATTTTTAACCCTGAATGTACAGGGCTTAAATATACCACAGCGTAGACTCACATTGACAGATGCGTTGTATTCCGAAAGCATTGATATAGCTTGTTTACAGGAGACACACCTCAAGGAGATGGACTCCTTTAGACTGAAGTCAAAAGGTTCCCTTATATGGTATATGCATCAATGACAGAGAAAAAACAAAACAGAGTCGCAATTTTGATTTCCCGGGACATTAAATACGAGCTGATCTATAAACAGACCGATCTAAATGGCAGATTTGTTTTTCTGATTTGTAGATTGAACGATAGACTATACTCAATATTGACCCCTTCGCGACAAAGGACGTGTCAGGATCGTCCTGGGAGAAACTCCCTTAACGACAAAGGACGTGCCTGGCACGTCCTGTGGTGAATCAAGCGGTTTTTCGCGATCAACGATGGTGGTTGATTGTTCTGGTCTATTGCATGCTCTGTCAATATGGCTATGCCCTCTGCCGGTCTGAGATTCGGAAGTGAAAGTAACTGCCCCTAGTGGTAGTTAAGTAGCATAACAATGGGAAAAATGTAAAATAAATATTTAATTAATTAAAAACTGGTTATATAGTTAGATTAGCCTATAGGGTTAAAATTAAATAATTTTTAGCATGAGGGATAGGGTTAAAATTAAATTTAAATTAAAACATATTAAGGATTAGAGTTGAGGTTAAATTTAGTGTTAGGGTTACATTTTGGGTTCGGGTTGGGGTCAAAATAGGAAAAAAACAAAAAACACTATTTTTGGTTTTTGCCCCATAACTCGCAAAAAAATACCGAAAAATATGGAAACATGCATATTTCTGAACTCAGGACAACATTTAGAAACTATTTAGATGGGGTCTTTTTTAATGATTGTATTTGTGTAAATTATATTTTACGTCAAAGTTAGAAAAAGTGGGTTTTTTTAAATTTTTCATCATATTTTATGATTTTTTTTGTAGTAAATTATAAGATATGATGAACATAATCGTATGTAATGAAAGCCCTTCTTATGATGATAAAAAAAAAACATATAATTTGTGTGGGTACTGTATGTGAGAAGAATAAAATTGCAGCTAAACACAAACACCCCAGAAATGTCAAGGTAAAAATGTCTTGTCACTAAAGTTAATTAATGTTAAACATATATGCCCCTAATAAAAGTCCAATGCAGTTCGTTAATAAAATCCTAAATCAGTTATATGACTATGTACAGGGCTCATTAATTGCACTGGGAAATTTCAACTGTGTTGCAGATCCAGAGTTAGATAGGAGGGGTAGTGCTCCTAGAAAAATTTCCCCATCAGAAAGAAGTCTTGCAAGAAATTTCCATTCCATGTTGGCGAGATACGATGCATGGAGAGTATTTAGCCCACTGGGGAGCGACTTTCTAACCGACATAAATCTTATTCTAGGATTGATATGATTTTGCTGGATCAGCACATAATTAGTCATTGTAAGGGCGTGAAAATGAAATCAATAGCGTGGTCCGACCATGACGCAGTGGTGTTGGATATTAAAGAAAATATTTCAAGGATAAGGGGTTCATGGAAGTTAAACGACTTCTTATTGAATAGTCAAATTAATGTTGAAGGGGTTCAGTCTTTGTAGCCATCTTATCAATTTAGCGTCCCAAGTAAAAAAGGCACGGGGCAGAAATCTGTCAGAAATGAATATCAGATTAGCCTAAATAAATACACTAAACAGAGTCTCGGTGGAAGAATCGCGAACAAACGAGATTACAATTTTACAGAAGGATTTCAGGGAACAATTATATATTCGTGCATCTAGAATTATGAAAAACGCTAAACAAAAATGGTTTATAAGCTGATGTCAAATCAGCTCAAAACAAACAATTTTAGATCAAGGATTTTTAAAATCATCGATGGGCAAAAAACATACTTATCCCCACAAAGTATAAGCAAAGTGTTTGAAATTTTTTACCATGGATTATATAATTTACCATTATCTAAAGACACAGAGGCAATGAAGGCCTTTATAGCCCAAACAGGCCTCCCAAAGATATCTCAGCAACAGGCGAATGAGTTGGAGGCCCCTTTTTCAATTATGGAAATTAGACACTCCATAGACCAACTCAAGATTAACAAAGCCCCAGGGCCGGATGGCTTCACTGCCTTACATAGTAGTTACATAGTAATTTAGGTTGAAAAAAGACACAAGTCCATCAAGTTCAACCCTTCTACCTATCATTACAGCTTTTGATCCAAAAGAAGGCAAAAAACCCCTAAGGAAGCTATTTCGAATTTTGCCTCCTGGGGGAAAAAATTCCTTCTTGACTCCAAGAGGCAATCAGATTTCTCCTTGGATCAATAAGCTCTTTTATTAATGCTTATTCTATTATTAATAGCCCTGTATGTTCTGCTTTCCTAAAAAAACATCCAAACCATTTTTAAATGCATCTATTGTGGTTGCTAGCACTACCTCTCTTGGCAGTGAGTTCCATAACTTTATTGTCCTAACCGTAAAGAATCCCTTCCTTTGCTGTCTATGAAATCTTTGCTCTTCCAGTCTGAGGGGGTGACCTCTTGTTCTTTGTACCTTTCTGTTAATGAACAGGTCACTGGAGAGCTCTTTATATTGGCCCTGCAAATATTTATATAATGTTATCATATCCCCTCTGAGACGCCTTTTTTCTAACGTATATAAATTCAATTTTTTAAGTCTCTCTTCATAACTAAGATCCTCCAAACCCCTTATTAATTTTGTAGCTCTCCTTTGCACTTTTTCTAGTTCCTTAATATCCTTTTTAAGGACTGGTGCCCAGAACTGTACTGCATATTCAAGGTGAGGTCTTACCATTGATTTGTAAAGAGGCAAGATGATATCCTCCTCCCGTGAATCTATACCTCGTTTTATACATGCCAATATCTTATTGGCCCTTGCAGCTGCTGACTGGCATTGGGCACTGTTGCCAAGTTTGTTGTCTATAATTATTCCTAAATCCTTTTCATTAGTAGTTTTTCCCAGGGAAAAAACATTTAACGTATATGTTGCTTTGTTATTATTTTTCCCATAATGCATAACTTTACATTTGTCTATATTGAACCTCATTTGCCACTTTACTGCCCAGTCCCCCACTCTGTCTTCCTGTAAAGAAAAAACATCAAGATTAGTCTTTATTGCCTTACCTAATTTAGTGTCGTCCGCAAACACGGAGACATGGCTCTCAGCACAATGTGGCAGATCATTAATAAACAAATTAAAAAGAAGAGGGCCCAAAACAGACCCCTGAGGTACTCCGCTTAATACCCTTGTCCAATTTGAGAATTTTCCATTTACAACAACCCTTTGTGTTCTATCTTTTAGCCAATTTTCAATCCACATACACACATTTGCCCCCAAACCTATTTCTCTCAATTTGTAGAGTAACCTTTTGTGTGGAACTGTATCAAATGCTTTCGCAAAATCCAAATAGATCACATCAACTGCCACGCCTAGATCTATATTTTTACTGACTTCTTCATAGAATGTTATTAAGTTTGTTTGACAAGACCTGTCTTTCACAAAACCATGTTGACTTTTACTAATTATATTCTGGTTCAAGATGTATTCTTGAGTGTATACCTTTAGCAATCCTTCAAATAGTTTCCCCACTACAGATGTCAAGCTCACTGGCCTATAATTACCTGGCAGAGATTTTGATCCCTTTTTAAATATTGGAATGACATCCGCCTTTCGCCAGTCTGTTGGCACTGTACCTGAACTGAATGAATCCCTAAAGATCATGAATAGTGGCCTGGCCAGAATTATGCTTAACTCTCTAAGTACCCTTGGGTGTATACCATCTGGTCCTGGGGCCTTGTCTATCTTAACAGAGTGTAATTGCTTAAGCACTTTTTCCTGTGTCAGCCAATCCCATGTTTGCGGCGAATGTCCCATAACTTCCTGTAGCAGGGGCTCGTCCATCTGCTCTTCCTTAGTATAAACAGAAGAAAAAAAAGTATTTAAAATGTCTGCTTTCTCTCTGTCCTCACTTACCAAATTTCCCATTTGGGATAACCTAGCCTTGTTTTACAAAAAAGTGGCTGACATAATTGCACTGCATTTAGTTGCGATCTTTGATGATATAAAGGATAAACGGGAATTCCCTAAAGAGATGCTTCAGGCAGCTATAATTCCAATTCCTAAAAAGGGAAAGGATAACAACCTAGTGAGCAACTATAGGCCTATCTCACTAATAAATTTGGACACAAAGATATACAGATATACTCCTCTATTATTGCGGATAGTCTCAAGTTAGTTGTTTCATCTATTATACATATCGACCAAACAGGATTTGTGAGGGGTCGACAAGCCATGGGCAACACCAGGAAAATTATAGATATTATTGATTTTGTAAATAAACATAATATACCATCTGATGTCCTGGCTCTGGATGCCGAGAAGGCCTTGATTGGCCTTGACTGGGTTGATTGGAACTTCCTGGAGGAAGTTTTGAGGGCTTATAATTTTGGGGGAGGACTAATCAACTCAGTCATGGCTCTTTATACTTATCCCTCGGCAAGAATCAAGGGACCTGGTTTGTATTTGGAGTGGTTTAACGTGGGGAATGGGACTCGGCAGGGTTGCCCTCTGGCGCCTATCCTTTACATACTTTCATTAGAACCCTTGGCAATTAGGATTAGGAGAGCTTTGAATATTGAAGGTGTCCAGGCTGGAGGGAAATTGTCTGAACAATATTGTCTGAACAATAAGTTTGTATGCAGACGACATCTTGTTGACACTGACGGACCCTGTAAAATCAATTAAAGTATCTTGAATATAGATTCTGGAGGAAATCGATATATTTGGTCCCTTTTCCAACTATAGTCTAAATATAAAGAAAACACAAGCCCTGAGCTTTAATATTCCCCCCAACACTCTTTTTGATTTGACAGGTAAATTTCCTTTTGAGTGGACAAACTCATCAATTAAATATTTAGGCTAGCATGTTATTACTAAAACTCATCAATTAAATATTTAGGCTAGCATGTTATTACATGCCCACATAATACAATTACCTGAGTCTCGCAAAGAGGACTGGTTTGGGATAGAGCAGGAGATTGCAGGACCTATACCCCTTGATAGTATTTTATGGCTCAATAGAACTAAGACCGCGCAATTAACTAGCACCTCTGGGAACAACATACTGATGGGTACGATAAGTAGCTGGTTAACTTTTAAGAGGGAAATTGGATTATCAAATAGGATTGCCGGATCCATAGTAGTCAATGTTAGTGAAAATGTAATATAAGACATCACTTTTAGTCATGACTTTAGAGAACTGAATCTGACTTTTAACCAATTAACGCAAGGTAATAGGACTAAGTCGCTAAAACAGGTTATGGATGAATTCAGACAGCATTAGAAGGATGCTTTCTGGGTTTTGAGGCCCCTCCCCTTCACAAGACAACATATGTTTTGGCCTAAGGAAGGAAACCTAACGACCCTCTTAGAAAAAATATTCAAGAATGGGCCCAACTCCAGCAGGTTGAGGAACTGGTACTCCTTATTGGAAGAGATTAAATATAGCTCCATCACTACTGCCTGGGTGAAATGGTCTACAGAATTTAATATCGATAGGGACAGAGAGTTATGGGAGAAAGGATGGACCCTAACAAGGAGGTCTACCCACTGCATTAACCTGCAGGAGTTGCAATTTAAGTTGATCTTTAGATGGTATCTGTATCCCTGAATAGATTTGACCCCTTGCAAAGTCCCATGTGTTGGATATGTCATAAAAAGGAAGGGAATTTTGTCCACATATGGTGGGACTGCATAGGAGACTTGGAGGGAGGTATTTTCGGTTTTGTCATCCCTTTTATCCTGCTCCTTCACATTAAGTGCAGAAAGAGCCCTTTTTCACTGAAATTTGGAATGTCTCCAGGAAGTGGGTAGGAAACAGGCAGTTCAACTTTCCTAGCAATGAAGCTATGCATTGCGCGCAAATGGAAACAACCAGAGGGACCCTTTGTGTGTCAAGGGGGTTGTCACGAGTTCCCCATGCAGAGTCATCCAAGCTGTAACCAGGCTTTTCAGTTTCCTTTCTGCCTTTGCTATTCTGTTCTGCTTATTTGTTATTCCTGTTTCTGGGTTCTTTATTCTGTTATCCTTGTGTGTTCTGTACTTTTTAGTTGTGGCGACATGGTGGTATTTGCTAGTTCCGGCTACAGACGTGCTACTTTCTAGTTACTGGCCACCGTGGTTGCATTTCCCAAGTCCCTGTTCTAAGTGGCACCTGCCCAGTTGGCCACAAGTAGCACCTGCCTAAGCTTAGCCACAGACCTGAACCTGCCCAAGTCTTGCTATAGAACGGTACCTGCCCGAGTCTTGCTATTGTCTGGCACCTGCCCTAGCCTAGCCATATACATAAATGTATTGTCCTGAGTCCCTTATATAAGATGTCTTCAGTCCCTTAAATGGGATGTCCTGAGTCCTTGAAATGGGATGACCTGAGTTTCTGGCTTCTGTTTCATTCCAGGTTTCCTTCTGCTATGTTTCTTTGCTTCTCTATATAAGTGTGGTCCACCCATTGCTTTAGTTTCCTTTCAGTCTTTAGTCCTGTTTACAGGTATTCTCTGTTTGTATGTATGTGCAATGTTAATCTTTAAAGTATGTTATTCTTTGCTAATATTACAGTGTTTACTCGAAACTAATGTGCACCTTTTTTGTGAAATGTTGGCTCCAATTCAACCCCCCAGTGTCATTTGTCCCCAATCAGTCCCCTGAATGTCATCTGTTCTCTTTCAGTCCCCTAATGTCATCGGTCCTCATTTAGACCCTCAGTGTAATTTCAGTCCAAATGTTTCCCCAGTGTCATCTCTGTCTTCATTCAGCCCCTTAGTGTCAACTCTTTCCGCATTCAGACACCCAGTGTCATCTCAGTGCACATACAGCCTCCCCCAGTGTCTTCTTTGTCCTCATTCTGTCCACCAGTGTCATCTCTGTCCCAGGTCAGCCCCTCAATGTCATCTCTGTCCCCATTCAGCCCCCCGTGTCATCACTGTCCCTCTTCAGCCTCTTCTAGTGTCATCTGTCCCATTTAGTCCTCTAATGTCATCTCTGTTCCTACTCAGCTCTCCACTGTCATCTCCATTCCTATTCAGTCCCACAGTGTCATCTCTGTCCCCAATCAGCTCCTAGTTAAGTGAATTATATATTTTAATGATTTTAGTTCAATATCTTTTTATTTGTTTTTTAGAAATATTTAAAGACAGGTACAAAAACAAAAAGGGGGAGGGGGTATACATGAAGAGGTCTGATGTTCATATACATCACATAGGATACAACAGCATAACAGTCGTGAGGATATCATATCACAATCATTGATTATATATAGAATCATTCCTGTAGCCAAGGCTATCCAATACCATGAACTGGATCATTAACAATGGATTCCCTTCACAGCTTTATGTGTGTATTGATTATGGGCAATAATAAATGTTTAGTGTTCCCATTCATGTGTGATAACAAATGTAACCTATAGGGGGGTTTAGTGAGCATTGTGACGTCGAGTGAATAAAGATGGCTGCGCATATTCAATGAGACATGTGCTTGAGGGAGGAAGTGACAATCTTTGAGTCACTTCCTTCCACAAGTGACCACAGGTAGTGTCCACCTCCTAGAGATGACCATCAGGTATTGGTTGGTTACCTCTGTGGGTGGATAATGGGTGGGAGGTTACCTAAGGGATTACCAGTTAGCTAGGGGGGCAGTTTCATGACTGGGTCTGAAGAAGCCAGGTGTCTCTAGAGGGTCTCATGTACAATCCATTGAACATGCAGCAAGGAACTCCCCTCATTGTCTTGTGTATGCTGATTCAACTATCCTGTGTAAGCTGCTGAATCTCCACCATTAGAGCTAAGTAGATTTCTTACCTGATTGTATTGTTTATAGCAGTGTATGTTAAAGTGTTTGTGTTGTTTTATTTCCAGTAAAGTTTTGTTTATACTTTTATCAAACTTTAGGCTTTTGTCTGTTCATTCAAGATATTTACCAATATTTGTGTGATTGACCAGTATACCTTATTAATGTTGCTGTTGAGGTAATGCTCATTTGGTTTCTATTGTTATTGTGTAACCGTGGAAACCAAACTGTAAACTGTTAAACAGACACCAATTGATACCATATCTGGTATTAATTTAAATAGAGCATTTACTAATCTTCACCAACCAATACAACTGGCGTAGTCGGCAGGATACTGCACAATCACTAAATATAAAATAATTGAGTGAACTATTGTGTTATGTATATGTGTTTATAGTGCCCCTATACAAGGTATTTAACAACCTCTGAACTGTGTATAACTACTGTATAGTGAATAAGCATTTAGCACAGTCACGTGGCACTGTACCAAGAGATAGAGTTAACAAGTACTGTCTTTGATTTGTATATTGCATTTTTGTGTTCCCCCTGAGAGTAGAGATGCATACTCTGTTTAGAAAAAGTAATAGAGCAGGAGGGAAGGAGGTGTCTAAGTATGGGACAATTCCATTGTGGGCCAGTTTAGCAAGCTGGAAACCCATTGCTGAGGAGCTGATAAAATATGCAGCTCCAGTCTATCCTGATGCTGGTACTGAACTTGGTACTCAGGCATTACGGTTAGACCTGGGAGTATACTCTAAAAAGGAGCGGAAAGCCGCTGCCACCACAGGGTGGATAGTTGTGCAGGCCCTTAGCCGCGAGGTGCAGAGAAATGAAGCACTCGAGAAAGAGTTGCAGGATGTAAAAGACTTGTTAGTTATGACTAAAGAATGTATGCGCAGTAATGCATGCCATGTAAATGCCCTAGAAGAGAAATGTACCAATCTAGTGGTAAACAAAATTAACCGCAGGAGGTCAAAAAAAGGTAGAAAACCGGTGCCTGTAAGCAAGGTACGGTCAATGATTGCAGACCCCACATGGGATCCTAAAGCACCCCTGGAGTCATCTGATGAGGAATATGTGTCCTTTTCTGATGATGATAATGATGTGGACAGGCAACAAGCCCGTCCTATTATTACACAGCAGCGGAAAAGGAGACTACACTGTGACCAAGATAGGCAGCATGGTTTGAGAGATGGTACACATGATGAGATGAATGAAGTAGTAAAGAGCTACACGCAAACTGAGCTCATGGAGCTCGCAAAGGTCTATCGGCAGCAGGTTAGCGAGAATGTGGGTGTGTGGTTATTGCGCATTTGGGATGGAGGAGCTGATAGTATACTGTTAAATGCAAGAGAAGCACTAAGTATGGGACAGCTAACCGTGCATCCACAGCTCATGCAGGTATTAAGGAGGGTGAGGGAGATTGGAGGTAATTTTTCATTATTTGATATGGTGCGCCATGCCATACTTGTAGCATTTCCATCTAACAGTGACATTGAGCCCATTTCCCCCTGGTCAAAATTGAGTGATGCTATTACCCGCATTAGAGTTATGGGTTGTGTGGCAGGTTTAAACAAGGATAATTGGGAAGGCCCAGACATGGAGGAATTCACGGCCAGCATGCGGTGTCGGTTTTTAAAAAATGCACCTCAGGACATAAAGGCATCTTTATTGTCTTTGCTGGGCAGTTTGGGGAATGGTGGAAAGGTACACCAGCTGACCACATATTTAGCTGAAATGGGTGAATTAGAGTCAGAATCTAAACCTAGGAAAGGTGTGTTTGCTGCTAACAGAGCAAGGGAGGACAAATTGGGCCCAGAAGGGGAGAAGCAGGGAAAGTTTAGGAGTAAAACAAGGCACAGAGTAACACGTGGACAAATGTGGAACGATTTGGTTGATGCTGGTGTACCTGAAGAACAAATTGATGGAATTTCAACATCTGCCATGTTTAAAAAATGGTTGGAGGTTGAAAAAAGGTCTAATAAAAAGGTTCAGGTGCATTTGGCATGCAAGGATCAGGCAGACAAAACCACACCCTCTGCACCATATGTTCCCAAGTCTCCTCCCCCTAGTTATTTACAAGCCACTCCTCTCATACCTACAGCCACACCTCCTCTGCTCACACCCCTATTCCAAGATTGTGTCCCTTATGCTGTGCCCTCGTCTTCCGCCCCAGAAAACATTCCCACACATTCATACCCACACATGTCCTCACTCGTCCCAGCGCAATATGGTGAAATAAGATACTCACATACTACACCGAAACAAACACAAACACTGCCAGAGAGTGATGGTAAAGTCAGATCCTTGTACCCCTTAAAAGATCTGATGACACATGATTTGATTTGTTGGGAAAATTCTAAAATGCAATGACAGAATGGTGGGCCTCCGGCGGTACATGTGTCCCCTTTAACCGCCGGGGACCGACGCCCTCATGTACCTTTGACTGTTTGGTGGGGGACAAGACCAGGACCAACAAAGATTTTAGCTTTAGTTGACACAGGAGCAGAAGTCACAGTACTGCATGGTAATCCATCAAAGCTATCAGGACCCTGTGTGAGGATAGAAGGTTTAGGAGGTAGAATTACCAAAGCAGTGCAAATTGTTGTCGCTATGTCCATTAACAAAGGACCACGCTTTAATGCTAAAGTGTTGATTTCAGAATTGCCTGACAATATCTTGGGAATAGATGTGTTACTAGGGCAGAGTATTGAGACACAGTGGGGGGTGTTCACTTTTGGATTCCCTCACAAGCCATACTATCTCAGACCGGTAAAGGACATTGTGCGAGGGAATGCAAATTGGACACCTGTGATTATTCCTCCCCCAAGCAATCCGGTAAGGCTGAAGCAATACCGGTTGCCGGGGGGACATCAAGAAATTAGCGAGACTATCATAAAGCTCTTGCAATCTGGTGTAGTTCGACCCGCAATCAGCCCATTTAATGCTCCTGTATTTCCGGTAAAGAAACCGGATGGCTCATGGCGGGTGACAGTGGATTACCGGGGACTTAACAAGGTAGCACCACCATTGAGTGCTGCCGTCCCTGATATCATCACCATTGTGGGAAACATTGCCAAACAGGCCGGGGAGTGGCACGCGGTAATAGACTTAGCAAATGCGTTCTTTTCAATTCCTATTGCACCTGAGTCGCAAGATCAATTTGCCTTCACTTGGGAAGGACGCCAGTATACCTTCCAAGTTGTACCCCAGGGATATATACACTCCCCTACGATTTGCCATGGACTAGTTGCTCGAGATTTAAGCCACCTCACTCTACAGCTTCCAGTATTTCACTACATTGATGACATCATGATCTCTGGACCTAAAGAGGAAGTGACAGCAGCATTACCTGTTCTAGTGAATTACATGAACGGACGGGGATGGGCAATAAATAAAGAAAAGATTCAAGGACCAGCCCAAGAAGTTAAATTCCTAGGAATGATGTGGTCCGGGCCTGTCCGGAAGATACCTCAGCCTGTGCTGGATACGATCCAGAATTCTCCAGAACCTAAGACATTGAAAGATGCCCAAAAATTTTTGGGTGCATTGGGTTACTGGAGAGCCTTTATACCCCATCTAGGATTGCTGCTACGCCCCATATACAATGTTACCCGGAAGAAATCTGCATTTGCTTGGGGAATTGATCAAGCTACAGCATTCCAAGCAGCAAAGGAAGCAGTGTTACAGCATCAAGGTTTAGGACCGGTTCGAATTGAAGCTCCGTTCAGATTGGATGTGATGGTGAACGACAACGTGGCATCATGGGGACTATGGCAACCGAGCGAAGACAAAGGCAAGCGGGCAGTACCAATTGGGTTTTGGTCAAAACAATTGACTGGGGCTCAGCAAAGGTACACACCTTTGGAAAAGAATCTTCTGGCAGCATACCTCGCACTACAGCATGTGGAGACGATGACTGAGAAAAGCACAGTATCTGTGAAGACGGATTTACCGATCGCAGGATGGGTACGAGATGAAGGATTGCCTCTAAAGACAACAGTGGCCCAAAACCAGACATTATTGAAATGGAAGTGGTACCTGCAGGAAAGAGGAGGGATCCAAGCTGGTGAAGTCAAAGAACTGACCAAACTCCTTACTGGGTTAGTGACATACGATACTTTATCACATCCCAATGTACAAGAAGTCCCAATCTTGCAGCCCTCTCCAATCAAGACAGCTCCTCCGTTCAGAGAACTGGGTGAAGAACAGAAGAAGAATTCATGGTTCACAGATGGGTCTGCAATCATGACCCACAAAGGGCGACATTGGACTGCAGTAGCCTACAACCCTCAGCAACAAATCGTGATTCAAGAGAAGGGAATTGGAGGATCAAGTCAGTATGCTGAATTGACTGCCATGGTCGTACTGATGGAAGAAACCACAGATCCAGAGCTCTATATCTATACCGATAGCTGGGCTGTGTACAAGGCCTGTGTTACATGGATGCCTACCTGGAGAAACAACAGGTGGCAAATACATGGCAAGCCAGTATGGGGAGGAGAAGATCTATGGGAAAAGATATGGCAAACAGCCCATTCAAGATTAATATACCTCGGACATGTTGATGCCCATGTGAAAGACAGTAATGGTGAAGAGAATCCGAATAAGATAGCCGATGAATTGACCAGAATACGAGAAGCAAAAATATCACCAGAGCCTGTAGATCCAGTGTTACTAAGGATGGCAGACTGGGCCCATGAAACCGCGGGGCATAGAGGAAATTCAGCAACTCTAGAGTGGGCGCGAGCCCGAGGACTACCAATAACTCTTCAGATGATTGTTCAAGCACAAGAAATATGCGAGACCTGCAATGAGGTTAAGAAGTGGCCTCTCACTAAGCAAGCCCGTGGACATTTAAACAAAGGAACCACAGCTGGACAGATCTGGCAAATGGACTACATTGGTCCCATGCCTAAAGGGAGAGGGGGGCTGCTGTATTGCTGTACTGCTGTAGATACTTTTTCTGGAATACTGAGAGTATTACCCTGCAAGCATGCAAACCAAGCATCCACACTTCAAATGCTACAGACTCTTGTGATTGCTTATGGACTGCCATCAGAGATACAGACAGACAACGGAACCCACTTCACTGGACAGCTCGTCCAGCAGTGGGCAAATGACTCAGGGATTAAGTGGATCTTCCACATCCCCTATCATCCTCAAGCTTCAGGGTTGATTGAAAGGTGCAATGGGCTTCTAAAAGAACAAATTCGAAAGCTATCCCCAAGTAGGACATTGAGGGGGTGGGATCGGGTGATCACACAGGCAGTTATGATTCTAAACAGTAGACCAATAGGACAGTTCTCACCTTATGAAAGATTGACTGGACAGGTAGAGACACCAACAGTGACAGTCCGATTAAAGTTCAAGGGATCTTTCCCCCAAGTGGTGGGAAAAAACAAATTTAAAGTGGTCAACCAGCAACTAGTTGAAATAGTACAGGGTGGCGAATGGGTGACATACATCCTTCCCATGGGTGGGGTGTTACAAGAAGGGACGGAAGTGACCTTCACGCTGACAGAGGAGCTAAAGGACGATGACTGGTTGACCACAGGGACGGTAAAAGTGTCATCAGATCTGTGGGAAATCCCTTTGACCAGGGGGGGGTCCAGGCCAGATTTTATCACACACTATACTTGGTGTGGTATCCATTTGGATCCCACAGAAAGTATTAGTGACATGGGAAGAAAGCAATACCTTACAGACAGGTTCCAAAGTATGGGTGCTACCACGAGCAGGTGAACAGGCAAAACAGAGAGGAGAAATACTGTCAGATGGGCCTGGGGATACTAAAGTTGTATTGCTAAGAGGAGGTACTCACCCTGTTTTCTTTCCTTCCAACAGATTGGTGGCTATATAGACAAGTCGGATCCCTGGTCCTCCAACTCATACCTGAACCTATTGGCCAGTTATTCAAGAGTGTCGAACAGCACGGAGTGTTGGATTTGTGGGGCAATATCGTTCAGTGAGGAGAGCAGTTACCCATATGTTGGTGTACCATGGACATTGGAGGAGTTAAAACAATATAACAATACGGGATTCGGCTGGTACCGAGAAGGAGGAAAGCCACAATCAATGGACAGATTGAACATTATAAACCGCCCCCAGGAAGGTGCCATTTGTATCAGCTCTTATAACAATGGAGCCAATGCCACTAAAATGGGATATTCTAACTGTACATCTGCCTGGGTAAAGGGCTATGGTAATGACCAACATTGGGCAATGACTGTCAAAGACTCCAGCCCAGTGGTAAGAGTAATAAGTATGACCCCTCATGGTGCTATAAAAAGACTGAACTTTCCCTTCATTCCTATACTCCTGGACACTTGTTTTAGTGGAGCTCCAGATGACAGTTACAGTGTCCTTCCTAGAGGTGTATATTTTCTATGTGGTAGCTGGGCCTATAGGTGGTTACCTAGTCAATGGGAAGGAGAATGTTACATTGGATCAATCATCCCCGCAATAAGACGTAGAAATAGCTTTCCTGAAGGCATGATTAGAAATAAAAGGTGGAGTTCATTTATTGGAGAGCATGAAGCTAATTTGGGAGTCGTATTTCCTGGCTGGGGAGTATATTGGTCCTTAAACCGCATAGAAGCCTTAAAGAAGCTAGTGGATGATGCCCTAGATGCAACTGTGGATTCTATTAACAAACTATCCCAAGAGCAGGTACAAATGAGAGCAGTAGTATTACAAAATAGACTGGCATTAGATTATGTTTTGGCCGCCAAAGGAGGAGTTTGTGCGCTGGTGGGGACAGAGTGCTGCTCATACATTGTCAATAACTCTGGAGCTATAACACATGATATTTCAAAAATAAATGATGCCAGGAAGAAGCTCCAGGATCCACCGGATAGTGGACCTTTTGGGTGGATGGGTAATCTAGGAGTTAAAGTGATGCAATGGCTAGTAGTGGGTGTTGTTATATGTGTAACATTGTATTTTTTGGTAATTTTGGTAATGTGTGTGGGAAAGCAAGCTATGAAGAAAGTAAGACCTATACGGGAAATTTATGAGTTATAGTTATTACTTATGTAATGGGATCAATAGGTGGATTGTATTGATTATGGGCAATAATAAATGTTTAGTGTTCCCATTCATGTGTGATAACAAATGTAACCTATAGGGGGGTTTAGTGAGCATTGTGACGTCGAGTGAATAAAGATGGCTGCCGCATATTCAATGAGACATGTGCTTGAGGGAGGAAGTGACAATCTTTGAGTCACTTCCTTCCACAAGTGACCACAGGTAGTGTCCACCTCCTAGAGATGACCATCAGGTATTGGTTGGTTACCTCTGTGGGTGGATAATGGGTGGGAGGTTACCTAAGGGATTACCAGTTAGCTAGGGGGGCAGTTTCATGACTGGGTCTGAAGAAGCCAGGTGTCTCTAGAGGGTCTCATGTACAATCCATTGAACATGCAGCAAGGAACTCCCCTCATTGTCTTGTGTATGCTGATTCAACTATCCTGTGTAAGCTGCTGAATCTCCACCATTAGAGCTAAGTAGATTTCTTACCTGATTGTATTGTTTATAGCAGTGTATGTTAAAGTGTTTGTGTTGTTTTATTTCCAGTAAAGTTTTGTTTATACTTTTATCAAACTTTAGACTTTTGTCTGTTCATTCAAGATATTTACCAATATTTGTGTGATTGACCAGTATACCTTATTAATGTTGCTGTTGAGGTAATGCTCATTTGGTTTCTATTGTTATTGTGTAACCGTGGAAACCAAACTGTAAACTGTTAAACAGACACCAATTGATACCATATCTGGTATTAATTTAAATAGAGCATTTACTAATCTTCACCAACCAATACAATGTGGTAGCTCTTGCTGTACATATGAGGGGGGGGGGGGGGCAGAAATCAGGCTGCAACATAACCCTTTAACATACATTGTTATCAGAGACATGCATATCTTTAAAAAGCATCTGTGTACGTATCTGTCAGGCTTTCTTTTTTACTTTTGTTTTTTTTTTTACTTGCGATTGCGTCATTAGGCCACACCCCTTCATTAGGTCTTGCCCCCTTCATTAGGCCATGCCCCTTTCAATGACGCAATCTTCCTGTGACTATAAATAACAGTCTGCAACAGACACAAATCGCTGAGTATTGTCTTTAGAAGCTGTTGCTCCTGACTTCTTAGCTCCAAGCTACCTTAGAGTATCTTGCTACTTTCATTTTTGATTACCTGTTGCTGACCTGGATATCCTCGACCATTCTGATTTCTCCAATCCTGACCTTTGGCTTCCTGAATCGAATTGTGTACTTCTCCAATCCTCTGAATACGGACCGTCCCTGTTATCCTGCATTTTTCTCTATCGCATAATCGCAAGTACCTTCCATATCTTCAATCAAGTGTTCCATCATATTTTTTACTTTATACTTCAATCAAGTTACATATATTTTTCCATATTAATTCAAACCATTTATTTTTTCTCTGCAATCAATATCAGTCAGTTTTTCTTCTTTTTGCTGTTAAACTTTAATACAAGAATTGCTTAAACGATGTACCTTGTGTGGATTGTCATTTATTTCTGCAGTTGAGTTTCCAAATATTCTTAAAGTCACAGCTACCCAGACAAAATACTCAGCCCATCCAAATGGAACCAGCAGAAATGGCATCCCAAATTCTTTCATTAACTCAAAGAGTGGATCATCTCACTCAAAGTGTTCAGGATTTACGTGTGGCACACGACCGCCTACTTTCATACACCACTGAATTGCAAAGCAGAAGTTTCACCACTCCCCTCTCTGCTCCCCCAAGGGAATATCCAGAACCTTCTGTGTGTACCCCTGAAAAATTCTCTGGAGACAGATCCAAATACAGAGAGTTTATAAATTCCTGCACCCTTCTATTTTCCCTGAAACCCAGATCTTATCCAACAGACAGGATAAAGGTGTGTACAATTATCTCATTTTTAAGAGGTGAACCAATGTCCTGGGCTCATACTTTTTTGGAAAGAGATGACCCTATCATCGATTCATTAGACCTGTTCCTCACCGAAATGTCTCTTTTATATGAGGATCAAAACAAACAGGCCACAGCAGATATGACCATCCGCTCCTTGTCTCAAGGGAAACAACCTATTGAGGATTATATTGCTGAATTTAAGAGATGGGCCGTAGACACTGAATGGAACGATATTTCCTTATGGAATCAATTCTGTCTCGGACTATCTGAAGCTGTAAAGGATGAATTAGCCAGGACTGTTCTTCCTCCTACTCTAGACGCCACAATGCAATTGTCCATCAACATCGACAGACGTATTAGAGAGAGGAAAGCCGAACGGTCCTCTACTAACAATCCTTGGAAGAGAGCTATAACCCCTGTGAAACAAACCGACAAGACTTCCCCGCCTGAACCTATGGAGCTGGGAGTTATTCGTGGTCCCCTTTCACAGGATGAAAAGATAAGGAGGAGAACATTAAACCTCTGCATGTACTGTGCTTCCCCTGAACATTCTGTGGAAAATTGTCCTATTCTCTCCAGAAATAAGAGTGGTAAGCACCTCTCTTACAGAACCCTTCTCTACATACCCCAGAAATCTCTTCCTCATCTTTCCCTCTCTCTCCTCTTACAGTGGGACAAAGAAAGGATACATACTGAGGCAATTCTGGACTCCGGGGCTGCTGGTCTCTTCATAGATCAAGACCTCGTGAAGGAAAATAATATACCTCTAATAAAGAAGATTTCCCCTGTATCTATCCGACTTGTTGATGGATCCATGTTATCCTCAGGACCCACTACCTTCTAAACGATTCCTCTAAAGATGACAGTAAACCATCATCACATAGAATACATCAAATTTGATGTCATCTCTTCACCGTTATACCCTGTAATCCTTGGAATGAATTGGTTGCATCTACATAACCCTACTATCAACTGGGAAAATCTTGAAATACAACTCGATTCCCATTACTGTCAAAAGACCTGTTTCCTCCATACTCCACTTCTACAAATTACAGAAGAACAACTCATTCCTCCATGCTATTCTGATTTTAAGGAAGTCTTCTGTAAAAAAGAAGCCGAAACTTTACCACCACACAGGATATATGATTGCCCTATCGATCTGATTCCTGGGGCTCCCATTCCATTCGGGCATATCTATCCTCTGTCTGATAAAGAATTAGTCACCCTCAAGGAGTATTTGGATGAAATTCTACGCAAAGGATTTATCCGTCCGTCAACCTCTCCTGCAGCCTCTGGGATGTTCTTTGTCACAAATAAAGACAAAACCATCAGACCCATTATTGACTACAATACAAAGAAAAACGTGACCAGTGCGCTTCAACCAACACTACACACACTTATATTTACCCTTAGAACAAGTATGTATCTTGCAGTGTTGTACAAAGGGAATATGAAAAATAAAAGTATAAAACACACAATAGTGTAATATATCAAAGAAAAAGTGAAATAAAGTGAATGAATTGTGCCAAGTGGCCACTCACATTCGTCTGAGCAACTACTTGCTCAGGGATATCAGCATAAGGGAGCCCAGGGAAAGGGTTAATGATGTTCCGTTACTTCATCCATGAAGACTCCACAAAACACATGAGGAAGAAGGAAGGCAAGGATATTAATGAACACTGTTTAATATGTAATACAAATAAAACATAGAATTCTTACAGTTAAAATCTGAAGAGTCCTCAATTTCATTAAAAGCAGTAAAAATGGTAAAAATCCTTGAAAAAGAGTCCAGTGTTGCACATCCCTTGTTTCCTATAGCACACAACGCGTTTCTCCTCTTTGGTGGGGCTTTTTCAAGTGTCCTCATGTGTTCTCAGCTGGGTCCTTAAATAGTGTGTCGCATAATTGATCCTCATCTGTCTCCCACGTGTTGCGTGTCTCCGTTGCCATGGAGACAAGTTTTTTCGTCTCCTCCCTTCATTTCTGATTGGTCCTGCTGTCACACCCCGTTCTCTCTGCCTAACTGGGCTAAATGTCTCAGCAGAAACGGAGAGACATGCAGTGTGGAAGATAAGGGGGAGTGGTTATATAACAATGTTAGGATAGGCAGAGGTAAGATCTCAGTATTGCTTTCAGCAGATAGGCAGACAATAGCAAATGTAAACACCTTAAAAACGAAAAATCTTATACCAGCAGCACCAAGCATCTCCTATTCCATAACAAAGGAAAAAAGAGAAAGGAAAGACTTATATAAAGCTGCCCTTTGTATTGTTGTACTCACCACCCACATCCACTGATATTAAACAAGAAAGGGGGGGTGGGGGTGGGAAAGGCAGGGGGAGGGGCTGGATGCTGCTAGTGTCTCTGACAGTGTATGATAACTGATCAGAGATATGAGGTTCAGGAAGTTATACACAGTCCATAAAATCACTAACACATACTGATTGTTTATACAAAATATATATAAAGAGACATCTTCCAATTGACTCATAAAAAATTGAATAGGTCAAACTCTGCATTTAACCCCTTGGGTGCCAGGGTTTGTAGTTCGTATACCCATTTCATTTCGAGCTTACCCAGCTCTTTCCATGAATCTCCTCCTCTCCAATATCTTCTATATTTGGCTATAGCCAAAAAGCTCAGATCTTTTGGGTTATTACCATGCTCAAAGAAGTGTTTGGGGACACTATGGGTTAAGAGTTTATTGCGATTGTTACCACAATGTTCTCCTACCCTTGTCTTAATTTTCCTCGTGGTGCGACCCACATACTGGAGTCCACACTCCAATCAGAAATGAAGGGAGGAGATGAAAAAACTTGTCTCCATGGCAACGGAGACAGGCAACACGTGGGAGACAGATGAGGATCAATTATGCGACACACTATTTAAGGACCCAGCTGAGAACACATGAGGACACTTGAAAAAGCCTCACCAAAGAGGAGAAACGCGTTGTGTGCTATAGGAAACAAGGGATGTGCAACACTGGACTCTTTTTCAAGGATTTTTACCATTTTTACTGCTTTTAATGAAATTGAGGACTCTTCAGATTTTAACTGTAAGAATTCTATGTTTTATTTGTATTACATATTAAACAGTGTTCATTAATATCCTTGCCTATCGTTGCTCAGACGAATGTGAGTGGCCACTTGGCACAATTCATTCACTTTATTTCACTTTTTCTTTGATATATTACACTATTGTGTGTTTTATTCTTTTATTTTTCATATTCCCTTTGTACAACACTGCAAGATACATACTTGTTCTAAGGGTAAATATAAGTGTGTGTAGTGTTGGTTGAAGCGCACTGGTCACGTTTTTCTTTGTATTGTATTTATTTTGCTAGAAGTGAAACACTAGCGGTGCCCGAGTGCTGCATACCCGTTTACATACAGGCGCAGCAGTCTACACTTTGTGTTTTGTATCCATTATTGACTACAGCCAACTTAATAAAATCACTGTAAAAAATCGTTATCCTCTACCGCTAATCCCTGAACTTCTTGAACGATTACGTACCGCAACCATCTACACCAAGATTGATCTTAGAGGAGCATACAATCTTATAAGGATAAAGAAAGATCACAAATGGAAACCTGCTTTTCGCACCCGATACGGGTTATTTGAATATTTAGTTATGCCATTCGGATTGTGCAACGCCCCTGCTACATTCCAACACTTCATAAATGACATATTCCGGGATCTTCTAGATGTGTGTGTCATTATATACCTTGACGACATTTTAATCTATTCAGACAATCTAGAAGAACATCGGAAACATGTACGATGGGTGTTGTCAAGGTTACGGACTCATAGTCTGTACGCCAAACCAGAAAAATGTATTTTCGAGGTGACAAAAATCTCATTCCTCAGATACGTCATTACCCCCCAACAAGTACATATGGACGATTCCAAGATTCAATGTATACTCAATTGGCCCATACCTTCAAATGTGAAAGAAGTTCAAAGTTTTCTTGGATTTGCCAATTTTTATAGAAATTTAAAAAAAAAATTATTCTATAGTCCAACCTCTTACTCTGCTCACCAAGAAAACTACTTCGTCTGGAACCCCCAAGCTCAAGAGACTTTTGAAGTTTTAAAAACAAAGTTCACTTCCTCTCCCATCCTCAAGATGCCCAATCCTTCTTTGCCCTACGTTCTCGAAGTTGATGCCTCTGATTTCACTCTTGGTGCTGTTCTATCTCAACAGAACACTCCCCAATCAGTCCTTCATCCTGTCGCCTTTTTCTCCCGTACATTGACCTCTGCGGAAGTCAACTATCCTATAGGGGAAAAAGAGTTACTCGCTATAAAGTCAGCTTTTGAAAATTGCAGGCATTTATTAAAAGGAACAGAGGTACCTATAGTTGTCTACACTGATCATAGAAATCTCGAATTCCTTCACAAGAGCAGAACACTCACCGCCAGACAATTTCGTTGGAGTCTATTCTTCGATAGGTTCAATTTCCAGATTGTATATCGACCTGGATCTCGTAATAAAAAGGCTGATTCCTTATCCCGAATCCCAGGAGTCAAACCAGAAAATCTTACCTCTTCAGACATTCTACCACCCTCACGATTTATTGGTGTCCTTTCTTCCACCTTCATCAATCAACTCAAAACCTTCACAAAAAATGAAGCAACCAAGGATGACCTATCTGATTTACAACAGGAAGAAGGACTTTATTTCAAAGATACCAAACTTTATATACCTCCTTCTTTACGAGTAGACATTCTCCATATGTTCCATGATTCTCCTACAGCAGGACATCCTGGAGTAAAGAAATCAAATGAGTTATTAAAAAGACAATTTTGGTGGCCTAAACAAGGAAAAACCATCAAGGATTATGTATCTTCCTGTCTGACATGCCAAAAGAATAAACCAAGTCACCAACAACCCTTTGGGTTATTAATGAATCTACCTACACCCAATACTCCATGGAGTTCCATATCCATGGACTTCATAGTCGAACTACCTCCTTCCGATAAATTTACCACTATCCTGGTTGTTGTAGATAGATTTATAAAAATGGCTCATTTCATTCCGACAAATAAACTACCCTCTCCCAAAGAATTATCCTCACTATTTATTAATAACATCTTCAAATTACACGGATTACCTACCGAAATTATCTCTGACAGAGGAACTCAATTTACTTCTAATTTTTGGAGAGAACCCTGCTCAACTCTTCAGATATCACCCAAATTCTCCTCAGCATATCACCCTCAGTCAAATGGACAAACTGAGCGTGTCAATCAATGTTTAGAACAGTTCCTACGGTGCTACTGTTCTCATCTTCAGGATGACTGGTCTTCCTTCCTGGCCCTTGCTGAATTTTCGTATAATAATACTCTCCATTCCAGCACAAAGATGACCCCACATTGACCAGAGAAATGGGCCTATAACTTGTTACGTCGGTAGGGACATTTCCTTTTTTCAAAATGGGAAGAATATTGGCCTGTAACATCTCCCCTGGGCATCTTCCTTTAATCAATATGTCATTGAATACTATTGTCAGATGTTTTGTGAGGGAAGTTTTTAAAGTTTTATTAAAGAAATTTCCAAAGCCGTCCAGATCTGGGGTCTTATACTTTACTAAGTTATCTATAGCACTTAACACTTCTCCTACATCTATTAGGACATTTAGATGGTTTCTTTGTTCCTCTGATATCATCGGGCATTTAAGGTCTTTCAAGTATCTGTTTATGCCCTCTTGTTCAAGGTTATACAGATTATTATAGTAATCCTTAAATCTTCCACCTATTTTGTCTGGGGAAATGGCTATATAATGTCCTGACATGATCTTATTAATTCTATTACATCATTTTTGCTTCTTCAGTTTATTTGTCATGATCTTTTTTGGACGGTTTGCCCTACAATAGTATCTTAACTTAAGTTTTTCTATATTTCTTAAAGACAACCTCATCTCTTGATTATCAATCTGATTTTTGATCTCTGCTTATTGAGTTTCTGAACCAGGGTTGGGGCTGACCTTATGTTTCTGAGCCAGTTCATAAAAAGTGATGTAAAGGTTTTGGCGGGAACGTTCTTCCTTTTTCCTTAGATATCTCGCCATCTTCATGAAGTGTCCCCTAATAACCAATTTATATGCACACCAGGTGGTGCAGGCGGAAGTCTGGTCCGTCTTATTTTCCTGGAAAAAATATTTGGATATTTTCTCTATATACTTTCTGCTGTCCTATGGGTATAACAAACTATCTTTTAGTCTCCAAGCTTTGACAGGATTTGCCCTGTACTTCTCCTCTATCTCAAAGAAGACTAGGCTGTGATCAGACCAGAGATTATCCTGGATATAAATATTTTTGTTTATTATCCTAAGGGCCGTGATATCTCCCAGGACCAAATTGATTCTTGAATATGAGTGATGAACCCGCGAGTAGTTGGTATACTTCCTTCCTTGAGGGTATGCCATCCTCCAAAGGTCATATAACCCTGATCTGCTCAAGATGCTTGAGAAATATCTGGCCTGTTTGGTGATACTTTTCGTATCCTTAAGTTGTTTTTTTTTTTTTTATCTAGTAACAAATCTGGAACGCTGTTAAAATCACCCGCAATTATCAAGGCACCATGCTTTATTTTGTCTATTTTTTCAAGAATCTTGACAAAATTGTTCAGAGGGGACTTATTTTCAACATACACATTTACTAGAGTAAGCCATTTATCATTTACTGTACATACCATTATAATGTAACGTGCGTCTTTATCCAATTCTAAGTATTTAACATCTATCTGACATTGTTGTGAAAACATTATTGCCACTCCTCGTTTCTTAGAATCCATTAGTGAGGCTTGGAACAACTTATATCTATCTCCTCCCCATTTGGTTCTATCTATCTGTCTCCAATTGGTTTCTTGAAAGAAAATTATGTCTACTCTTTGTTTTTTCATAAATCTGTAGACTCTGTTTCTTTTGCATGGTTCGTTAAGGTCCTGGCCAGTTATTGATAAACATCTAATCATTATACCATGGAGGTTTTTTTGGGGGGCAGGGAACTCTTCACCTCTCTGGCACAATGTATGGCAACAGTATACAAATACATAATACAATACAAACATATACACAGGGTTAGAAGAGGAGGCGGGTGTAAAACTACCCCTGCACCTCTCCACTTCTGAGGCAAACGTTGGGCAAACGGCTCAACCGTGTCTCTACAAATCACCCTTAACATGATTTGATCCTGGGTTCTCATGCGAACCCCTGCAGGGATAAGAACCTTGTCACCCAAAGAGGGGGGGAGGGGGGGAGAGAGCTAAATCTGTTGGTTTGCGTATCTATGAAAGACGATATAGCCATAATAGGAGGGGAGGGGGAGTTGGGGGGGGGGGGTGAAAGAGAAAAATATTGTGATCAGAATAACTATTTTACTTGTCATAGAGCTCATATATCCGGTAGATTCGTATTTCTTATTTAGATAATCCTGACAGCAGCCTCATAAGAAAGTGACTTGTGCGTTTTAATGTATATCAAAACAAGTGATAAGTATAATTTTGATAAAACATATTCTGGATGTCTTAACACTCATGAGGCTGCGATACATTAGTTATCTTTCTTCGTGAATAGTCAAATTTATACCTAAAAGAGAGTGACTTTGTTCAGACCCCGCATATAACTTACCCAGAGATCTATGTCTACATTTGTATCCCTGACCAAAAGGTGCACACATACCTAACTTTAGTACTCGTGACAGTGATATCATAATAAAGATAAAAAGTGCAATATTGTTAAGACATAATTAGAGTTGAGCAGACACCTCTATGTTTTTGGTTCAGCGGGTTCAGCCGAACCTCGAAAAAAAGTCTGGGTTCAGACTCGACCCCCCCCCCCGAACCCGAACCCTAATAATGTTATGGAGGACCTAATGTCTCCCCGGTCCCCACCCATTGCCGGCAGGTGGGGATCCTATAACAATAATGAGCGGGGGACCTAGTGTCCCCACCCATGAGCGGCGGGAGGGGACCACAAATAAAGTGACCAGACCAGGGGGGGAGCCTTATTTTACTAGTGACTCGGCAACAATAGCTCTCCAGTCACTAGTAATTTTAAATTTGTTTAGGCAATATGAATCGCCAAACCCCGAACTCCAACCCGGACATATTTACAGTGGAATGTCCGTGTTCCGGGGTCCAAAAATCCTAATGTTCGGTACAAACATGAACTTTACGGTTCGGGTTCTCTCAACTCTAGACATAATCTATTCCTCTTAATGCGCGTGATACTACATTACCTTAACTAGTTTGGTTCATAGATAGCCAAGCATAATACCTAAGAGAAAGTGACTCTATTCAAACCACACCTAATACCTAACCAAAGTGTTTATCCAGTTCATATTTATCAACAGTCCAGAACAGTACCCATATTTCTAAATTAAGTGTTTAAACGAAGAGAAAGAAAAAAAAGAGTAAGGGGTGTAATTATGACCAGGCATATCCTTAGCTTCTTAGCACTCAAGGTGCTACAATACATTACATATCTTGCTTCACAAATAGTCATATTTCCACCTAACATAGAATGTTGTTTTCTAAACCCCCACATATAACCTATCCAAAAATCTATATCTAAATTAGTTTTAGAGAAGAGTGCACACATATCTAACTTTAGTGCTCATGACAATATCATCGTGATGTAAATAGAAAGTGCAATATTAATAGGACAAAATCTCGTCTTTTAGCCCTCGTGATATCACATTATTTTGTGTGACTTAGTTCGTAGATGCTATTATAGTTATTCATAGGCTCTCCGACTTCTGTATCTGAAATTATACTCAAATAAAAGATACTCATAGTCTTTCTGTTAGTGCAAAAAAAAAGAAATAATAATAATTTGATACATATTCTTGACATCTTGCCACTCCTGATTCCACCTTGTATTATTTATCTTACTTCCTTAATAGTCATGATCTTTCCTAAAAGAAAGTGCTATTCTGCAGACCCCTACTAGATCATATCGATGGTCTATAGCTGATTTTGGATTTTATAAACTGTCCAGATGGTACACAGATCCTAGCTTAAGTCCACGTAAAAAAAAGCCACCAGCTCACCAACCCCACTGTTTTAAATATTGCTTCAATCAATTTTATTTAGGTCCACCCATTCACGCAGTTCGCTTGGTGAAGACAAGTTGTTTCTACTTGACCTTCAGAAAATATTCTACTTGGGGTAGCCCCACTTGTATCAAATGTTCTGATTCCACAGCAGAGTCAGTTCTGCAGCAAAGGATCTACTCCAGATCCTAGTATTATATGAAAGGTCCATAAAGATACCTATACTTTTGAATTCCAATTCAGGCCTCTCCACCTCCCTGTTAGTCTTCAGTAATAGTTCCCTGAACTGGAAGGAACGAAAATAGGCTATAACGTCCCTTGGAGCCTCACTAGGTGCCGCGCTAGATTTTATTAGACGGTGGCATCTCTCCATTATTTTCTAAATTCATCTGTGGGTCCAAATATTTGTAAAATTGCAGAAAGAAATCTTCAAGCTTTTTTTCAGTGTATATTTCGGGTATGTTTCTGAATCTGAGATTGTTTCTTCTGGATTTGTCCTCGAGTTCTGTTATTTTTTGCTCCAGAGAATCTGTTTTTTTTTTTTTCAATCTCAAGACTTTCTCTTTGAGGTCCTTTTGGACTTCTTCGTCTTTTAGCAGTCTGTCCTCCATCTCCACAATTTTTGAGGACCTAAAGATAGATTGTCATTGATCAAGCTCTGAACTTTTGAGTCCACTGAATCCCCAGGCCCTCCTGTTTTTTGTTGGTGCTTTTACTATGCCTCTCCCTCGTTTAGTTTATCTTGTGGTCTATCTTGTGATGGAAGCACAAACGTTAAAGAAGTCCAAGCTATAACAGTTACAGACTCACAGAACTTGTATCTGTTAGCAAGATTCTGTGCAGAGCTAATGGAGAGAAAAGCAGATTACCGACAGAGAGAAAAGAGGGATCAAAAAAACCCAGTAGTGGTACCTCCATTTTGATTGTGTTCAATTCTGTAACAGCGGTGTATTTCTTATTTTACTTTTCCCCCCCTCTTTTCTTCTTCCCTCATGTTCTTCCTCCTCTCTCCCCTTCTCACCCTTTTCGTGCCTTCCGCTTCTGATGTAACTCTCCTCCTTAGAATCCACGTTTATGACTCTTTTTTCCTCTCTTTGCTGAATTAGAAGGGAGAGAAAGATTACTCATACACTTACACTCTGCTACTCACTAACACACTTACACTATGCTACTCACTAACACACTTACACTATGCTACTCACTAACACACTTACACTATGCTACTCACTCACACATTTATACTCTGACACTCACATACCTTAATCTGCAGTCCAGCAGCTTCCTCTCAGGCTGCCCGCACTAGAAGCCCCCTCCCCTTCCTCTCCCTCTTCCACTTTTTTCCTGGTATCCCGTTAGGCCAGTCCGGCTCTGAGTACAACCAGGTGAGCAGGGCGCATTAGAAATTTTGTTATTGCCTCCAGATAATTTTCCATAGCATCACCTTGAACACCCAGGACATGCCCCAACACCCACATTGCACACCCAGGACTGACTGGGTGAAGGCTGAAAGAAGTAGCTGTAATGACCAAAAAGAGAGACATTCCCGTTGCTCCCCAACAATATATAGGAATGAGGTAGAAATGGTGAAAGCGCTTAAAAAAAGAAAGAGAATGAGATTGCTAAGAATGCGACACAGCAAGGTAAGAACATATTCTTTGAAACATGTTTGGCCATTCTGGACAAGGGCTATTTTAACATTTTTTGTGCTGTTTGTGTTTAGCTGTAATTTACTTCTTCGTCATGTTCTGTACCCACACAAATTATATATTGTTTTTATCAGGACAGATGGGCTTTCTTTAGATACCATCATTTTGATCATATCTTATAATGTAATATAAAAAAAAAAATATGGTGAAAAAAACAACAACAAACTGTATGATTTAATTTGAAAAATCTTTTACTCATTTTCATAAGCTAATTAAAAAACTGCTAAATAGATTCTACTATTTCTCCTGAGTATAGGGATACCACCCATGCATAGGTTTGTTGTGTTGTTTGGGGCTAAAAGGCCATATTTAGGAGGTGCAGTTTTTGGTTTTCCAACTTTGAATTTGTCATGCAGACAACCTGTGCCCATATCCTATTTGGACATTTGTGAAGCCAGTCAGTGTATTTTACCCCATCAAACCATATATAAGTAGACACCCTAGGCTATTTCAAATGGTGGTATTTTAACTCTTTCCATGCACTAATTCCACCACCAGCCTTTGTCAAATTTTGTGGTAGTAACTTTTTGCTGGGGCTTTTTCACATACATTGTACTTTAGACATGAATTCACAGATTTTGGTATGTGTCACTGCCAAATAACAACCCAGTATGTGTTTAGCAACATCTCCTGAGTACAGGAATAGCACCCATGCATAGGTTTTGTTGTTTGGGGGTTAAAAGGCCACATTTTAGAGGTGCAATTTTTGATTTTCCAACTTGAAGTTTTGACATGTAGAGCAAAGACGAGGTTAATAGCTATTATAAGTGCCTTTGTAGTACTATACAAAAAATGTACCCTAAAAATGCACAGACAAAAACAAATGTGCTGCTCTCAGTGGTGGAGATCAGAGGCGGGGAAGGGCAGGGTACTCTATACAAAGGGTATGGCAATTTTGTAACATTTTATTTCATTTATTACAATTAAAAACTTCCATAGACAGATATCTGTCTCTCTCCCTCACTAAAATTCAAGTGAGGAGAGTGAGACAGATCGAGATGGGTCAGATCAATATTTACAGATCTATCTCTCTCCCTCACTAAAAATCAAGTGAGGAAAGGGAGGCAGATCCATATGGGTCAGATCAATATTTACCAATACTGATCTGACAAGGTGAATGGTGATGCTCAATTGAGCAATCACCAAACCGCCTTTGCTACTGATCAGCTGTTACTCATCGCCATCCATGCATACACGTAATCCCCTAGTGGGTGTAACAAACAAAAATGCAGATAGCAAAAAAATGCTTCTGCGGCAGATTACTGCTTAGGCAGTGATCTAAGGCAAGCAAGGGGTTAATAGGTCTTAAAAGAGCCTTTGTTATACTGTAATAAACTACAGTAAAAAAAATTAACCCTTACAAAAATGCACAGACAACAAAAAATGTGCTGCTGTGTAAGATCATTCCATCCAGTGATCATTGGCAGGGAAGTGGTTAAAATCTGGGAATGGCTTTTATAAAAGCCCTCGGGTCTCACAATTTCATTACATTTATTGTAAATAAAAACTTACATTATACAGCTCTGTCTCTCACCCTTACTAAAACTCAAGTGAGGAGAGGGAGGCAGATCTGCACGGGTCAGATCAATATTTACAAATATTGATCTGACCAGGTGAATGGTGACGCTCATCTGAGCAACCACCAGACCTTTTCCAAAGCCTTTGCCACTCATTGGCTGTTATTGTTCACTATACATGTGCTCAGACAGCTTAAAAAAATGTTTAAAGTAAAATGTAATCCCCTAGCGGGTGTTACAAAAAATTGAAAATAAATGTTTCTGCAGCCAGATCGCTGCATATATGCCAGATCGCTGTTTAGGCAGTGATCTACGGCAAACAAATAAAGTACACTAAAAAATGAATCCTTAAAAAATGCACAGACAGAAAAAAATGTGCTGCTGAATATGATCACTCCGTACAAAGTGATTAATTGCAGGGAAGGGATTAAACACTGTTAATGGCTTTTATAAAAGCCCTTGGTTGTTAACATTTTATGAAATATTTCATTTACTACTTTTAAATTTTACTTTATCTGATCTGTCTCTCTTCCTCACTAAAACTATAGTATGGTAAGAGCTCATCTGAGCTCCTACCATACCTGCCGGCACACAAATCACACTGATCTGCTATGCTGGCATAGATAGCGCCCCCTAGAGCAACGAAAGTGGGAAAAAAAACACTTCTGTTGTTCTTGCCAGTAGAAGGGAAGTGCCGCCTACACAGCTGGCTGATGTGATCGCTCAGGAGAACGTCCACCAACGGATCTTTTAGCGTTGCTAAGTTCTTCGCTATCGAGGCACTTTACCTTCGTTCACTTCCTAAGCATACATGTGCAGCCGGTGCCACCATTTTTAAATGGAAGCTACTGTCACTCCAGGGAGTGATCGTAGTGTGCCCCTGCACTTAATTTCAGTGTTGCACAACATTGTAGCAACACCAATAGAGTAAAAAAGTGACACATTTTTGCGTGACTTGCTTGGCACGTAACATGTTGGGAAGCGGTTAAATAGCTCACTTATTTCATGTACTTACCTTGCCGTGTCACATTCTTAGCAGTGGCCTCATAAGGGGTGCAAACTGGCTGTGGCATATTAATGGGCAAACTAACAGTGGCATGTTATTGGGAAAACAGGCTGTGGCATATTAATGGACAAACTGGCTGTGGCATATTCATGGAAAAACTAACACTGGCAATATTAAGGGGCAAACTAGCACTAGCATATTAATGGGAAAATTGGCTGTGGCATATTTTATTTTTTAAACTATGAAAGCCTACAGCTTTTTTATTATCAAAAATAGAAAAGGCATACAAGTATATTAAATATTACATAATATAATTATACAATAATAAACAAAAACATAAATACAGCAAACATATTTCATATTACCGTGTAACATCTGCTTTAACAACACACAGTGGGCTTTGTGCTAGATATTATATCAAAGGCTTATGTTGGACCTAGGATGGCGGTCCAGGGGGCTAGACACCAATTTCAAATGTTCCAATGGGAAACCAATATCTAATTCCTCATTGTTAATTTGTTTTATCCAGTCATTCCAAAACAAAAACCCATATATTTTCCAATTATCTGTGAGGTTATGCCTCTCTCCATCTGACATTGATATACCAACTGAGGTTTAATCTTTCCCCAGGTTATTGGTTCCAAAGAATAGAAAAGTGGTTTGAGTAGGAACTGCAGTATAAACAAGTTGTAAGGCAGAAAACCAACGTACCGTGATTCATGCGAAGAGGTAGGGATCCCAATTGCAGATATCGACTATTCCTGCCTGGCACCACCGATACCGAAGGCTACAGGGTAGGTAGGCGTCAATAGATGGCAGCAGGCACGAATGTCTGAGGACCAGGAGCAGAAGTGCTGGTGCCGTGAAGGGTAGTCGAGGAACAGTCCGAGTCGGGGAGCCAGAAAGGTAGCAAGGTCGAGGGTTCAAGCCGGGTTCAAGGATACCAGAATGCAGGAAGATCAAATAACGTAGCCGGGTCAGGGAGAACAGAGGTCAGCAAAATCCAGGAGGAAGCCAAAATATCACAAGGGCAAAAACAGAGGGATAATCCAGTAACAAGCCAGGTCAGAAGTCCAGTAGAGCAGAATAATCAAAAAACACTTGCAGGAACAAAAACGAGGAAGCTAGGAGCAATCCACGAGGAGATAGCTTGAAAAATCAACAAGCAAATTTGAATTGCGCGCGCTATGGTTTTAAAGGGCATAGCTCCGCCCCCGTGACGTACGCGACGCGCGTCTCGCCGCCCGTCGCCATAGTGATGATCGGGACAGAAGAGAAAGAGCTTCCCGTCGAGCACGCGCCTGTCTCCAGTGTCGGGCGCGTGAAGAAGAGGATAGCCGACGGTGAGAGGGACCGGAGCTGCTGCTATTCCTTCTGTGAGGAACCCGGCGTGGGACAGAGATGCGGACCTTACACAAGTATCTTTAGCAGGGACTGTAGACAAAATAGAAGTAGGGTTATAAAGAGAGTTAAATAAGGGGTGAGGCCCTAGGTAAGGGTGAGGCCTGAGAAGTGTAACTAAGTAGGAACACCCTTGAGAGGGTTACTGAAGCAGGAACATCCTAGAGAGAGTGACTGAAGCAGGAACACCCTAGAGAGGGTGACTAAAATAGATTGGGCACTTTAAGGGAGCAATTTAGCTGAAGTAATATTGCTGTAGCCAAAGAGTCTCGGGAGATGCTGAAAAACATCCCCCGGCTGGTTGAGCCTTCCAGGTTCAGTTTCATAGTTCCTGAATAGAGTAGAAATTCAAAATGAGTTTTAGCATTTTATCAGGAATAGCAGAAGCAGCTCTCGGAAGTCAGGCATCCAACATCAAAGCAAAAGCACTGTTTGCAATAAACTGCAGGTATTTAACATGGGTGTGTTGCAAAAGTTAACAAACCCACCTGACACCAACAGAGGGGAAGTAATACATGAAACCAAAAGTAGGGTGGCCTCTAGAGGAGAAAGGAGGTATATATGCACAAAATGTAGTAATTTTAAATAAAGGTACATTTTGTCTACGGGTGTCTGGCAAATTCATATGTGTTCTGGGGTTAATATCTAGGGCTGACCAAAGTTACCTATTAACACATGGGAGAGCTTGTTACAAACATTTTTAAGAGAAATTCCACCATATGTGAAACATATCTCCTTTAAAATTCCCACATCTCCAACATGTCTTGGGGGAAAGTGGGTACATTGCCAGCATAACTGGGGTCAGATACCATCTGTTCATCAGTTTATATTGATTCTCATTCATATTTAAACAATGAATATTTGTGTATGTTAAATTTAATTCCTTATTCTATTCATTAAGTTCATATCAAGTACCATATTTTTAATATTATGTTCAATCACTGCTAGTAGAAGACAAGGAATGATGTTTTCATCCAATCCAAATTTCTTTTTTAATTCATAACAGTTTTTTATATATGAGATAAAGCGCTACTGGGAGAAATTCCCTTGAATATAGAAAGTTTTTTTTTTAGAAAAAACAGGTAAAAAAGAGGTAACAATTCTGTGCTATTTTGAGTCCCATTTCGTACCAGTCAGTGAAGCACGTCCTTTTTGGGAAATTATTAACTGGTACCTTCTCTTTTTTTCTTTGATAACAAATTTAGGCTTAGTCTGGGTTGCTTTGCAGTGCAGATAAATCTGTTAAACATTGATTAAATCAAAACAAGGCAGCTAGTAGGTACCCTTAAAAGAATCATTCTAAATAGGTAGAAACATTTGGGTAAAATGTATGATTTGACCATTTCAATCCTTCACAGAGGCGTCACTAGGGTTGGTGTCACCCGGTGCAGTAACTCATGGTGTCACCCCCCCTGGATTTCCTCCAATACCATGCCAAATAGATTCCTTAGTAATGCCAGTCAGATAGCCCATTAAATATGCCACATTCAGGAACCCCACAAATTATGGCACACGCAGGAGCCCTTTAACTATGCCACACACAGGAGCCCATAACTATGCCACATAAAGGTACCCCATAACTATGACACACAAGAGCCCCATAAATTATGCCACACCAAAACCCCATAAATTATGCCACACCAGAGCCCCATAAATTATGCCTCACCTTGGAGCCCAATTAATTATGCCACACACACAACCACCCCTTAATTATGCCACACATAAGCGCCCCATAATTATGCCACACAAAAGAGCCCCTTAATTATGCCACACATGGGGCCCAATAAATATGCCACACATGGGACCGCCATTAATTATGCGACACACAGGAGCCCCACAAGGTGCCAATTGTACAATTCAAAAACAATACATATCTATAAACACAGACATCTCTCTATAACTAGTTGCATTTATACTTATTTTAATTATTTAATATTATATTTAATAAAAATGTTATTGAAAAATTGCATTCCTATTCTTTTATTCCCTTCCTCTGCACCCACATTGCACCTAAAGGACTTAACACAGCACCATACAGTACCCACAGAAATTGCCATGCACCCATATTGCAACCACACGATTTGGCATGCCACAGTGTCACTTTGCCCCACAGAAATAGCCAGTGTCACTTTCCTCATAGTACATGTTATTTTGCCCCACAGACCATGCCACAGCATCACTTTGCTAATTAAAATATGCCAGTATTTAACCCCTCAATATGCCATGATTTAGCCATTCAATATGCCAGGATTATTTTGCGCCCCAAAATGCCATTTAATATGCCATGATTTTGCCCCTCAATATGTCATTCTTTAGCCATTTAATGTGTCAGGATTTTGCCACTCAATATGCCAGGATTTTGCCCCCCAATATGCCATTTAATATGCTAGGATTTTGCCCGCCAATATGCCATTTAATATGGCAGGATTTTGCCCCCAATATGCCATTTAATATGCCAGTATTTTGCTATCAATATGCCAGGACTTTGCCCCCCAATATGCCATTTAATATGCCAGGATTTTGCCCCTCAATATGCCAGGAGTTTGCCCCCAAATATGCCAGTATTTTGCTCTTAATATGCCAGGATTTTGCCCCTACCATTGGTTCAGAGGTCGCAGCTGCAACCGGATGCAGTATATCGGATACGGACCTGGTTTTTCGTTACAGCCATTGGCTGTATTTCCTGCACACGGTGCAAAATGACTGCCAAATGATGGGCATCATAATACTGACAAAGGGGAAAATAACTGGCAAATGGGCAAAATATGACTAGCAAATGTACAAAATAACTGACAAATGGGCAAAATATGACTAGCAAATGGGCAAAATAACTGGCACATGATCTGCAAAATAACACTGGCAAATGATGGGCAAAATAACACTGGCACATGATGGGCAAAATAATAATTGCAAATGATAGGCAAAATAACTGGCAAATGGGCAAAATAACATTGGCAAATGATGGGCAAAATGACACTGGCAAATTATGGGCACAATAAGTGGCAAATGAATAGTAAAATAATACTGACAAATGAATGGTAAAAAAAAAAAACTGTCATATTAATGGCAAAATAAAACACGGAGTAGACTGCCAGGTGAGTACTGGGGTAGGGGGAGGAGGGTGATGGTGCATTATTGGACAAATTGTCTGTGGCATATTAATGGGCAAATTGTCTGTGGCATTTTAATAGGCAGGCTTATAGTGGCATATTAATGGGAAAATTGTCTGTGGCATATTGGCAATCTGTCTGTGGCATATTAATGGGCAGACTAATAGTGGCATATTAATGGGGAAAATGTCTGTGGCCAAAGTGATACTATGGCTTGTTCTGTGGGGCAAAATAACATGTACTATGGGGGAAAGTGACACCGTGGCATGTTCTGCAGGGGCAGTTCAATGGGACAAAGTGACACTGTGGTATGTTCTGGTGGGCAAATTTACACTGCGGCATGCCAAATTGTGTGGGTGCAATATGAGTTCCAGCCAAGTGCTGTGGGTAATGTATATAGATTTAGGTGCAATATGGGTGCAGAGGAATGTAATTAAAAGGAACGGCCGGTCTCTGCTCCTTGATCAATTACTTCTAAGGTCGTTGATGTGATGGAGGTTAGCAGATATCTGGAGAGCTGTGAAGGCGGGAAACAAATACACAAGGCACGTGTTTCTTTATCCTCAGCTCTGAGTGTAGTTTATTACACATTGGTATTTATACACAAATCTAGGCATTGTCCTGCATATTGATTGGTTATAAGTTGTATAAGTTCGGATCCGAAGCAGCCTCTGAGAGTAGCTGCAGGGATGTAGCATTGCGCTAAGGAGCGCAACGCAACATGTAAACGGAGGACGTATATATACGTCCATATGAGTTAAGGAGTTAATGGGGCTTCTGTGTGTGGCATTATTAATAGGGTTCCTGTGTGTGGCTTTATTAATGGGGCTCCTGTGTGTGGCATAGTTAATTAGCTCCTGTGTGTGGCATAGTTAATGGGCTCTTGTGTGTGTGGCATAATTTTTGGGGATCCTGTGTGTGTGGCATAATGTATGGGCTTTCTGACTGAGATTACTCAGGAATCTGTCTGGCATGGTATTGGAGGAAATACAGGGGGTCGACACCATGAGTTACCACAGTGGGTGAAACCAACCCTAGTGATGCCTCTGTTTCTTACCAATATTATCCCCTTCTCTTTCTTCAAGCGCTTTCAACATTTCTAATTCATACCCACATTTCACAACCAATGCCTCACCCCAGCACCCTAGAACATTCCCCATGACCATACTCAGAGACTTAATAAGAAACAACAGGGCCCCGGTGCAAAAATTGCCCCGGGGCCCCCCGATCCCACCATGCAACCCCACCCCAGAAATGCAACTTACATGCCTCCCAACTGTTCCGCTTTGTGCCTGGCGTTGTCTTATAGCTAGGATAGCCTTATACCTATGCCATGCATGCTTAAACTCCTTCACTGTATTAACCTTTACCACTTCTACTGGAAGACTATTCCATGCATCCACTACCCTCTCAGTAAAGTAATACTTTCATTAGTCCCTGGCCTTATCTTATATCTAGGATAGCCTTATACCTTTCCCATGCATGCTGAAACTCCTTCAGTGTATTAACCTCTACCACTTCTGCTGGAAGACTATTCCATACATCCACTACCCTCTCAGTAATGTAAAACTTTTATTAATCCCTGGCCTTGTCTTATATCTAGAATAGCCTTACACCTATCCCATGCATGCCTAAACTCCTTCACTATATTATAAATAAATATAAAACTGGAGCGCTAGAAGTAATAAGTGTATAGAAATGAAAACAAAGGGGGGCGGGTCCTGAGCTCGATGTAGATGGTCGCATCAGAGCGGAGCTCCGGAGACCTGAGCCTTTTCACAGCACATACTACCCGTTCAGGTGCACTTCAACCATGGAAAAACCCCACAAAAGACACTCTCCAAGCAGAGAACTGGGGAAACCCAGTAAAAAGGTGCCCACACCAAATCTGCAAACCTTTTTGGTACCAAGGCCTACCCAGGAGACGCCCAAGATGGCGGCGGCAGGCCACGAGCTCTCGACCCAATCGGCCAGTGAAAGCTCAGAAGAGGAGGATACCCATTCCCTTCCTCAGAATACCATTCAGGATCCTGAGGGCCAAACTAAGGCAGACTTTGCATCACTGGTCTCGCAAGTTAAAACGGACCTGCTATCTGCAGTAGACCTGATTCGTGCAACAAGAAAAGAAGAGCTACAGACCATCAAATCTGAAATCAAAGAGCAGGGATATTGGCTGGAAAGCGTGGAATCTGACCAATCTCTGTTAAGGGATGCTATGGCTGAACTGGAGAACCAGCTGAGAGAACAGCGTCGACTGACCTCACATCTTGCCCTACAAGTGGTGAACTTAGATAACAGGGGAAGACGCTGTAATCTAAGAGTGTGCGGCCTACCTGAAGCTGACGGCCCAGAGGACCTGGGCACCGTGGTGCCAGATCTGTTTAGGAATATCCTGGGAAGAGACTCAGTGGAAGAAATCCGCCTGGATAGGGTGCACAGAGCTTTACGCCCCAGGGACGCCTCCAAAACACAACCACGAGACATAATCTGCTGCGTACATTCATTTGTACTAAAAGAAGAGATCCTTCGTGCTTCTCGCAAAAAGGGCCATATCAGCTTCAAAGGAGCAAAGATTATTATAATATAATATACAAGACATCACCTTAAAGAACTGGGATAAAGCTCATGAATGTCCAATAAGAGATTTGTGCGAACAAGGCAAATTATTGCCTTTTGAAACATTGAGAGAGAAATATTCCCTTCCCTCCAGAGAGATATTTTCGTATCTGAGAATTAAAAATTTTATGAAGAACAATGTGTGTCACAACTTGGATACACTAAAACAAGAGCTAACTAAAATTTTCTCACACAAACAAATACCTAAAATCACAGCAAAGACAAATTCTCTAGTAGCGATGAGAAATACATACCCTATGAAAGCTAAGTCGATATGGGAGAGGGAGCTAGCAATCAAAATTACAGATGAGGAGTGGGCAGGCTCCTTTGCCCAGACAAATAAAACAACAAGATGTCTCAATCTAGCAGAAAATCAATTTAAAATAATGTATAGGTGGTATTGAGTCCCATCTGCCCTGGCAAAAATGTACCCACAATTATCATCTAAGTGCTGGAGATGTGGGGTGGAAAACGGCACTTTCCTTCATGTCTGGTGGAGTTGCAAGGCTGTTGCTGTCCTATGGGATTGGGCTTTCGAATTGATTAAAAAACTTACTAATAGTAATACGACCTGGAAGCCAGAATCAGCTCTCCTACACTTAAAACTAAAAGAATCATCTAAAGATAATCAGCAGATAGCCATTCATTGTTGGGTGGCCACAAAGGTTCTAATAGCTAGAGCGTGGAGATCAAGCAAACCCTTTAAAAAAATCCAACTGATAAATCAAGTAATGTATCAGGCAAGGATGGAAAAGAGTTTGAGTAATCTACAACCATCCCCATCTAGAAGACTATGCGAACTCTATACATATATATTAGAGCAGTTAGAACAGATGTAGATCAATAGGAGAGAGATATGGCTACCTAATACCATCTTAATATAACAGGCCCAAACCAATATCAAAATAAAAATTAAAAATAAAAAGGGAAAAGATGGGAAGAATTCCTCAATAAAAGAGAAGCGAAAGGGAAGGAGAAAAAGAGAAGGGGAAGAGAATGGAAAAAAAAAAAAAAAGAAAGAAAAACTTCCAATGGATTTGTCTGTGAAACCTTGAAATGCTCCCCCCTGGGTGGGGTAAAGGTCTCTCGATCGGTCTGCAAGATTACGGTACATTTTATTGACCTGTGCAGAAAGGGTGGAGGGAGGGATATTTTGCCGGAAAGAGTCCGGAGGATACTTAAAAGACTCTCTATAGAAGTGAATCTAAATATAAACAAGCACTTTAAGAAGGGACCGGAGCGGCTACCCCTCGATGCACTGGGACATAATAATTTGTTGTATTGTATATGATGTTTTTTTGTATGTCTGTTAATGTCTTTCGTGTTTTATATGTTATGGAGAAAAAGAAAACTAATAAAGATATATTATAAAGAAAAAAAAAAACAAAGGAGCAAAGATTATTATCCTACCAGATGTAGCGTGGGCCACACTACAAGCCCGGAAGAAACTTAAACCCCTGACAGACCTTCTCAGGGCCGGAGATATACCTTTCTCCTGGGGATTCCCCCTAAGCATTAATGTTCACAGAGGAACACACCGGATTACCCTCCGAGAACCTAAAGACCTACCTGATTTCTGCGGCTCTTTAGGCCTCCAACAACCTGATCTGCCGGATTGGTCAAGAGGAGAGGCCGACACTTTGATCTACCCAGTACTTTCCCATCAACCATGGGCTCCTAGACCCCAACAGAAACGCTGCACAAGAGTATCTTCACAGACGGCCCGACGACCACCGGACCACCCATCTGATGGACCTACCACCCAAGTTCCATGAACATTTATTGTTAGAGATGGATACCGGTCATGAGTATGAATCAACAGACTTGAGGAGTACCTTCGGTGTTTTTCCCCCTTTTTTTTTTTTCTTTTCCTTTTTCTTCCTCACTCTCTCACCCAACAAACGAGGGGAGGATGGAGACCTATGCTGTTTCTTGGTACTGGCCCTCCCCAAGACAATTGACAATCGGATCCATCACGGACTATCCCGGCCACAGATTCTACCTCAATATACAGCTGCACAACTGATCCGAGGAGCATGTATCGTATAGAATGTATGTTCTGTTTTGTTATCATGCTATAATTCCATGTATTTGTGAGTAGATGTATGTCCCTAACTCTACTGTAATATACACAGGTAGAGGTTGGGACTCGATTTATTTGGCTGACCCCTTACAGGTGTGCTAACTAAATCTCCCGACCTTCATGGGGAATAGGACATACATCTTATAGGACTTACTGGACGAGGATCTCTACCCATCTGCCGGTTATATTTAGAATTGTAATACCTCCTCACAAAAGGTCGTCCGATACTTTTAGAATGTTGCTCCCCAAACCCGATTTTGAGCTGTCACAATACCAGCCAGTAAATGAAGATAATTGAGTGGGAGTCATGTCCTGCGACAACACCCCATGGTAATGGGAGACTTTGAACCTACTTCATGCCCCCCGATACTAACAATACCCCAATTTGTAAGGGGGATAATACTTTTTTGGCATAGATATATATCACTCCTCCCTATGCAGTTGGCTCCCCCCCCCCCCCAGTGTACCCTACCCCTATTGATAATAATATCTTGTCTTGTTCTGTTTTTGTTTTATTTTGGTTGTTTTGTTCACCCCGTTTTTAAATGGATTCACACACCCCTGCATTAGTGCTAGTCTCCTCCCAATACCATTAACCGATATCTGTCTACTTTCCACACATAAACATGGACTCAGTAAAAACCATAACATTTGTATGCGCCACTTAATAGACGTAAGGTACAGGTGTTGCCTTACCTCCTTGTTATGTTTTGGCTCATTGGTTACAGAGCCTGTTCTGTTTGTTTGAAGTGTCCCCAGAGAGTGCAGCCAACTCCCCCATAGCTGTGCAATGCTTCTGTATGTAAGGATGGGACCCCTTGGCACCACTAGGATGCCATGGGATACCCACTTGGCACCTCAGCCCTTTCAGCCATTCAGTTGGCTAATTGTTACTGTTCTGATTTGTATTTTTATTGTTTCTTCTATATCCAAATGTTCCTTCTCTTATTTCTGGTTTTTCTCTTTCTTCCTTCCAAGTGCTCACGGGAAGCCCCCCCCCCCCAGGCCCCCATCCCCCACCGTTTATTTCTCTATGACCTCGGTGGCTAATATAAATATATTGTCAATTAACGCTAAGGGCCTCAATTCCCCTGCCAAACGCTCACGCCTTTTTAGAGACCTTAGAGCTCTCCTCACTGATATCGCTATGGTCCAGGAGACCCATTTTCTCACACGTAAAGTACCTCAGTTCAACCATTTTCATTACCCACAGGCCTATTACTCACATTCACCTTTTAAAAAAAATAAAGGAGTGGCTATTTTTATTTCTAGAGTGTTGCCCTTTACTGGCTGGACTGGTTGGACCAGTGGTCGGATAATGAGGGTAGGGACATATTTTTGAAAGGGACAATAGGCTCTGAAACATTGACATTGGCCAATATATATACTCCGAACACGAACCAGCATCTTTTTTTGAATACCATTATTACACGGTTACAGGATTTTGCGTCTGGAGTGACCCTCCTGACAGGAGACTTTAACCTGACCTTAGACCCCAAACTCGACTCTTCCACAGGTGGTTCCTCAATACGATTCTCTAAAATTAAAAGGGTTAAAAAAGCCCTACACAGTGCCAAATTAGCCGATGCTTGGCGCATACTACACCCTACTACCAAAGATTTTACATTTTATTCCTTCCCACATTCTAGAAATTCCCGTATAGATTACATATTTATTTCTCATAGACATCTCCCGAGATTGATACATTCCGATATAGGACACATTACATGGAGCGATCACGCACCGGTAACAGTTAGACTGAACATGCCCTCTCTTACCAAAAGGCAACACACATGCCGCCTCAATGAATCTCTGCTTAAAGACGATACCAATCTCACCTCCCTTACCAACACCCTCCGGGAATACTTAATAGAAAAAATAGCCTCCCTGAAACTCCTTCTACTGTGGTCTGGGAAGCACATTAGGCCGTTATCAGAGGCCACTTAATCAATATTGGGGCACACCAAAAGAAAAGGCACTCTGCGGCAATGCTCAAACTTTTAAATGACATCAACCATATCAAGAAGACACAAAAACTCTCACTAGACCCTACGGTTTATCAATCCCTCCTTACCCTTAAGGTCAGTTTGGCCGACCTCTGTAATTCTCGAGACTTACGTTCACATATGCTGGTGAAGGGCCACCTATATCAACAGGGGAATAAAGCAGGAAGACCATTGGCCAGACTCCTCCGAGACCGACACAACAAAACATTTATTCCCAAGATAAAAACTCCCAAAGGATCAGTGGTACACACCACCCCACAAGTAGCTAAAGTTTTTAGAGATTTTTATAGAGACCTATATAATCTGACACCACAGGGCTCCATTAAGGACCCCCCTCACCTCCAACAGAGAATTAGGGAATATCTAGACAACCATTTACACCGCAAACTGACAGCTGATGAATCAAACTGCCAAGACACCCCAATCACTGTTGAAGAGATCACCCAGGCCATAAAGGACTCCCCTACCGGGAAAAGCCCAGGTCCAGATGGACTGACAATCTTATACTATAAGAAGTTTCAGGAGACATTAGAGGACCCTTTTGCGACTGCCCTGAACTCTTTAATAGATACTGGTTCCCTGCCCCCCCAGACCAAAGAAGCGCACATCACTGTTATCCCCAAGGAGGGCAAAGATCCCGATTGCTGCGCAAGTTATAGACCTATCTCCTTACTCAATATAGACCTTAAACTCTTTACTAAAATATTAAGTACCAGACTTAAGGCCTTCATTCCCTCCCTCATACACCGGGACCAAGCTTGTTTAGTTCCGGGACGAGAAGCACGAGATTACACTACGAAAATACTTAATTTGATCCATTATGCTACAACATGGAATATACCTGCCATGCTTTTATCCACTGATGCAGAAAAAGCCTTTGACAGGGTCTTGCATGCGGTATTGGACCAAGTGGGACTCGGTCCCTCAATGCGTAAATGGATTGGCTCAATATACGAGACCCCCACGGCTCGGGTTCGTGTCAACGGCACGCTTTCAGACCAGCTCACCTTGTCCAACGGCACCAGACGGGGCTGCCCCTAATCCCCTTTAATTTTTATTTTAACTTTGGAACCACTGATCGCTGCTTTAAACGCTAATGGGGGTATATTGGGTTTGGAGATAAGGCCACACCATCACAAAATTGCGGCATACGCAGATGATCTACTACTCTTTATTACCAATCCCATCACTTCCTTACCAAATGTGATGAAGGAATTTGAACAATATGGCTTACTATCCAATTTCAAAATCAATTTTAATAAGTCTGAAGCGCTTAATATCTCTTTACCTAAACAAGTATTAGACTCCATGAAAAGCTCTTTCCCCTTCCGGTGGAGTGACCGAACAATTAAATACATGGGTATCTCCCTCACAGGGGATCTATCCCGTTTACTGGACCTGAATTTCCAATCGCTCTACCAGGTTTGCAAAACTGATCTAACTAAATGGTCCTCAAAACACATATCGTGGTTCGGGAGAGCAGACATTATTAAGATGAACATACTACCACGCTTTTTCTATGTTATACAAACATTGGCCATCTTTGTACCTAAAGCCTTTTTCGCCGCCCTCCGCTCTTTGATAACCAGATTCATTTGGAATTAGAAACGCCCCAGACTAAGTAATCGACTTCTTACTCGACCAAAAACCTTAGGGGGCCTAGGCCTTCCAGACGCTGAGAGATACTATAAGTCAGTGCATGTAGCGAGAGTGGTGGACTGGACACGACCCTCCCCTAAGTTATGGGTGTCTCTAGAACAAAGAGGCCTGACAGACCCCATCCCATTTGCGGCCTGGATTCCACTGGATCAGATCAAACCTATATGCATGTCACACCCGACTGTTGTACCCACTTTCCGGGTCTGGAAACAATGTGTTAAAGACCCGGGATTTATCAGTTCTCCTACTCTGATGACACCTCTTTTAGGTAATAATCTTTTTGTGCTGGGTTTGGACCACGATTTCTTTAAAAACATGTTCCAGACCCGAGTAATGTACCCTAGGGTGGGCCATCTGTTGGAGGATGGAATAATCAGGCCCTTAAAGGACTTGGTATCTTCCATGCCCCCAACACAGGGCCACATTTTTAAATACAGACAACGATCCCACTTCCTGTCTTCTATGGCCAAGCAGGGCCCTATCCCATCAGAAGCCACATCAGTGGAAACCGTGTGTATGACTAAAGACCCCCCCCCCCAGCGAGCAGTATCAACTATTTACCGTATACTCACTGACCTGACCGAATATGATAAACCATATTTTATTCTACAATAAATTTATGAATGGAGACTTTGTCTCCATGTAGTGAAATGCCGACAGCCTATAAACCGAACGTTAGGTTTATAGGCTGTCGGCTTATGTAATACATGTAATCCTATTGCTATTCAATAAACCGAACGTTCGGTTTATAGAATGCCAATAGACTTACATGCATTCCATAAACCGAAAGTCGTTTATTATGTCGGTTTATGGAATGTAAGTGTACTATGTTATTGTATTCTATAAACCGACTCTATTTCGGCTTATAGAATGCAATAGTACTACGAATGGACGAATGAACGAATGATTTTCGTTTATTAACCATTTGTTCATTCGGCTTTCGTTAGCTTAGCATTTTCGTTATTCGTTTTTCGGACGAATGGACGAAAATGCTATTTTCGGACGAAAACGAATGCACATGTCTAGTTATAAGCTGCTCACAAGATGGTACATGACACCTTCCAAATTACACAAACTGTTCCCAAACACTTCAGATAGATGTTGGAGATGCAAACGACACGAAGGTACCCTTCTACATATTTGGTGAACCTGCCCTCTTATCCGTCCTTTCTGGAAAAGGGTATTACAGGTCATAAGAAGAGTTGGAGACGACTCCATTAAACATGACCCACTGACGGTTCTGTTACACCTCACATCACACCCCATTGGGGCCTATAAAAGGTCTTTGACAGTACACCTGATCTCGGCAGCTAAACTGCTTATTCCACGACACTGGAAACAAACGACCCCACCTACTTTGAGGGAGTGGCTTTCATCGGTGGAGTCTCTTTGCACCTTGGAAGACATTACCCAAACATCTAATGGAAAAGGTATTATGCATAATAATACATGGCTACATTGGTCCATGTACCTCATAGGCCCCGATTGCCAGGTGGACCTGATGGCAGCAGAGACGACCCCGACTAGATTTTCTCTTTAATTTGTTATTATCCATGGAATTTAGCCCAGATAGTACATAGCCCTTAGTGGGCCATACTTACCTACTATAGAGCCGAAGACTTTCCCGTGAGCACATCCTTCCTTTCCTCCACCTTACTCTCTATTTCCTTCCCCTCCAATATTTTGTTCATAAACTCCATTCACCAGCCAAACAAAAAATGTTTTGTTTTTTTTTTCTCTTTTCTTTTTCGGGTAACATCCAGTCTGGTGCATATTGTTCATCAGGCCCAAGATTTTCCGGAAAATAACCCTTTGTCAGGGGAAATTACATCTACAAGTTGTTCGATCTTTCATATATTTTTTTTTTCGTTAAGACACTCAGTTAATATTGTGAGGGGGTTAGCCCTCCCCAGTTTTATTCTTATGCACATCCTTGTGTCTCTAATATTTGATCTTTTATTTCCATTTATAAATACGAACCACAAATAAACAAACACATACATATAATTCCAAATAACAATTAGGCCAATGTTTCCAGAATGTTCTAATAATATAGTATCTAATAATAGTCCGAGGCACGAGGAGAACAGCCTCTTAAATCTAAATGCCCCCCTCATCACGTCTGTTATTATTGGATTATTGATTTTAAGTTTGTTAAATATCAAGGGAGTGGACCAAAAGAAGAAAAAGGGATTGCAACCTGCACACTCTGTTGTCTCTAGATAATGCCAAGCCGCCTGAGTGGAAGGTTTCTGTTTCCAGGCCAGAAAGTGGGAGAATATACAGATATCCTGTAAAGCAAACAAATCTGGAAAGCGCAACCCTCCAGCCCTAAGATTTCGCTTCAGTGTCTTACCAGCGATACGTGGATTCTTAGCATCCCATACATAAGCGGAGAAGAGCACACTCAATTGTTTAAGATATGGGATTGGAGCCCGCAAAGGAATAGACCTCATCAAAAAGATAACTTTCGGAAGAGCATATGCCTTAAGAATATTGAGGCGAGCAAGCCAAGAAGTATGCAATCCCTTCCAACTTAAGAACAGGTCTCTCAGGTCCCGAATTATATTCTTATAGTTAAGGGAGAGGGTCTGTCTGGGATCTACAGTAATCTTGATCCCAAGGTAAGTGAGAGTTTTATTAGCCCAATTTATTGTGCTTATACGTGAGATCCTCACTATCTGAGAGGGTGATAGAAAAAAAGAAAGTGCCTGAGTTTTATTTAAATTCACTTTATAATTGGAAAAAGAGCCATATTGGCTAATTAGTTGGAAAATGTGCGGGATAGTATTCTCCGGTGACGTCAAAGATAGTAGCACATCGTCGGCATAAAGTGAAATTTTAAATTCCTGCTTCCCCACTTGAATACCAGATATCTGAGGGGAGGATCTCACCAATGCAGCAAAAGGTTCAATGCTTAGGGCATATAACAGAGGCGCCAATGGGCACCCCTGCCTTGTGCCATTCCTGATAAAGAAAGGGTGCCTGAATTTGGTAGAAAACCATTTTAAGCTGATGCACAGATGGTATATGACCCCAAAAAAGATATCCAAAATGTATGCAGATTCCCCCCCAAATTGCTGGAGATGTGGAGATGAAGAAGGATCATTTCTTCATATTTGGTGGAATTGCCCAAGGGTAGAAATACTGTGGAAGAACACCTTCACCAAACTTAAAAAATTAGGTGTAGCCCCTAAGTATGATCCAAAGACTACTCTTCTACATCTTAATATGAAAGACCTAACTAAAAAAAATAGAACTATAGCAATACACTGTTTTACAGCTACAAAAATAATTATTACCAGGAACTGGAAATCCAACTTACCTTTTGTAGCTTTACAGATGGAAGAGCAACTACTTCACCAATTAAAGATGGAGAGGGACTTAAGTTGGAAGAGGGATGTGTCAGGTTTGATAGCTGCTCAGTATAGGAATTGGATAAATAATTGGGAAAAATGACGGAAGTAGTAATAGAGCATTGTGCATTCACAAAACTGGGAAGAAAAGTTGCCGTGCTGGGCCCCGTGCCTGTACTCTGGACCATTGAATGAGAGTATGTAAGGAATAGCAAATTGTGAATGGGAAAAGAGGGTTGTAGTAATGGCTTATAGACAGGAATGGATCTGTGTCGCATGAGTTTTAGGATTATAAGTTTTAAATGTTAAATAAAGATGAATAATATTTATAAAATAAAAAAAAAAGAAAAAAAAAAAAAAAGAAAGGGTCCGAATACAGAGAGGGACCAGTAATCCTTGCCCCCGGTGCCGAGTAAAGAGACATAGCGTTGGTACGAAAAGTCCCCGAGAGGCCAAAGGCATCCAAGGTCTCCGAGAGAAAGAGCCAATCAACCCTATCAAAAGCTTTCTCGGCATCGAGGGCAAGGAAAACAGTCGAGGACCGTGAGGTTCGCGCTCGATGGACCAGGTTGAGCAATCTTCTAGTACTATCCTCTGCCGAGCTGCCCGGGATAAATCCGGTTTGATCCAGGTGTATCAGGTCAGGGATAATCCGTCCGAGCCTGTCTGCCAAGATCTTGGAAAATAATTTAACATCCAGATTAATAAGTGAAATAGGCCTATAATTGGAAATAACTGAAGGGTCCTTCCCAGCTTTCGGGATTGGGGAAATTGAAGCCTCCAACATTTCTGAGGGGAAGGACCCTTTACAGGAAGTTTCAGAGAAGACTCTAAGTAATATAGGGGAGATTTCTGACCGGAGCGTGTGGTAAAATATTGATGATAAGCCATCAGGGCCCGGTGCTTTCCCTTTCTTTATTGTATTAATTGCTAAAGCAAGTTCTGAGTCTAAAATTGGTTTGTTAAGTTGAAGAAGTTTCTCCTGCGAGATCTGGGGGAGGTTCAGACTACGAAGGAACTCCCTGACCTGAGACACCGATTTTGTTGGCGTTGGAAGATTATATAATGAGTTGTAATATTGCTTGAAGGCGTTACTTATATCCCTAGGGGACAGACAGGTTCTACCCTCAAACAGTATCTTTTTTATGCGAGAGTGTTGATTTCTATGTTTCATCCTGTTGGTGAGAGCTCTCCCCAGTCTGCCATTATTAATATACCAAGACACCTTCAAACGGGTTACCGTTCTTTTAAACTGGTCCTCAAGTTTGACATTAATCAATTTTTGAGTGTCCTTAATAGCAACAGATGTTATTTGATTAGGTGTGACCTTATTCAAAGTTTCTAATTTAGAAAGATCGATATAAAGATCCGAAAGGGTCTTACCAGCTAATTTGTTTAGTGAAGCTCCCATTTTAATAAGAATTCCCCGTAAATAGCATTTTAAAGAGCACCATAGGGTCTGCTCATTTACATCGTTCTTGTCATTATTCCGAAGAAATTCTAAAGCTTCGGTCCTCAAATTTATCTTGGATGACTCAGAGGCCAAAATGGAATCATTAAGGCGCCACCTTGGTCTAACCTTATATTCGATGTTATCCTTAAAGTCCAAAAACAAGGGAGCATGGTCAGACCAAGAGATGTTGCCTATCTTGGTCCCCAGACAGCCTTCCAGAGATCTATCACTTAACAAAAAGTAATCAATCCTGGAGTAAGATAAGTGAGCACTTGAAAAAAAGGTATAGTCCCTGTCACCCGGGTGAGAGACTCTCCATGAGTCATATAATTTATTCCTATAAAGAAAGTTAGAAAAAGATTCAGCATCTCTCCTCCCTCTCGGGACCGGCCCAGCCCCACTAGGTAAGCTATTATTAAGTGCAGCATCCGCGATTGTGTTAAGGTCACCACCTATAATAGTTGTGCCCTGCTCTATATAATCCACCCTGTCCATGGTTTCATTTAAGAAGCCAATAGTTCCATCTGAGGGGGCATATAGGTTAACTAGGGTAAATAGTATATCATTAATTTTACAAATTACTATGCATCGTCTGCCTTTAGAATCTGATTCATGGTGAATAAGCTCAAATTTTAATGCTGCAGATATAACAATGGCGACACCTCTCTTCCTTCTATCAGGTACTGATGAAGAAAAAATATAGGGATATCTACGGAACCGCCAGAGCCTGAAGTCCTCAGATCTCCAATGCGTTTCCTGAGTGAAACAGATATCTATCTTATTCTGAATCAGGAGTTTATATAAATAGGAACCTTTCTGAGGCGAGTTCAAGCCCTGGGAGTTAATGGAGACACACTTAAATGGCATCTAAAAATATAAGGTTGCAAAGGAGTCCTAGGGAGCCGACCCGGAGGAGGAGGAGGGCGGGCGCACCGGCGCCGACCCGCCTAAACAGGAAGAGGGAGCCACAGCGAAAAAGCATAAATAAAAAGAAAGAGAAAAACATTCCTGCAAACACACACTCCACATACATACCTCCATACTTTCCGGAGACCTGAGGGCCGGAGAGGAACGTGCCTCCCGGCCGATATCTCTCCGAACTAAATCCCATAAATACACTGGGATACTACCTAGTGTCCGAACCAGGCGGGGTTCACAAGCTCTGTTTTAGGTTTGGAAAATTATATTTCCCGCCTCCACCGTCCCTGCGCCTCTGAAGCCCCACCATTTTAAACACAAAAAAAAAAAAAGGGGGAAAGGGGGGATGGGGGGAAAAGGAAAATAATTAGATTATTAAACGTGCATTACATTATTAAACATACTTATGTTACAGATATTATCATTATCACATGTAGAGTTAATATGGTCTTCGTGACTAAGTATACGACCAGTTTATTACGACACAAATATATAGTGAAGATTTCTATTATTCAGCTGTAGTGTAGGTGGTGTAGTTCAAAGTAAAAATCTATTTCCAGTCACTAATAAAATAAGTGTAGTAGAAGGAAATAGAAAGTGAGTGAAATATTAAACGTACCTTAAATTATTAAGCGTGGAGGTAATTTTGTTAGTCAAGTGTAAGTAAAAAAAAAAAAAAAAATAAATTATGCTTCTACTCTTTTCCTTCCATAGTCATCAAAGATAGAAACACATTCGTATTATATAATACAAAAAACATATCAAATTTGATTAAAGTAACTAATCTGACAAGACAATTAGTGTATATAACATTCTGTTTCGATTCCCTAAATAATCAAAAAAAAAAAAAATCAAAAAAAAAAAAATTATTCTTTATTTAAAACGCAACAAGCCGGAAGGGATCATGCTGGAAATAGTCCCACCCGTAACCCTCTGATAGGGATAAGGAGATATATGCAATATTAGAGCAAAGACCATTCTTGCATTAATTCTCTAGCTTGGGAGTAGTTTTCGCAGGTAAACCTTTTCCCTTGAAAGGAGATAATCAGTTTGTTAGGGAATCCCTCATATATATCCTCTTTCATATATATGTCCCTGAGAGGAATGTATAAAGGTCTTTTAAATTTTTTTTTTTTCATCTTTATCTCTCTCCTTTTCTCCCCCAAATGATGTTACTCACAACGTTATTTTACACTTTATTGTATAAATATTGTTGATGCTGGTGTATAAACTGTATAATTCCTTTCTGTATGTTACTTTTTCTGATTTATCTGATCTATTTGTCTACTTAAAAAAAAACCTTAATAAATATATTTTAAACAAAAAAAAGAAATGAAAACAAAATATATAGAACAATACAAAAATACTTATATGCAGAAGTGTTTCTTGAAATTGAAGAGTCTTCTTTTTGGGAACAGGTCTTAGGCAGGGATATATGAATATATGCAAAAAAAAAATCAGAAAAATAGTGCTTTGTTTATCTATAGCATAATATAGCATATTATCTATAGCATCTATAGTAGTGTTGAGCGAACCCCAACCGCACAGTTCGGGTTCGTACCGAACATTACGGTGTCCATACCCCGGACCTGAACCCGGACATTTCACTGTATGTTGGGGTTGGATTTCGAGGTTCGGCTATAAACCGAAAGTCTTTAAACCAAAAGTCATTCGGTTTAGAGACTTTCGGTTTATATAATAGCCAATAGCATTACATGTATTCTATAAGCCGAACGTCTATAAACCAAAAGACATTCGGTTTATAGACTTTCGGTTTATAGAATACATGTAATGCTATTGGCTATTATATAAACCGAAAGTCTATAAACCGAACGACATTCGGTTTATAGACTTTCTTTTTATAGAATTGCAATAGCATTACATGTATTCTATAAAACGAAAGTCTATAAACCGAATGTTTTTCGGTTTATAGACTTTCGGTTTATGGAATAAATGTAATGCTATTGCTATTCTATAAACCGAAATAGAGTCCCCATTCATAAGAATAGGTCAATTGACCTATTCTTATGAATGGGGACTCTATTTCGGTTTATAGAATAGCAATAGCATTACATGTATTACATCTGAGAGTCAAATAGAACCGCCAAATACTGTGGTTGCAGCGCACTTTGAAAAATTTGAATAGTTTTGGGTGCTAAATAGTACATTTGCGTCTTGCGGTACACTTCATATCTGAGAGTCAAATAGAACCGTCAAATACTTTGATTATAGCGCACTTTGAAAAATTTGAATAGTTTTGGGTGCTAAATAGTACATTTGCGTCTTGCGGTGCACTTCATATCTGAGAGTCATATAGAACCATCAAATACTGTGCTTACAGCGCACTTTGAAAAATTCTAATAGTTTTGGGTGCTAAATAGTACATTTGCGTCTTGCTGTGCACTTCATATCTGAGAGTCAAATAGAACCATCAAATACTGTGCTTACAGCGCACTTTGAAAAATTCTGGCTAGCTCCTTCTCCTCCTCCTCCTGCGCCGCTTCCACCTACACCGCCACGGTCACTGCCTCCTCAACCTATGGGTCACTTAGTTTAACCTGAAAAAGAATACCCTGCACTCCAACCCTCTCTCAAATGGATAATTCTGTTTATCCTCCTGGCAGCCATGCTGTAGATTTAGATTTATGTTCTTCCAAAGCTAAAATCAAAGATTCCATCTAGTGCTATTTTATGGCTCAGCTGTATTTGTAATTTGTATGTATTTTATGTTATTTTAAGTTATTTCCCTATCCATAATTGCTTGCAGGGCACTTGTCCTACTCTTATCCACATTTTAATTCCTTTTGCAGCCCTCTAGCCCTTTCCATGACTTTTTTAGAGGCATTTTAGTGGCCAAAAGTCCGTGTCCCCATTGAAGTCAAGTTCGAGCAAGGACCCGGACATTTTTTCAAAGTTCGGTCGAACGTGCCAAACCTGAACATCCAGGTATCCGCTCAACTCTAATCTATAGTGATATTTTGCCCATTTGCCAGTGTTATTTTGCCCATTTGCCAGTTATTTGTCCATTTGCCAGTATTATTTTGCCCATTTGCCAGTAATCTGCCCATTTGCCAATTATTTGCCCATTTGCCAGTTATGTGCCCATTTTCCAGTTATGTGCCCATTTGTCAGTATTATTTTGCCCATTTGCCAGTATTATTTTGCCCATCTGTCAGTTATTTGCCCATTTGCCTGTTTTTTTGCCCTTTTGCCACAATTATTTTGCCCATTTGTCAGTATTATTTTGCCCATTTGCCGGTACTATTTTGCTCATTTGTCAGTTATGTGCCCATTTGCCTGTTATTTGCCCATTTGCCACTATTATTTTGCCCATTTGTCAGTTATGTGCCCATTTGCCTGTTATTTGCTCATTTGCCACTATTCATTTGCCTATTTGCCAGTTATATGCCCATTTGCCAGTTATTTGCCCATTTGTCAGTATTATTTTGCCCATTTGCCTGTTATTTTCCCATTTGTCAGTATTATTTTGCCCATTTGCCAGTATTATTTTGCCCATCTGTCAGTTATTTGCCCATTTGCCTGTTTTTTTCCCCTTTTGCCACTATTATTTTGCCCATTTGTCAGTATTATTTTGCCCATTTGCCAGTACTATTTTGCCCATTTGTCAGTTATGGGCCCATTTGCCTGTTATTTGCCCATTTGCCACAATTATTTTGCCCATTTGTCAGTTATGTGCCCATTGCCTGTTATTTGCTCATTTGCCACTATTAATTTGCCTATTTGCCAGTTATATGCCCATTTGCCAGTTATGTGCCCATTTGTCAGTACTATTTTGCCCATTTGCCTGTTTGCCAGTGTTATTTTGCCCATTTGCCTGTTATTTGCCCATTTGTCAGTATTATTTTGCCCATTTGCCAGTTATTTGCCCATTTTCAGTTATTTGCCAGTATTATATTAGCCATTTGCTAATTATTTGCCAATTTGCCAGTATTAATTTGCCCATTTGTCAGTTATGTGCCCATTTACCAGTTATTTGCCCATTTTTCAGTATTATTTTGCCCAATTGCCAGTATTATTTTGCCCATCTGTCAGTTATGTGCCCATTTGCCTGTTTTTTTCCCCTTTTGCCACTATTATTTTGCCCATTTGTCAGTATTATTTTGCCCATTTGTCAGTTATGTGCCCATTTGCCAATTATTTGCCCATTTGCCAGTTATGTGCCCATTTGCCAGTTATTTGCCCATTTGTCAGTATTATTTTGCCCATTTGCCAGTATTATTTTGCCCATCTGTCAGTTATGTGCCCATTTGCCTGTTTTTTTCCCCTTTTGCCACTATTATTTTGCCCATTTGTCAGTATTATTTTGCCCATTTGTCAGTTATGTGCCCATTTGCCTGTTATTTGCCTATTTGCCACTATTATTTTGCCCATTTGTCAGTTATGTGTCCATTTGCCTGTTATTTGCCATTTTGCCAGTATTAATTTTCCTATTTGCTAGTTATGTGCCCATTTTCCAGTTATGTGCCCATTTGTCAGTTATTTGCCCATTTGCCAGTATTATTTTAGCCATTTGCCAATTATTTGACCATTTGCCGGTATTAATTTACCCATTTGTCAGTGATTTGCCCATTTGCCAGTATTAATTTGCCAGTTATGTGCCCATTTGTCAGTATTATTTTGCCCATTTGTCAGTTATGTGCCCATTTGCCTGTTATTTGCCCATTTGCCACTATTATTTTGCCCATTTGTCAGTTATGTGCCCATTTGCCTGTTATTTGCCCATTTGCCAGTATTAATTTGCCTATTTGCCAGTTATGTGCCTATTTTCCAGTTATGTGCCCATTTGTCAGTATTATTTTGCAAATTTGGCAGTTATTTGCCCATTTGCCAGTTATTTGCCCATTTGCCAGTGTTTTTTTGCCCATTTGCCAATTATTTGCCCATTTGTCAGTTATTTGCCCATTTGCCAGTATTATTTTAGCCATTTGCCAATTATTTGACCATTTGCCGGTATTAATTTACCCATTTGTCAGTTATTTGCCCATTTGCCAGTATTAATTTGCCTATTTGCCAGTTATGTGCCCATTTGTCAGTATTATTTTGCCCATTTGTCAGTTATGTGCCCATTTGCCTATTTGCCCATTTCTCAGTTATGTGCCCATTTGCCTGTTTGCCCATTTATCAGTTATGTGCCCACTTGCCAATTTGTCAGTTATGTGCCCATTTGTTAGTATTATTTTGCCCATTTGTCAGTTATGTGCCCATTTGCCTATTTGCCGATTTGTCAGTTATGTGCCCATCTGCCAATTTGTCAGTTATTTGCCTATTTGCCCATTTGTCAGTTATGTGCCCATTTGTCAGTATTATTTTGCCCATTTGTCAGTTATGTGCCCATTTGCCTATGTGAAGAAAATAGACTTTATTCGGTCTTTTCTTCTGTGTTCGGGCTTTTTGCCTACATTATTGCTTGCAGGAGGATTCCTCATAAAAGCCAGTTGTTTTTTGAATAAAAACCGTTATTCCTGTTTCACCCTTCATGAAGTCTGGGCTCATGTTTGGGGGATATTCAATTTGCTGGGGAGAAACGTCTTGGAAATGGCGTTCATCTACAGCATTCCTCTACTCCTGGCTGCAGCTATAATCACTCATGCTTGGCTAGTGGGAAAGGAATATAAGACAGCAGTACCATAGTCACTGCAGGTCTTAACAACTGGTGGCAAGCGACGGGATTGGGACGCATAAAGACAACTGGTGAATTGCCCAGCAGTACGAGAAACTAAAAAGGACTACGCTAAAGGATCTGCTGGAAGCCCGAGGTCAGGTGACAAGCAACAAAAAGAAAGCTACTCTCATAGCAGAACTAATGGAGGAAGACCAAACCAGCAGCATGGCGAATGTCAGCCAGGAGGAAGCAGAATTTCAACAGAAGGTGATGTGGAGGCTAAACCTATATGGGCCAAATCCCACACCTGAGATGGTGACGCAACTCTTACCCATGCTGCTGCGCTTCATTGACCGGGGGGTGCTGCCTAATATTGTGGTGATTCACGCTGGGGGGAACGATCTGGGGTTGGTACCACAGAGGGAATTGGTGCAAGTGATGCAAAAGGATGTTACTCACATTCTAACACGGCTTCCCGGGGTTAAAATTGTATGGTCAGAAAGGGTGCTGAGAGACCAATAGCGGTATGCACGGAGCTTCAGGGCAATGGAGCGCATCAGGGGGAAGATTAACAAATTGTTGTCTATTTTTGTACTGAAGCAGAAAGGGGTGGTGGTCAGACACAGCACTTTGGAAGGGGATCATGCAGGCTTGATAGCCAAAGATGGAGTGCACATGTCCGACTTGGGTTGGGATGTGTTTTTGTTAGGAATTCAGGAAGGGGTGGAAAAGGCTCTCTTTTTATTGGGTGGGGTAGCCCTTCTGTAGTGAGGATTCACTCAGAAGGGCTTTGGCGGTAACTTGCTCCTTAGGGGGGTCTATGGCTGGAATATCGGGAGTCAGCCATAGTTCAAATGGATTACTGGAGAGGTTCGGAGCTAAAGCTCTTAGCCTGTTGGTGGGCTGGGCAGAAGGTCTGCCTGGCAGTGGATTCGATGGACATTGGACCCCTGGGGAGCAAGTTGGTGCAGCACATGTTCCTTGGTTATGTTAACTATGTTAATAAAGTTATTGGTCAATTATGTTAATTTTGAGGTTCATGTCATTTATGACATATGTGTGAATATGTGGGTTTGTCATTGCCTAATTTTGTATATTTATTTGTATTTATTATGATGTGTTATGTTATGGTTGGAGGCAATGACATGTTTAATTAAATAAAATGGCTGTGGCCTTTTCTACCCACTACGTCTGTGCCATGTGTCTCTATTTATGGTAAAGATACAGCCTGGTAGTCAAGGCTACAACTGTCAAGCAATATGCTCACAGAATGTGACTAACTAACTATATTGATAACTTTCAAAATATGCATCACATTCTCCTAAAACATACCTTTTTCAGAATCAGACAATTCCACCCAGTAGTTTTTTCGGTAGTTTGTGAAATAAAGGAACGGAGGGTACGGACAGGCAATTAACCGAAAAATAGACGAAGGCAACGGAATAGAAGTATAGTTCCAAGACAGAGGGGTCTGTCACAATATCCATTGTAGTTGTAACGTTGCACCCTTGTGCAGGCTCATCCAGACTGTATCCAGGCTTATCTGTATCCTTCTTGCTTTGCTTTCTTGTTTATTATATATGCCTTTGTCCTGCCTTATATACCTGTCCTGCCCTGTATACCTGTCCTGCCCTGTATACCTGTCCTGTCCCTAACATCAAAATTGGCCAATTTGTTGAACCAAACCCCCACCTTTACCATCCTTAGTGTTAGGTTAGTTCCTGTATTTATGTTTGTTCCTTTGTATGTTCCTTTTGTGTTCCTTAACCCCATGTTTTGTATTGCTTACTCTCAGTTTGGTTTCTGCTTTATGTTGCTTAGGTTATCCCTCTGTCCTGTAGCTCTGCACTCTGTATTTTAGTTCTGCTATCCCTCAGTCGCTTTTCTGTTTTAGCTCTGCTTGGCTATCACTTAGTTCATTTCCTCTCTAGCCTGGGACCTGGATACAGCAGCTGCTTCACAGGGACTGGTTGTGGCTGCAAAGACTTGGGGTCCCAAACCTCCAAGCAATTGTAGTTACCCAACACCAGGTCCTGTGTCTCCACCCTGCAACGTAGCTCCTGATCTCGGCCGCTCAGGGTCCCTTACCATCCTGGACCCCATAAGTTACAGTAGTCTCTAATAGGGCCTGAAGGGGACTCGTTCTAACACACTCTCTAAAGGACATTGTGATGGCCCCTGTGAGAACAACCACCTTCAAAATATTAGTACCAGTTTGAGCAATCAGGAAATGATCTATGTATATGTGCACTTGTCTTGGTTTGTGCATTCGTTATTTATTTTGCACACTTGTTTGGTTTTTGCACTTGTTTATAACTAGTTGCACATGGGTGGGGCCTGGATTTATTTAGCCCTGGGGCCCTGAGGGGTCCCAGTCCTCCCATGTTAATACATATCAATTGACATAAACCAATCAATGGAGGTTCTATACTTATGACCAGGCAAGTGTGTCAACTATCCCCTCAAACTGTGTGACTGTCTCAGGCCCCATGACCTGCAGGAGATCCTTCTCAAAATCTAGCAGGTCAGCTAGCTCAGGAGAACCGTCTCCATCTGCCTTGGAAAACTTCCTCTTCAGCTGTCACTTGATGTCATAATACCTGAAATATAATAGTGGCATACTATATTAGCATACTATCATTAAGCATCTGTACATGTTATCCAATATACACCTATATGTGTCCATGTAATCCTTCTACCTCATTATCCTGGCTCCTGTGTATTATATTCAGATTTTGTGGCTGTTTCCACTTTAGCCTCTAGTGGCTGCCATTGTAGTGTTTCTATTCGCCTCCTATTGGTATCACCTGGCTCATTAACTTGCAAGCCAGCACTATATATGCAAGCAGCTATTTGCAATTGTTACTTTTGCATTTATTTGGGTATAGCCTATTTAACGGACTCCCTGGTACCCCAAATGGGTAGATGGATGAATAGTCCAAACTAACCTCCACAAAGTACAATCCCAAAAATGAATATTACCCCAAACACCCCACAAGACAAGTATAGAGAGTAAAATTGTATTACACTCAGGCAGGACACTTTATATGGTAAAACATCTTGATAACATTATGATTAAGCAATGGAACTCTTAAACGGATTAACAGAACACAAAGGATAATTCACTTACACTTCAGTAACTAATGAGAATACAACAAGAAAAGGAACGAACCAAAAAAAAGAAGAAAAAAAAACTGAAAAAAGCACATAGATCATAGCATAATTCTGTTATACATTAGTGTGGTATTTGGAGGTAGATGATTCCACTCACAAAACCAGCAGATGATCAAAGCTCTTCTATAAACTTGTGGAGTCTTCCTTTCTTTCAGTCTGATAGATTTTCTTGTACTTAGATATCATTTTTTTCTGTGGACACACAGTTTAGGAGTTCTCCTTCATTACTTATATATTATTTTGCTCATCCTGCAGGATTAATTTGGTTATTTACCTGTATGTTATACAGTGTTAGTTTTTGTACACTTTAGGGTGGTCATTGATATTAGCGATTATATTGTACAGTGTTGATCACACGATCCCTAGACAGTGAATCCCTGTTAATAATTTTTTTTTTCATTTTTTCAGAATTTAAGCTGATTTTGTTTATTCGTTGCATGAGTGCCAATTAATTAGACCTTCTTTGGGAATTGCTACTTTTTGGCCTTTTCCTTGGCTCACTTCAGCAGTTATTTATTTTTCAGTTCCTTTTAAAATTCCACCATATATATATATATATAGTGACCATAACATGGTTTCATTTGAGATTAATGCAAAAAAAACAAATTGGTAACTATGCCACCAAAACACTTAATTTTAGAAGGGCCAACTTTGATGGACTAAGGGCATCGATTGAACATTTAGACTGGGAATGATTGTTTTCTGGACTAAGTACAGAAGACAAGTGGAATTCCTTTAAACACACATTACAAAAGTATACATCCCAACATATACCTTTGGGAAACAAAAGCCACAAATCAAAACCAATGTGGCTTACCGGTAACGTGAAACAGGAAATACAAAAGAAGAAAACGGCATTCAAACATTATAAAAGCAAGGAACCAGCATTATCATTTATAGATTACAAAGATGCCAACAAAACCTGCAAAACAGCAATTAAAATGGTTAAATTGTAAAATGAGAAAAGGATTGCTAAGGGGAGTAAAACTAACCCCAAAATGTTTTATAAATATATAAATGGAAAAAAGCTAAAGAGGGAAAATTTGGGGCCCTTGTTATCCCAAATTGGACATTTTGAAAGAGAGGACAGAGAGAAAGCAGACATTTTAAATACTTTTTATTCTTCTGTTTATACTAAGGAAGATCAGATGGATGAGCCCCTGCTACCGGAAGTTACGGAACAGTTACCGCAAACATGGGTTTGGCAGACACAGGAAAAAGTGCTTAAGCAATTAAACTCTGTTAAAATAGACAAGGCCCCTGGGCCAGATGGTATACACCCAAGGGTCCTTAGAGAGTTAAGTTTCATTCTGTCCAGACCACTACTTATGATCTTTAGGGGTTCTTTCAGTTCAGGTATAGTGCCAACAGACTGGCGAAAGGCTGATGTTATTCCAGTATTTAAAAAGGGATTAAAATCTCTGCTGGGTAATTATAGGCCAGTGAGCTTGACATCTGTAGTGGGGAAATTATTTGAAGGATTGCTAAAGGTGTACACTCAAGAATACATCTTGAATCAGAATATAATTAGTAAAAGTCAACATGGTTTTGTGAAAGACAGGTCTTGTCAAACAAACTTAATAACATTCTATGAAGAAGTCAATAAAAATATAGATCTAGGTGTGGCAGTTGATGTGCTCTATTTGGATTTTGCAAAAGCATTTGATACAGTTCCACACAAAAGGTTACTCTACAAATTGAGAGAAATAGGTTTGGGGGCAAATGTATGTATTTGGATTGAAAATTGGCTAAAAGATAGAACGCAAAGTGTTGTTGTAAATGGAAAATCCTCAAATTGGACCAGGGTATTGAGCAGAGTACCTCAGTGGTCTGTTTTGGGCACTCTTCTTTTTAATTTGTTTATTCATGATCTCCCACATTGTGCTGAGAGCCATGTCTCTGTGTTTGCTGATGACACTAAATTAGGTAAGTTAATAAAGACTAATCTTGATATTTTTTCTCTGCAAGAAGATTTGGATAGAGTAGGGGACTGGGCAGTAAAGTGGCAAATGAGGTTCAATATAGACAAATGTAAAGTTATGCATTATGGGAAAAATAATAACAAAGCAACATTTACTTTAAATGGTATTTCCCTGGGAAAAACTACTAATGAAAAGGATTTAGATATAATTTTATATAACAAACTTGGCAACGGTGCCCAATGCCAATCAGCCTCTGCAATGGCCAATAGGATATTGGCATGTATAAAACGAGGTATAGATTCACGGGAAGAAGATATCATCTTGCCTCTTTACAAATCAATGGTAAGACGTCTTCCTGAATATGCAGTACAATTCTGGGCACCAGTCCTTAAAAAGGATATTAAGGAACTAGAAAAAGTGCAAAGTAGAGCTACAAAATTAATAAGGGGATTGGAGGATCTTAGTTATAAAGAAATTGCATTTATATATGTTAGAAAAAAGGCGTCTCAGAGGTGATATGATAATATTATATCCATATGTGCAGGGACAATTTAAAGAGCTCTCCAGTACCCTGAGACTGTAAGAGCAAAGATTTCATAGACAGCAAAGGAAGGGATTCTTTACGGTAAGGACAATAAAGGTATGGAACTCACTGCCAAGAGAGGTAGTGCTATCAACCACAATAGATGCATTTAAAAATGGTCTGGATGTTTTTTTTTAGAAAAACAGAACATACAGGGCTATTAATAATAGAATAAGCATTAATAATAGAGCTTATTGATCCAAGGAGAAATCTGATTGCCCCTTGCAGTCAAGAAGGAATTTTTCCCCCTAGGAGGCAAAATTCGAAATAGTTCCTTAGGTGTTTTTGCCTTTCAAAAGCTGGAATGATAGTAAGAAGAGTTGAACTTGATAGACGTGTGTCTTTTTTTAACCTAAATTACTTTGTTACTATGTTCCGTGTCAAATGACATACAAAGACACAAAAACCTGTATTCTAAAATGTTCTCCTTTTTTAATGAAATGTGTGTAAATATAACCTAGAAACATAGAAATATAGAAACATAGAATGTGTCGGCAGATAAGAACCATTCGGTCCATCTAGTCTGCCCAATTTTTTTTTTTGGAGTACTTTTATTTGTCCCCCGTTCCCGGTCTTATAGCTAGGATAGCCTTGTGTCTATCCCACGCATGCTTAAAATCCTTAACTGTGTTTACCTCTACCACTTCTGCTGGAAGGCTATTCCATACATCCACTACCTTCTCAGTAAAGTAATACTTCCTGATATTACTTTTAAATCGTTGCCCCTCTAATTTAAGACTATGTCCTCTAGTTGTGGTAGTTTTTCTTCTTTTAAATATACTCCCTTCCTTTACTGTGTTGATTCTTTTTATGTATTTAAATGTTTCTATCATATCCCCCCTGTTACGTCTTTCCTCCAAGCTATACATGTTAAGATGCTTTAACCTTTCCTGGTAAGTTTTATCCTTCAACCCATGAACCAGTTTAGTAGCCCTTCTTTGAACTCTCTCCAAAGTATCAATATCCTTCTGGAGATACGGTCTCCAGTACTGTGTACAATACTCCAAGTGAGGTCTCACCAGTGCTCTGTACAATGGCATGAGCACTTCCCTCTTCCTACTGCTAATACCTCTCCCTATGCAACCAAGCATTCTGCTAGCATTTCCTGCTGCTCTATTGCATTGCCTACCTACCTTCAAGTCCTCTGAAATTATTACTCCTAAATCCCTTTCCTCAGATGTTGAGGTTAGGACTGTAGCAAATAGTGTATATTCTGCTTTTGGGTTTTTACGCCCAAGGTGCATAATCTTGCACTTGTCCACATTAAATGTCAGTTGCCACTGCTCTGACCATTTTTCTAGTTTAGCTAAATCATTTGCCATTTGACTTATCCCTCCATGAATATCAACCCTGCTGCAAATCTTTGTATCATCAGCAAAAATACATACTTTGCCAACAAGACCTTCTGCAATATCGCTAATAAAAATATTAAAGAGAATGGGTCCAAGTACAGATCCCTGAGGTACCCCACTGGTAACAAGACCTTGCATCAAATATACCCCATTTACTACAACCCTCTGTTGCCTGTCACTCAGCCATTGACTAATCCATTCAACAATATTGAAATCCAAACTTAAAGATTTCAGTTTATTGATAAGCCTTCTATGTGAAACAGTGTCAAAAGCCTTACTGAAATCTAGGTAAGCAATGTCTACTGCACCACCCTGATCTATTATTTTAGTCACCCAATCAAAAAAATCAACAAGATTAGTTTGGCATGATCCCCCTGAAGTAAACCCATGTTGTCTCTGGTCTTATTCTTTAACAAGGTTTCCATTATTTTTCCCACTATACAAGTCTGTACCTCCATTTGAACTACAACAATATGTTATCTGTGTTTGTTACAAAGACATTTTTACCAATGTTCCATTAAAAATGTAAATTTGATGTATTAATCAAATTCCTTGTGCAATTATGTGATATATTGCATGACATATTGCTCTAAGTCCTTTATCTCCTCTTTATTCCCCCTTTTCCTTTTATTTAATTGTCTTTTTTCCATAGGTAGTTATCTTACAAGAGGGAGGACACCCTCTGACGAAGCCTGATGGCGAAACGCGTTAGGGCTCCCATCCCGCATTTTTACTGTTATTTTTTTATGCTACCTAACTAACATTGTACATTTGTACCACTACTAATATCTTTTCATCAAGCGCTAGCACCATCTCTTCACTCAATGAGTTGTGAAGCTGGGGTTTGAGGTAAAGAATTTGCAAGTTACCTGTTCATTGGTAGATCACAATGCAGTAGGCAAGATTGTGATATTTCATGGTGAGGGCAAATGTTTACACAGCACATTGCTGTGAATTAGGGAGGTATGGAGCAATGTTTGTGTGGCAGGGTGATGTGAATTTCACTTTTAGGGAAGTGGCCAAGGTTTAGGTGACTTTTAAGGGTTAGGATGCATTACAAAAATAAATGTGGGGGCAATGCACTATTGGATGGTACCATTGGGGCCCACAAATGTCCCATTAACATTTAACAATGGCCTTTAATGTACTCATCCTCAGGGCTACCATCAGAAATTTTAGGGCCACTTACTCCAAAAAATTCTACCCCCCATATCTCCCTCTCGCCCCCCCCCTACCCTCCCAAAAACATTTTATCCAGGTCTTTGTATATCATGCCAATGATTTAAATACACCCCAAGACATGCCCTATCACCTGTATTGCACATCCAGGACATGCCCCATTACCTTCATTGCGCATCCAAGGCTTAATATGCCATAGCCAGTGTTAGTCTATCCATTAATATGCCACTGATAATTTGTCCATTAATATGCCACTGATAATTGGACCATTAATATGCCACTGATAATTTGTCCATTAATATGCCACTGATAATTGGACCATTAATATGCCACTGATAATTGGACCATTAATATGCCACTGATATTTTGTCCATTCATATGCCACTGATAATTTGTCCAGTAATATGCCCCTGTTAATCTGCTCATTAATATGCCACTGATAATGTGTCCATTAATATGACACTGATAATTCGTCCATTAATATGCCACTGATAATTCATCCATTAATATGCCACCGATAATGTGACCTTTAATATGCCACCGATAATGTGTCCATTAATTTGCCACTGATAATGTGTTCATTAATATGCCAGTGTTAATTTATCCATTAATATGCCACTGATAATTTGACCATTAATATGCTACTGATATTTTGACCATTAATATGCCACTGATAATTTGACCATTAATATGCTACTGATAATTTGACCATTAATATGCCACTGATAATGTGTCCATTAATATGCCACTGATAATTTGATAATTAATAAGACAATGTTAGTTTATCTATTAATATGCCACTGATAATTGGACCATTAATATGCCACTGATGATTGTCCATTAATATGCCACTGATAATTTCTCCATGAATATGCCACTGATAATGTGTCCATTAATATGCCACTGATGATGTGTCCATTAATATGCCACTGATAATTTGACCATTAACCTCTTCGTGACAAAGGACATGCCAAGCATATCCAGCCAGAAACTCCTTTGCCGACAAAGGACGTGCCTGGCACATCCTATGGTGGAACGAGTGTTTTTTGCGATCAACGATTGCGAAAAAGGATCTGGCAGTGCTGCTCTATTGCCTTAGGCCATGGTTAGAATAACGGTTAAGGTTACAATTAAATTAGGGTTAGCATAAGGCATAGGGTTACAATTCAATTAGAATTATAATAAATTAAGGGTTAGCATAAGGGTTAGAGTTAGGATTAAATTTAGGGTTAGGGTTTAATTTAGGGTTCAGGTTGGTGTCAAAAAGTAAAAATGGTTATAAAACAAAAAAACTATTTTTAGTTTTTTTATAGTAAATTAAAAGATATGATCTTAATGATATATAATGAAAGCCCTTCTTATGGCAATAAAAACAATATAACATTTGTTTGGGTATAGTATGTGAGAAAGAAGAATATTACAGCTTAACACAAGCTAGTCTGCAACGGGTCCAGGACTTAGCCGCGCACCCGAGGCAAAGCTCCTGGACCCGATCGGTGCTAGTGATAGTCTTATTCTCAAGCGTTTTTGTTGTTATTACAGAACCTTCAACTATGTTGTCTTGTTTTAAATAGTTTGTTTTTAGAATGAAACGGATATACTATCATATACTAAACACAAACACCCCAGAAATGTCCAAGCAGCCCTTGTCATCAAGGGTTATACAAGGTAATGTCACTAAGGGGTTAATATGCCACAGCCAATTTTCCCAATAAAAACAATTCCCACCACTCCTCTCCCCTTCCCCAGTACTTTTTTTTCAATTTATTTTTTCACCAGGCCCATGACAGGTCTATCACCCATCACCCCCTGATGGCCCTGCACATATTTCTCTAATGTTATCATATCCCCTCCGAGATGCCTTATTTTATTTTTATTTTCAAACTTTATTTTTTTCAAACTTTAACCCCTTAACGCATACGGACGTATATATACACGTCCTGAAAAGCACGTTTTCATGTAGTGTTGCGCTCCTTAGCTTTCAGCCCCCCCTCACCCCCCCCCCCCGTGCGCATACGATCACCGCGAATGTGATCGTATGCGCGCTAACACATATAGGCAGGGAAAGCTGATCACTGCCTATGTGTGAGAGTGTTGCAATGATGCCTCTATCGAGGCATCATTCAACACCTTTTGTGCCCCCCTGGGCACCGCGATCACCCGGTGATCGCGGGTGTGTGCTGTATCGGAGGAGCATGCTCCTCCGATACAGGGTGCCCAGAGGAGAGCGACGGAAGAGAAAAAAAAAAAATCTCTTCCGTCGCTCTGAAACCGCTACATGACTGCCCCTACAGGCAGTTAAGTATATTGCAGTTAAAAATAGAAAATGAATTAAATAAATAAATAAAATAAATACATAAATGGAAAAGTTAACCCTAGATCTACTGTACCTAGATCTAGGGTTAGGGTCATAAATAGGGTCAGAATTAGGGTTACAGGGGGTTTGGATGATTACAAGGGTTAGATTAAGGGGTGGGGGTAGTTTTAGGGTTAGGGTAAATTTAGAGTTGGTGTAAATTTAGGGTTGGGGTTAAAAAGTCACTGTAGAATAAAATTATTAGAAAACACTAATATTGTTTATTGCCCTATTACTTGAAATAAAACATAGACAAACAAGGAAACATTGGTATTACTAAACTCAGGACAAATATTATAAATATATAGACGGGGTCTTTTTAACCATTTGTAATTGTGTAAAAAAAAAATTAGGTCAAAGTTAGAAAAAGTGTTTTTTATGGCATATTTTCATCATATTTTATATTTTTTTTAATAGTAAATGATATCATATGATGAAAATAATAGTATCAAATGAAAGCACTATCTGTCCTTTAAAAAATGATATATAATTTGTGTGGGTGGACTGAACACAAAGAAAGAAATTCACAGTTCAGTAAACGTATGACAAAAATAATGGAATTCTAGTCTTCAAGGCACATCAAATGTAACATAGCACTCGGTCACTAAGGGGTTAATAAAAAAAAGACAAAAAACGAGCAGGTGAGTACTGAGGAAGGGGGGAGGATGGTGGTGGATTGTTACTGGGCAATCTGACTATGGCATATTACTGGGCAATCAGACTGTGACATATTACTGGGCCATTAGGCTAGGCATATTACTGGGCAATCAGACTGTGGCATATTACTGGGCAAACAGGTTGTGGCATATTACTTGTCAATCAGGCTGGGCATATTACTGGGCAATCAGACTGTGACATATTGCTGGGCAATCAGACTGTGACATATTGCTGGGCAATCAGACTGTGACATATTGCTGGGCAATCAGACTGTGGCATATTGCTCGGCAATCAGAATGTGGCATATTACTGGACAATCAGGCTGGGCATATTACTGGGCAATCAGGTTGTGGCATATTACCGGGCAATCATCCTGGGCATATTACTGGGCAATTAGTTTGTGGCATATTATTGGGCACTCAGGCTGGGCATATTAATGGACATACTGGCTGTGACATATTAATGGGCAATCAGGTTGTGGCATTTTACTTGACAATCAGGCTTGGCATATTACTGGGCAATCAGACTGTGGCATATTACTGGGCAATCAGGTTGTGGCATATTACTGGTCAATCAGGCTGTAGCATATTACTGGGAAGTCCAGCTGGGCATATTACTGGGCAATCAGACTGTGGCAGATTACTGGGCAATCAGGTTGTGGCAAAGTGACAGGGGAAAATTGACTGTAGCATGCAAAATCGTGTGGTTGCAATATGAATCCAAGCCAACTGCTGTGTTACGTCCTTTAGGTGCAATGTGGGTGCAGAGGAAGGGAATAAAAACAAGAAATGAACAATTTTTCAATAACATTTTTATTACATATAAAAATAGTTGAATATAATATTGAAAAGTTCATATACGTATAAGTGCACCTAGTTATATACATGTATTTGGTTCCACCTCAAGCTTTTGAAAAATCTGGAAATATTTAATATTTTAATGTTTTAATTTTTTTGTGGTCAGAAACATAATACCATATTTGCTCGATTATAAGACGACCCTGATTATAAGACGATCCCCCAAACTTTGTATATTCCTTTAGGAAAAAACTAAAAGCCTGAATATAAGACTACCCTATAGGAAAAAAAGTGTAACTTGTATATATGTAAATTGCTTTTTAACATTTAATAAAAAATTTATATTATACAAATGCATTTCTTGTTTTTATTTCCTTTTATGTGCCAATGCGGCCTCTCTCCCCCTCCCCCAGCTGTCTCTCTCCCCCCCAGCATTGTCTCTCTCTCCCCCCAAACTTCTTTCTCTCTCTCCACCTCCCTTGTCTCTTCCCCCTCCCCTTGTCTCTCTTTATCCCCCCCTTGTCTCTATCTATCCCCCCTCCCCCTTTCTCTCTCCCCCCCTTGTCTGTGTTGCACCCACCCCACCCCTTTTCTGTGTCTCCTCCCCCCCCCTCACCTGGTTTATTTCCCTGGTGGCTAGTGGGGGCAGCCGGGGGATGTCTGCATGATCCGTGCAGACATCCTCCATGCTGCCCGACACGGCAGTCTATTATGACGGACAGCTGGTCCGTCATAATAGACTGCCATGTGGGGCAGCATGGAGGATGTCTGCACGTATCGTGCAGACATCCCCTGGCTGCCCGATTCTCCCTGGTGGCTAGCGGGGCTGCGGAGGATGTCTGCGCGATGAGCGCAGACCTCCCCTGCTGCCGCCCGGCACGACCGCCGGGACTTTTATGACTGTATCATAGAAGTCCCGGCGGTCGTGCCGGGCGGCAGCAGGTTAGGTCTGCGCTCATCGCACAGACATTCCCCTGCTGTTAGAGAGGGGGATCCAGGTCCCCTGCAGCTCTGCGGGGGACCTGGATCCCAGTCTTATAATCTGACCTCAATTTGAGGTCAGATTATAGGACGACCTTGAATGTAAGACAAGGGGTATTTTTCAGAGCATTTGCTCTGAAAAAAAACCTTGTCTTATATTCGAGCAAATGCGGTATTACTTTACTGAGAGGGTCGTGGGTGCATGGAATAGTCTTCCAGTAGAAGTGGTAGAGGTTTATACATGAAGGAGTTTAAGCATGCATGAGATAGGTATAAGGCTATCCTCAATATAATATAATATCAGGCAGTATTACTTTACTGATAGGGGAGTGGATACATGGAATGACCTTCCAGCAGAAGTGGTAGGTTCATACTATGTTTTATGGTGTAGGCACAGCTCTCTGACTGAAGCACATCTGCACCAGGTCTTACTATATTTCTTGTAAAAGTGATACAATCTGCCTGATGTATATGTTGTGCTGTGAATGTATCTGTTGTATACCGATAGGGTAGGAGATGCATGGAACAGCCTTCTAGCAGAAGTGGTAGAGGTTAGTACAATGGAGGTCAGAAACTTAGTATTACTTTACTGAGAGTGTGGTGGATGTATGGAATAGCCTTCCAGCAGAAATTGTAGAGGTTAAGGTTAATACAGTGAATGAGTTCAAGCATGCATGGGATAGGTGTAAGGCTATCCTAGATCTAGATATAAGCTACCAGGGAATAATGAAAGTAGAAATGGTAGGTTTATACTAACACGTGTTTTATGGTGTAGACAAAGCTTTCTGACTGAAGCACATCTGCATATGGTCTTATTTATATTTCATGTAAAAGTTATGCAATGCACCTGCCTGAGGTAGATGTTGTGCTGTGAATATATCTGTTGTATACCAATGATGTATGATAATGTTGGTGGGAACTAGGTGATATCATCTACACCAGTGGTGTCCAAACTTTTTTCAAAGAGGGCCAGACTTGATGAAGTGAACATGCGTGAGGGCCGACCATTTTGCCTAACAGTTAAAATTAAGTACAAATGAACTTTTTTATGCAAACTTTATTGCAAACGATTTGAATGACAATTCTAAACAGTAGTAAAATCACTCTGCCTTTCATATCTGAAGGCCAGATGAAAAAAACAACAACACAGGATGCTGAAATATATGTCAGGAACACAACTAACATTAACTGAGATTTTTTTTATCATGTATTCATCTCTATTGAAAAAAAAATGGCCTGCACTAATGTGAAGGGTGAAACTGAGATCTGGACTGCAGCACATAGGCTAGGTCTGTTTCAAAGGCAGTGGTCAAAGTGATCAAATAAATAAGAATTGCAAGCTGAACACTAAGCTAGGAACATTACTAGAAAAGATACAAAATTTAAAAAATAAAGTGCAGCGCAAAAAAAAAAACATGTCTATCACACATCAAATGAATATAGCAGTAAGGCCCAAAAGTCCCTAGAAACAGGTAGGGTCCAATGAAAGAGGGAGGGTGCCAGAAAACCGGATCCACTTCAGGTGACAAACTGTAAGACCCCTGTATTACCAGCAGGTCATACACCACTTTAGGCCCCTTTTACACAGGCGCACCGCCCGACCGAGTCCGTTCTGCTCAGCGGGGAGAGCAAAATTTTATTATATATTGAAAGTGTCCAGTTTTTTTTGTCCCTGACTTTATTAAATTTAGTAAAAAACTTTGGCTAGAGCGTGTAATAAGAAAAAGTAAATAAACCATTATATATAAAATGCAAATTTAATTTATTTTATTGTTTGTATCAACAAAAAGGACTCAGTATTCAATGACATGGAAGGTGTCTGTTTTTTTTTTTACCCTGACTGTATATACACACATATTTATATATATATATATTTATGTGTGTGTATATATATGGAAATATATGAAGCATCAGGGCTTTATGGATAAAATTGCACTTACTAAGACAGGCAGTAGACCTCCTCGGTCAGCTCCACATGGGGCTACAGGTGGCTGTGTAGTGAGAGAAGGAATGCAGATTTCAAATTCCTTCAGCATTTCTTCTGCATTCCCGCGTCGTGGGCGGCGCCAGGCACATAGAGAAGAGCGGGGGGCATGGCCTCTCTCGGCTGCTCCCGAGTCCCGCCAAGTTCCGCTCCGCCCCCCGCCCCATCGCATCGGCATCGGGGCAGGGATGTGCGATGGCTCAGACAGAGAGAGACATTGATCAGCCGTGTCTCTGGGGCCGTATGGAAGTAAAGGACGGGCTGCAACTGGCCCGCGGGCCGGACTTTGGACATGACTGATCTACACTTTGACAAGTGGGTGGAGTTAAATTATGCTAATTATGTGGAATGGGCAGAACTTTTGACGGTAGGTGTGGTCAATTGGAAGCTGAGCTGCAAAGTGTCCCTGGAATTTTTTTTTAAATGTTGGCAACTATAAAATACCATCTATTTTGTCTTGATAAACCAACCCTTGGTGGCTGTGAGCCTGTGTGTTTGTAAGTGGGAGTCTGTGTGCGTTTGTGTGTGTGTGTGTAAGTGGGAGTCTCTCTCTCTCTTTGTAAGTGTGTTTAAGTCTGACTGTGTGTGTGTTCATGTGAGTCTGTGTGTGTGTAAATGTGACTGTGTGTGAGTCTAAGTGTGAGCCTGTGTGTGTGTGTGTAAGTGTTTCTTTAGTGATCTGGAATTTTAAATTTAAGATCAGAGTATCCAAACTGAAAGCATAGCTTGCTTAGAGAATTCTTCCAGCTCGTCCACTTTGGCCTTAAATTTAAATTCACTTTAAATAACCCACATTATATACATTTTAGAAAATGTTTTACAGATATGCCCATTTAGTTAGCAGGTATAAATTTCTTGTATTTAATTCCCCCCCACCAAGATATATCCTCATGTCTCCACTCCTTCTTAGGTTTTTATTGGATTGTTTCATTAACCTAATGAAATTAGTTTCCATGATTCGTTCTACTTCCCCTGCAATCACTGTATATAATGAAATTGCTTATACATTTAAAATACCAGTAGATCCAATGTAATTCCTATTTTAAAACCAGACAAAAGTCCAACCGATACAAAAAAACTATAGGCCAATATCTCTTTTCACTGAAAATCTATGCTTCAATTTTGGAGGAAATAATTTTAAAAAATATACTCCATTGTTCACCCAGATCAGGCAAGCGTCATACCTAGAAGATCCTCTGCCACCAATACAACCAGATTAACCCCTTAGTGACAACTTTTTTGGCTTGTCCAACGCTTGGTGACATGGGCTGTTTTAACATTTATGAGGTGTTTGTGTTTTGCTGTATTTTATTTCTGTCTCATTTAGTGTACCCACACACACTATATATCTTTTTTATTTTTTTTTTCACTCAGATTCCTCAGCACCTCATAGCATCACTGTAGAGTAAACTTCATGAGGGCCAGCGCTGGTCAATCATCCTTGTGTCCTTCGTTGCCCTTGAAGTAATTCAATTTCCATTGCGATAATAGGCATCTGAGAATCCTATTCATTCCACACATAGTCTTCAACCAGACACAACAAACAGCCTCGTCCCCGAGGCGGGCGGGGAGCCAGCGATCGGTCACAACGGCATCAACCTAGCAATCAAGGTAACAATCGACGCACAGGATAGCAAAACACAGAATCAAAGGTTGTTTAACCATTCCTCAAAATAATCTTTTTTCTTATAAGTTAAATCTGTCAGCCCTTTCTCCATTCGTAACTGGAGCTGGAGCTGTTGCTCAAAGAGTAATTTTTGAAAGGGCAGGCTATTTTTCCAGTGTCTGGCGATCAGAATTTTTTACGCGACCATACAATGAATTGCTAACACTATTTCATTCTTTTTGTCTAAAACCCAGTTGGTGTGAAGTAAAGCTGCCTCTTTATTCCATTTCAAATCTTTCCCGGTCAATTTTTTAAATACTTCGTATGGCCACATCCATAACTTCGCAACCACTGGACAGCTCCACCAAATATGAGTATATGAGCCATCTATGCCTCCTCATCGCCAACAATTATTTGGATAGTGTGTATACATTTTTGTAAGTTTTGCTGGAGTTAAGTACCATCTGTTTATTACCTTATAGTGACATTCAACCAAGTTTAAACAGTGAATATTTTTATTAATCGCCTGCATCGACCTACACCAGTCTAATTCAGAGATATTAGTTTTTAACAATTTATTCCAAATGCCTAAAATTTGGAGAGGATGGGTGTGTGCTGGTTTAAACAAAGAATTAGCCTTAGCCGTAATCGTATCCGTTTTTTTGCCCGAGAAAATCAAATCTATAGTATTGGACAGATCTTTGGGACCTACAAACAACGAGGTATTCAAAAAAATGTTTTACTCTTAAGTATTTAAAAGTCTCTTCGGGATCTGGAATTTCTGCTTCAAAACCGAGAAGGGAAGAATTCCTTCATCTTGTATTATTTCATGAATATTAATTTCTTCTTTGTTAGGCCATCTCTCCAAAGATAAGTCCTGAATGTTATTTTCTAGAGTGCTTAATTGACAGTATTTAGGGATTCTATCAACCAGTTTTAAAAACTTTTTTTTTATATCTCATTCCATGCTTGAATGGTCTGTCCTAGAACTAGAGATTTGTTTACCAGTAAATCGGTGTTTTGTTTCCCACTATTTAGCCACAGAAAAAATTCTAAATTCTCACAACCTACGGACTTGGATTCTATCCGATACCAGGGTTCGTCTGTCTTGGATTTTTCCTGCAGGTTGTAAATTTGGCCTACCATGTTAACGTAATAGCAATCAATTTTTATCAATGTTTAGTTTAGTTTAAACCTCCCCGTCTGGTGTGGCGAGCTAGGAGTGTTGAGGATAGTCTCGTTTTTTTACCTTTCCAAATAAACGCCATGAAACCTGATTGAATCATGTCTAACCAGGGAGAAGGAACTCTCAGAGGCAGCATCCTAAACAGATAGGACCATTTAGGTATAATATAAGAATTTATTGTGTTTATCTTTCCCCACCATAATATTTCTGCTGATCTCCACTCTTTAAGCATTAAATTAGTTTGTTTCAGGAACTTTAAAACATTTGTGGAAGATAAAATTTCCCTGGAAGCCATTTTGTATCTTGGAAGCCATTTTGTCCTACTGACTCCATTTTGTATGCCTTCATCCATGTTTGTCCTCTGTGATACCCAAAGAGAGTGAGAGGTTTATGTGGCAATTGAGGGGGATGTACAAGTGAGTTCAGCTTCTAGTGTTGGGATATTTCACAGGAAACCAGGCTTTCTCAACTAGGTCTAAGAAATACAGGATGTAGCAAGGGTACAACCGCAAGGATCAGGTGGTCTTTCTAGATTATTCCAGTAAGTTAAACTGGCAAACATTGTGGTTTTATTAAGATATACGTGGCACTGCGACAAATTATAACCAATCATATGCTTCTATTAGCCATGCCTTATGAAATTATGCTGTTCTGTTTTACTATAAAGATGTGTGTTAAAAAGGGTGCGGCAGTGCAGTCTGTGCAGACGCTACCCTACGTATATACGTTTGTATTAAACTTCAACGCTTATTCAACTCAAGAATCTGGGCCTGGTCTCCTTTCTTTGCCTCTTCATTTCTATGTGAAGTATCAGAGGAGAAATTGACCATTCACAGTTGGGGGCTCGTCCGGGATCCCAACACCTCGGAACCAGGATCCAGCTGGTGCAGACCTACCCTCTTCTACCTAACCTCGAGATCTCATCTGATATAGGTAAGGCACCTTTTCTAAATGCCTATAGTATAATCATTGGATAGAAGAGACGGGGGTCGGCCACTGGTTGCCTATCTGAGTGACGGGATCCATAGAGTTGAGTAAGTGTGTGTAAGTAAATATTGTATTGTTTATAGAAGAGGAATAAAGCCAGGTTGGTATCCTCATTTGTGTGTTTATGGAGGAATAAAGCCAGGTTGGTATCCCCATTTGTGTGGCTTATAGAGGAATATAGCCGTATCCTCACTTGTGTTGTTTATAGGAGTAAAGCCAGGTTGGTATCCTCATTTGTGTCCTAGAGTAGGGTGTAAGGCCAGGATAAGTGGAGTAAAGCCCCAGTGGTTTCCATCTGGCAGTGCCTCATTGATGTAAGTGTACTAGAGGCTAATACTCGTCACACTCAGATACAAGGCAGATACCGAGAGTAAGGATAAAGCCGACGTGTACCTAGTACTCTATTGGGCCGCCACTGGAGGAACTGCGTATCTTTCACAGTGGTTAATGTTCTGAGTTTGATTTAGGATAAGATAAGACACATAGGAAAGCAAATACACCCAGAGACAGTTTACTCTGTGGTACGTGCCACAAATAACTTTACAGGGTCTGTTTAGTTATTGTGGTAAAGGTCCTGTGTTGTTATATCTTTGTTGTTGTCGGAAATACCTTGCAATTCTTGCTGTCTTAGGATGGGGAATCTTTTCTTTAAGAAACCCCCACAAGGGACGCCTTTGGAATATATGTGTAAGACATATGGCAGAGTTGCTGGAAAATACATGAGCAAGTGGACAACTTTGTCACAAGCTGATGCTGATAATATGTATGTCTGGCCAGAGGTTGGTAGTCTCAATATAAAGATTCTGGATCCTATGAAACAGACTATGCGCTTGCGAGGAGATAAAGTAGACACGAAGGAGTGGGTAGTGTTTAATAGTTGGTATCGAGAGGCTTATCACAGGAATAAGCAGAATGAGGAAAACAGACGTAGTGGAATGCCTAGGGATGAGAGTGCCCAGGAGGGGCATGTGTATCTTAGTCGTGGGGGAAAACAGACGACTCAATCTAAACCATCCAAACCTAATGATGCATCTACTAACATTAGTGTAAAAACGTTGACTGACATGGAAGATCCATCTGATCAATGGAATCCAATACTGTATGATAACCGTGCTTCTGCCCCCCCCTCATATGATGAGACCTCTAGAAAGGTGGAATCATTTAGTGACACTAGACCTGAAGCTATTGTTATTGTGAAGGGGAAGGGTAAAGGTAAAGCCCCAAAAGTTCATGATTTCTCAGACGCACCAGCTAATAATACCCGAGGTGCCAAAAATTCCTCAGACACTGATTTGCCCCTTTTTAGGAGTAGGTCTGATACAGATTTGGTAGGAGCAGGACCCTCTGGTCATGCTTACCCTATGAGAGAGACTAGTGTGATAGACCCCAAGTCTGGATCACAGCTGCGTATCCATCAGCCGTGGACACCAGCTGAGCTGCTAACCCTCAAGAATAATTACCCCAGACCTGAGGATACTGTGAAATTTTGTGCAGAATTAAGAAGTATGGCAATTGCATATGACCCAGCTAGAAAGGATGTGGTACAGTTGTTTAATCTTGTCATGACTGATGCGGAGAGGCGCAGATTTGTGAAAAAGTTTGATGAGTTGGCTGAGCAGAGACACAGCAAGCCATGGGACAAAATGGAGATGGTTGATAGAAATGCGGATGACAGGCAGATGGTTATGAATATGATTGTTGAAGCGTGTGAGAAAGCGTGGCCAACAAAGCCTGATTGGGGAAAGATTAATAGCACTGTGCAAGGTGAGCTGGAGTCTGTGGAGGAATACGCTGATCGAATTTTGAAAGTTGTTATAGGGCACAGTGGTGTGAAAGATCCCGAAGAAAGTGCAGAGCAATTGATTGTGGCATGTTTTGTGAAAGGATTGTTACCCGATCTGAGTAAAGGAGTGATGATGAATCTGGTTGGATGGGAAGAAGAGCCTTTTGCTAAAGTGTCGTTGGTAGCAAAACATTATGAAAAGCAAATGGTTAATGGCAAGCTTAAAGAGGAGCGGGAGAAGAAAGTGCAGAAAGAGAAGTGGTTAAAATCACAAACTGCATTTTTCACACAGCAGACTCCAGTGAGAACTCCCCCTCCACCCCCTCCTTCTTTTCCTCCTCCTATGCCCCCACCGGTGCATCCAGCAATGTCAGATGAACGTGAGGTGTGTTTTCGTTGTAACAAATCTGGACATAAAGCTAATAGATGTCCCACTCTGGGACCTAGAATGTTTAAATCATTTTGGGATGAGGTGAATGGCAAGTCTTTTGGAAAGCGCCCTCACAACAGGGAGTTTGCTAGACCCCAGATGGAAAAATACACTACCCCCCGAAAACCCATGTACCGACAGAATAACTACTGAAATCAGGGTGATACTGACTATCTTGACATTTTTTCCAAAGCTTATGCATACCCTGTTATTTCTGCTGACCCTCTCGGTCCATTTGTTGTTGCAACAGTTGATGGCCGGTCTGTAAGATTCTTGCTGGACACAGGAGCCAGCCATTCTGCATTGTCTAAAGATCTACAAGGTATTTTCCCTTTGGGAAAAGAGCCTCCCTTCTATCTTTCCGGCATTGGGAATGAACCAATTGTTCATTCTATCACTGAACCACTAGATTTTGTATGGCAGGGAAAACCCTAAAAACAAAATTTCTAGTCAGCCCCACCTGTCCATTGAGTTTACTGGGAATGGACATTCTCAGAACTCTGGGCTGCTCCATTTGTTGTTCTCCCAGAGGAGAAATCCTTTTGAATGTTCCTGGAGAAAGGGAGATCCCAATGGGACTCTCTATTGTAGAGCCAGAACCTAGCCCTGCTGGGAATTTTGCTCTCCCCCTTTGTCAATATTTTGGAGATGTGCCTGATTCTCTGTGGGCAACCCCAGGAGATTCAGTTGGATTGATTTGGGATGAACCTCCAGTGAAGGTGAAACTCAAACCAGGTGTAAATCTTCCCCGTATCTCACAATACCCTCTGAGTAAAGCTGCTCGCGAGGGGATTGAACCTGTGATACAAGATTTGTTGGCTCAAGGTATTATCTATCCTACCAAGAGTCCTTGCAATACCCCTGTATTGCCAGTGGTAAAACCCGGTTCCAATCCACCAAAGTATAGATTTGTACAAGACCTTCGTGGTGTCAATGCTATCGTTGATCCTATTTTCCCTGTTGTTCCAAACCCTACTACCATTCTATCAGCTATCCCTTCTGATGCACAGTGGTTCACTGTGGTTGATTTGAATTCTGCTTTCTTCAGTATTCCACTACATAAGGATAGTCAGTACCTTTTTTCTTTCACATATAACGGTCGCCAGTATACCTGGGCACGAATCCCCCAGGGTTATACTGAATCCCCTGCATTGTTCTCACATGCACTCAGACGGAGCTTGAGTGACCTTAAATTTCCTGCTGGTTCTACATTGATTCAATATGTTGATGACTTACTGATTGCTTGCCCAAAGGACAGAAATGCATGTTTGGAAGACTCTATATACCTTTTGAGTGCACTAGCACAAAAGGGGTATAAGGTGAATCCAGAAAAGATTCAGTGGTGTTTGCAGTCTGTCAGATACTTGGGACAGATTATAGCTCCAGGTGAGAGACGGATTTTGCCTGACAGATTGACTCCCATGTTAAGCTTTCCTATTCCTAAGACAAAGAAGCAGGTCAGAGTGTTTCTGGGAATGGCAGGCTATTGCAGACAATGGATTCCTAATTTTTCTCAAAGAAGTTACATTTTGGTAGAGTTGACCAGAAAAGACATTGAGGACCCTGTCCCTTGGACAGAAGAGCATGAGGCTGCTTTCATTGATTTGAAGGAAGCACTTTGCTCAGCACCTGCATTAGGTTTACCTAATTATGACATACCTTTTACCCTGTTTTGCCATGAACATCTAGGACATGCAACAGGAGTTTTGGCTCAGATGCATGGAGGTAAGAACAGACCCCTAGCATATTACAGTACACATTTAGACCCTGTGGCTGAAGGATTCACTCCTTGTCTCAGAGCTGTAGCTGCAGCAGCCACTCTGATTGACAGTGCCCAAGCGTTGGTGCAGGGACATGACCTGCAGGTTATGGTGCCACATGCAGTCACTTCACTTTTACTGCGCAGATCGACCCAACTTACTAACAGTAGGACTACCAAGTATGAAGTGATTCTGCAGGGCACTGCTAATGTGACCGTACATAGATGCTCAATTCTGAACCCTGCTACACTACTGCCTGGTCCAGAGGCGGGACCACGCCATGACTGTATAGAACTTACTGACCAGCAACACAGTCTCAGAGACCGATTATATGAACAACCCCTCTTGTTACCTGACGTTGAGTATTTTGTTGATGGTTCATCGTCCCTAAATGAGACAGGGAAAAGATGTACTGGTTATGCTGTAGTGACTCTCGAAGGAGAGGTGGAAGCGGGACCACTTCCACCTACATACTCTGCACAGGTGGCTGAGCTGATTGCTCTCACTCGTGCATGTGTACTAGCTGTGGGGAAAAGTGTTAATCTTTACACTGACTCAGGCTATACTTTCGGTGTAGTTCATGACTTTGCTGCTATTTGGCGTTTAAGGGGTTACTTAACTTCAGCAGGTTCCCCTATTCTAAACCATGTACACGTACAGAATTTATTGGAGGCTATTTTGTTGCCAGCTGCAGTGGCTGTGATTAAAGTGACAGCTCACACAAAGGGAACTGATAAGATCTCGCAAGGAAACAGACTGGCTGATCACATAGCTAAGGAAGCTGCATGCAGACCGGATGGTTTGCTTCACAGTACTTTGGTTGCTCAGAAGTGTGAGCCATTGTTAGAGGTGCCCATAGTCCTTGAAAAGTTTTATGACCACCTAGAGGAGGGAGTGATAGAGTCCTGGATAGCTAAAGGTGGCAGATTAGATGGGAAGTTGTGGACTGGACCTGACGGCAAACCAGCATTGCCTCCTGATTTAACCCCGTACATACTGAGGTTGGTCCATGGTTTAACACATGTGTCCAGAGAGACCATGGTTAAAAAGATTTGTGATGACTGGTGGAGCCCTGGGATCAGAGCTCTTGTAACAGATTTTTGCACTCAATGTGTGATTTGCCAGCAGTACAATATTGGCAAGAGAGTGCCTACACAAGGACAGGGGAAAACCCCTTGTCCTACAGGACCGTTTTTGAATTTACAGATTGATTTCATTGAATTGCCAAGGACTTTGCATTATCAATACGCACTTGTTGTTGTTTGTACTTATTCACATTGGATAGAAGCTTTTCCAGTACAGCATGCAAATGCTACAATAGTTGCAAAGAAGCTTTTGCAGGAATTCATACCAAGATATGGGATTCCTCAACATATTTACTCAGATCAAGGCACTCATTTTACAGCCGAATTGGTGCAACAGGTTGCGCGCACGCTTGGCATAACCTATCATTTGCATTGCCCTTATCATCCTCAGAGCGCAGGCAAGGTAGAGAGAGCTAATGGCACCTTAAAGAACAAGATTAGTAAGATTTGCGCTGAAACTCGACTGTCATGGCCTGAGGCTATGCCTCTGGCACTGATGTCCATGCGTAATTCGCGCCACCCTGCGATAGGATGCTCTCCTTATGAGCTAATAATTGGGCGCCCTATGCTTACTTCAAGCTCTATTTCAATTTTGAGACATGATCATGCTCTAACTGATGACTCGATTAGCGAGTATTGTAAGAAACTAATGAGATCTCTCCAGTTTTTCAAATCACAGGTTGCAGCAAATTGCTCCAGTGAAGAGGAACCAAAGCCCATTCATTCTGTGCAGCCTGGTGATTTCGTATTAATCAAGCATTTCCAGCGGAAAAAGGCTCTGCAGCCTCGGTGGAGAGGACCATATCAAGTGCTGCTTGTAACCAATACTGCCGTAAAGGTTGCTGAATTTGCATCTTGGATCCATTGTAATCATCTCAAATTGGTACCTCCTCCAAAGAAGGTGCCTCCAAAGTGTAAGTAAGGTGATCATTCCATCGGGCACAATAATCCCAGCTTGTCACCCACCGTAAGCCGGGACAGGTAAGAACCACCCGTGAAGAGAAGCAACATGCCACTTACTCGACGCCATCATGTAACTGAACGTCCTACACTTAGAAGATCTGCGACTGAAGACACACGTTTTGCTCATGTTTTGACATGTGTTGTTGTAATTGTTAACATTGTTCTTGTTGCAGCAGGTTTATATGTGATAATGAGCTCTATAGGGGGCAGTAATGTAAACTCTCACGTCATCAATCTTGAGGGAAATCCTGTTTATAACTTGACCGAAACAAAAGATCAAATTAAGGTGCTCCACAGTGCTTATTCAGCCATAGCACATAAGTCCAAAAGAGAGCTCCATTTATCCCCTTGGGAGAAGGATAACACATTTGTAAGTATGACCAGGGCTGTACACCGCGCAGCCATGATCAATACATCCTGTTGGGTTTGCGGACATGTACCACATACACATAAAGCTCCACTTTTAGGGATTCCATTTGCTTTCACACAAATTCTTACTTGGATAGAGGAAATTGGATTTCGCACAGGTCAATTCTCCAAACAGGTACGTTTACCTATTCAAAATGTACCCATAGCAGGTGATATGTGGGTGGAAGGTACTACCAATGGAGGGCAGAGAATTGGTAGGAGTCCATATGATAAAACTTCACTCCTACATTGGTATCTGAATAACACAGAGATTACATTTGGGAGAGACAGAGTTGGTCCATCCCAGATCTTGTTAGCCTTGACTAATTTGACTCTTCCCCCAGGTATGAATGTTCAAACCGTATCCAAAGCCTTAGGATCCATGTTAACATTTTCATGGCAGATTAGTAATGTCAACAGTTGCCATAACACCAGTCTACCCCGAAGTATATATTGGTTGTGTGGTAGGTGGGCGTACCGTATATTACCCTGTAATTGGGTGGGAAGTTGTTATTTAGGTGCTGTCATCCCAGCAGTACAGATCTATGGGAAACTGCCGGAAGGGAAAATAAGAAATTACAGGGCTACAGATAGACACTCTGTCAACACAACTGATACAGCCCCAGGTATAAACCTTACATACCCCAAAGATAACCCCATACAAGCACACGCCCCAAATCCAATAGACCCCACAATCACCAATATTCAACTCTCTCCCGATCCTGAAGAAATAAATAATTTCACTGCCATTGATAATGATCAGAAAATAGGAAATGGGGTACAAGAAATGTTTGATTATTCTTTACAAGCTGGTGAAACCTATGTTGGTAATTGGGAGGTCGCAGGAGGTATATTCTTCCCTGCATATGGAGTGGTCATGTTGTCTAAGAAATTGAATGCATTTAGTGGTATCATGGATGAGCTCCTCAATCACACTACTGATGCTATAAACAGACTGAATGAAGAACAAGTACAAATCAGAATGGTTGCTCTGCAAAATCGTATTGCTTTAGATTATACCCTTGCAGCTAAAGGAGGAGTATGTGCGCTGGTGGGAGATAAATGTTGTGTGTACATTAAAGATCATAGCGGTGAGATTGAACATGATTTAAAGAAGGTGTCTGAGTTGCAGGAACGCTTGCGTCCACAACCAGGAGAGGACTGGAATTTGTTTGGCTTAGATGGGTGGCTTGGTTCACTAGGAGCAGAACTGATGACTGGTTTTGTTTGTTTGCTGGTGGCGTGTCTCTGTTTGTGTGTGCTTATTGCGTGTCTGAAGGCTATTGCTAAGAGATGTATTGCCGGAGACAATGAAGGACACGCTATGTTAATGCAGCATACATACACCCCACACGCCTCTGAAGAAGGACCAAATCAAGAACCAAAGTTCATCCTCAGATCACCAGAAGGATTCTTCTGCCCAGAGGAAGAAAGTCTCTATTTGGCTATGCGGCCAATCCCAAAGGAACATGTCTATTCTATGTAAGAGTTATCCAATCCACGGGACCAGGGTCCGTGTTAGGATAAAAGGGAGGTGTGTGGAAGATAAAATTTCCCTGGAAGCCATTTTGTATCTTGGAAGCCATTTTGTCCTACTGACTCCATTTTGTATGCCTTCATCCATGTTTGTCCTCTGTGATACCCAAAGAGAGTGAGAGGTTTATGTGGCAATTGAGGGGGATGTACAAGGGAGTTCTGCTTCTAGTGTTGGGATATTTCACAGGAAACCAGGCTTTCTCAACTAGGTCTAAGAAAAGATAAAGATGTGTGTTAAAAAGGGTGCGGCAGTGCAGTCTGTGCAGACGCTACCCTACGTATATACTTTTGTATTAAACTTCAACGCTTATTCAACTCAAGAATCTGGGCCTGGTCTCCTTTCTTTGCCTCTTCATTTCTATGTGAAGTATCAGAGGAGAAATTGACCATTCACACATTTAATTCCATTGTCTTTTCCACCTGCGCTCAGATAATGATACCCAGATAATTTAGTTGATCTGTGGTCCAAATAAAATTATGGTTATGCTTCAATTTAGAAATGCTCGCCTTATCTATATTAATATACAATGCCGTAGTTTTAGTTTCATTCAGTTTATAGTTTGATACTGCACTATAATCCATCAGTTCTTTCATTAGATAGCTTAAGGAGGTTGAGGGTGACAATAGTGAAATTAGAATATCATCAGCATAGAAAGAGATTTTTAATTCACCTTTTTTAGTCTGATAACCCTTAATATTAATATTATCTCTTGTATTTATTGCCAGAGGTTCCACTGATAAAATAAAAAGAAGGGGGGATAATGGGCACCCCTGTCTGGTGCCGTTCTGTAAGTTAAACCAGCCTGCACATATATTGGGGCCTACCGTTCTAGCAGTCGGGGTTGAGTATAGAGCCATTATAGCACCATGAATCCACCCCTCCAAACCAAAAGATCTCAGTACTACATCTGGGTATCCCCAGCTGACCCTATCAAACGCTTTTTCTGCGTCTAAAGACAGGGTCAGGAGGGGAAGGTTTAACAGGGCCGCTTGATTAGTGATGTCCAGGATTCTTCTTGTACTATCATTTGCAGATCTCCCCGGAATGAATCCTATTTGGTCTGGATGAATTAAATTACCTATTACACACTTAATTCTATCGGCCAGTATAGCTGCATACAGTTTCATATCTGTATTTATCAAAGATATTGGTCTATAATTAGCGACATCCTGTTTGGATTTATTTGGTTTCAATATTGGCAGCAAATTAGCCTGGAGGAGTTCTATAGGTGCTTTGGCATCTTTAGCTATCTCATTAAATAAATTTACTAATGGGGGTATAATAATTGGTTTCATTGATTTATAGAATTGATTAATGAAGCCATCTGGACCAGGAATTTTATGTTTGTTCAATTTATTAATTTCCCTCTCCACTTCTTCTGCTGTAAAATTGGTAGAAATTTCAGCCAGAGCTACTTTAGAAATTTTTGGTATATTTGTTTTGTTTAAATGTTGTTCAATTATCTAAGAATTTGCGTTTAGACCAAGATTGTATAGATTCTCATACAAATCATTGAATTTTTGCCCTATTTCTTCGGGTGTAATATTGATCTCCTGCCCATCGACAAGTTTTTCAACTGTATTCTTTATATTTTGCTTTTTTAATTTACTAGTCATAAGTTTACTTGCTCTCTTGCCCTGATAGTACGATTTTGTTTTAAGTTTATTTAAACTCACTATAGTCCTTTGTTCTAATTTATCATTAATTTTAGATTGCAGTTCTAAAATTAGCTTTTGCTTTTGACTAGACAGTGATTTTTTATTAGCAGTAGAAATGTTAAAGAGATCTATATATAAATCTGCCAAATCCTTTCCTTGTCTCCTCTTCTCACTTTTTTCCAATGTTATTATATATCCTCTGAGCACGGCTTTAAAGGTACACCAAATGGTGGAATTGGTCATATTAGGCGAATAATTTTCCCTAAAAAAGTAATTAGACATTTCTAACAAGAAATCAAAGTTCGCATTTGATTTTAGAATATCCTCCTTCATTCTCCAAGTGGTTTGACCCTTCTTCTGAGCGTGGCCTAATTCCAACATTACATAGCTATGATCCGACCAAGTATTTTCTTGAATTAGTGTTTTGATGATATCTTTAATACTTCCCGCCGAGACAGGATAGATGAGTGAAGTCTCGTGGGAGACGTGATGACGTAGCCACGCATGCCTAACGCGGACAAGGAAGTAGGAGCTTCGAGGAGGATGTGAGGCATCGCTACGCTTTACCCGATCCGCTATCCTGAAACCCTCGCTGGTAGAAGTGACGATTGACCCGTGATCTCCAGAGTCTTCCTCTTCCCTCCAAACCTCCCTCCCTTCGGACCTAAAGAAACGGCCCTACTGACGAGCGGCCTGTTGGACTCAGCGCCTAACGACTTTATCAGACCTCCACCAGACTGGAGCCTGGAGAGAGACTGCCAAACGCAGCATAAGGGGAAGGAAAACAAAACCGTGAGTTTTAATTTACCTCTCCACCCTTTACTTCTATATCTGACGCTACTGGCGGGTTGGCGGGATAACAGCCCAGATATAACATCCATACAAGAAACGAGGGGCTAAAGCGAAAGGAGAGGAAGAGGGGGGGAAAGGAGAGAAAAGAAGGAGAAGAAAAAGAAAGAAAAAGGGAGGAGGAGAAGAGGGGAAGGGGGAGGGAAAAAGAAAGGAAAAAAAAAAGCAGAGCTCCGGACCGAATGTCCTAGCCAGCAACTAGCAGGGAGAAGGGTAAAGCCTGAGGGGAAAGTAAATACAGCAAGGGAAGGGGGGAGGAGGAAAAGGAGAAAAAAAGGAAAGAAAAATTAGAAACCGTGACAACTTGCTGTTTTTGCTAGAGATTAAACCCTCACCTGCGGTAGAAGGCTCCGCCGCCACTTACAGGGTCGTGCACTTTCCTTAAACTTTTAACTCTCCAAGCCAAGTACGGAACTGGAATCATATAAATTACCCCAAACACAGGGGGTCTATCTGCTAGAGAAGGTTCCGCCGCCAGACAAAGCTCAGCGCATTTCCCTACCTACTAAGAATCTCCCTACCTACTAAGTCAATTTAGAATAAAATAAACAGAACTGACATATATAACCATACTAAGCACTCCAAACACAGAAAACTGGAGATAATCACCAAGAGGGAGAGGAGAGAGAAAGGGGAATAAACGAGGAGGACGGAAAAGGAACAGATCAAAGGAGGGCAAGAAAAGAAACAAAGAGGCAAAATTTCATAGTTAACCAGTTCTCAGGTTATCCACTAAACAATAGTGCCTTGGAAACCAGCGAGCCAATAACAAAATGCCACCCAAAGCTAAGGAAAAAAAGGACGATAAACCATCAAGCAACGAAAAAAATAAATCGATCAACATATTTTGCTCTCCAAAAACAACAGGACAGTTATTAAAACAAAGTCACTCCTCAGATTCTATTAGCAACGAACATCATACGATTGCCCAAATAGCAGAACCGGAACGAGAGAACTTATGGAAAATCTATATGATAGGATCAAAAAAGACCTTATCACAACAAAGGATGAACCTCGGAAAGAAGTCGTGGATCTAGGTGAGAAAATCACTCTTCAGGGGAATCAAGTAGCGGAACTCCAAGAAAGACAAGATCTACTACAACAGGAAAATAAAACCTTAGAAAATAGAATAAAAAAATTGGAATTAAAGCAAATAGAAATGGAAGATAGAGCTCGCATGAAAAACCTATGCCTAAGAGGAATTCCAGAGTCTATAATACAAACTGAACTGGGTAATTACTTAACATCCTTTTTTAACATCCTGATCAACAACGAACTACCACTTCCACACCCATATGAGCGAATGCATAGGATTGCAAAACCAAAAGAAATTAGTAATGATGTTCCAAGAGACGTTATCGTGCGGTTTGCAAACTTCCACGTAAAAGATATGATATTAAAAGCCTACAGGAAAAAAACTTTAAATGAAGAAAAATACCAAAACATTATAATCTTTACTGACATCTCTAGAGCTTCATGATTGGCAAGACTAGGATTCAAAGATCTGACTCTTAAACTAAGAGAAAAAAATATTCAATATTTCTGGGGCCCACAGAACCAATTAACTGTTACATTGGATGGCAAGAGATATTCCTTCTCGGACGTAACCGAGGCCCGGGTTAAAATTAACCGATTATTGGGATAATAGTGGATTAACTATGTATCCAAAGGAGGGGGGCACAAGGAAGAAGAGAAGCGGGGAGGGTAAAGGGGAAAAGGGAGAACGAACTTTAAAGTAGAAACTGTAACAAGGGGGAAGGACTGGGAGGGGGGACGGGGGGGGAAGGGGAGAGAAAAATGTGTTATGTTTATCTAATTTCCGGTTCCCCCAAATTAGTTTTTTTTTTTTTTTTTCCACTTCACTTTTGTTCCTATTGTAGTAACACTCACCCACCTTACACACTCACTTATCTGGCACCAAGACTTATCCCACTCACACGACACTCATCAACGTTGTCCTTAAATCCCTTTTTTATATAAATATATTACCACTTTCCACTTCCACATTAACACAATCACATTTTCACATACGGGAAGTGCCACATTTGGGCACCAACGTCCTCGACCATACAATCTTCATTATGATTTCCTTATTATTATCCACAATTACACGGAAACCACGCATAGTAAAGAACCCCCTACTCTATACACCCACATATCACACACAACAATCACACAGGACTTTTTTTTTTTTTTTTTTCCCCTTGCCTTTCCTCCGATTTCTTCCTCCCTTCCACCCCACATAGCACCAATTTTTTTTTTGTCTTTTTCTTCCTTCTCTTTTTCTCTGATGAGTAGTCTTAAGAGAAATGCTATCGATGTCAAATAAGAAATATTGTACTTTTGTTTTAGCTCCTCAGCTCCTACCCATCCGCACTGTATGTATCCTGCGGCGGCAGCAGGACGGAGTGAGGTTATTACCTCATTTTTTGATTTAAATGTTGAATATATATGTTTTATGTTTTTATGTTCTGTGTTAAGTGGCATTTCAAAGTTGGTAAAAGTTACGAAGTTACGAACGAAATTTGCCTCCTCGGGACCCTCGACTCTGGCGGTGAAAAAGTTTTGCTTGGTGACAGACAGGTCGGAATATATAAATAGATGACACTTGAACTGTTATCGCTGAACGCTCAGGGGCTTAACTCCCCCATAAAAAGAAGCCATCTCTACTACCTGCTAAAACAAAAAAGTATAGACATAGCACTAATACAAGAAACACATTGGCAGCTTCCAGCCGGATTGGTAAAATTAATGATATGATATACACGTTATCGAATGTTTACAGCCCAAACCAATCCCCAATCCGCTTTTTAAAAGGCCTTTATGAGAGAGTGGAAAAAGTAAGGAAGGGGACTTTAGTTTTTGGGGGAGATATGAACTGTGTACTTGATTGTAAACTAGATAAATGCTCCCCAAATGGTAACAAAATTGACCATACAATTAAAAGAACAGCCAATGCGTTTCAAACCTTTCTAGACAGAAACTCACTATATGACATTTGGAGGACCCAGCACCCAAAATCAAGGGACTATACCTTTTACTCTAAAGTACACAGTTCATATTCAAGGATCGACTTGATTCTTACCCTAGAGTCAAGTATTGAGCAGTTTACATCGTCGGATATCGGGCCAATCTCGTGGTCCGACCACGCCCCCATCCGTTACTCTATCAAAAACAATCCAGACTACAAACAGAGAAATAGATGGCGGCTAAATGAATCCCTAATAAACAACAACCCATTACAAGTATTAAAAAACCACATAGCGGAATTCTTAGATAAAAACGATAACGGAGAAGTCACGGACTCTGTGGTGCACATTGAAATGCTTCTTAAGATGTTTATTTATAAAAATGGGAACAGAGAAGAAAATTAAATGTGATAAACCAATAGCAGATCAATATATAGAATTGGCCAAATTGGAAAGGATAAATAAATTAGCCCCAAACCTAAATACCTCACAACAAATTAAAGAGGTCCAAGAATTAATAAAAAAAAAACTAGAAGAAAAGAGTAAAAAAGCTCTTCGTTTCCTTAAACAAAAATGGTACCTTGGGGCAAATCGAGCAGATAAGCTTCTAACTAACAAACTAAAAGATAAAAAGAAAAGAGACAGAATCAATAAATTAATAATTGGAGCAGAGACTTATATATCCCCCAAAAACATTTCAATAGCCTTTAAAGAATATTATCATACCCTCTACTCCTTAAAACAAGGAGAAGGGATTAGGCAAGAAACCTCCACCTTTCTTCAAAAATTAAACCTCCCTCAACTAAGTAAGACAAAACTGGACAGTATAAATGCCCCTTTTACATTAGAAGAAGTTAAACAAATTATTATGGGTCAAAAAAAAAGAAAAGCTCCAGGACCCGACGGCTATACAACTAAATTTTACCAATCATTCACTCAGGAAATAGCCCCACTGCTCCTAAGGGTCTACACGAAAATTCCAGAGGGACACCAATTCCCTCAAGAGATGTTGCAAGCGACAATTTCCCCCATCCTCAAACCAGGAAAAGATCCAGCCACCCTGTCGAACTATCGACCGATTTCTTTAATAAACGAAGATATAAAAATATATTCCAAAATATTGGCCAATAGACTAAAAACAGCTATGATAGATCTAATCCATAACAATCAAACCGGATTCATGGAAGGTAGAGATTCGGCTGATAATATAAGGAAAACGATAAACATAATTGATTACATCAACAAAACAAAGACCCCCTCAATGGTAATAGCACTAGACGCAGAAAAGGCCTTCGACAGGGTGAGCTGGATATTCTTGGATGAGGTCATGGAGGCCTTTGGAGTCGTGGGTCTCTTCAAGAAGAGCACCATGGCTCTTTACACAAACCCTCAGGCAAAAGTGGTAGGCCCAGGCCTGGATTCCCCTTGGTTTGACATCCGCAATGGGACTCGGCAAGGTTGTCCCCTGGCCCCTCTTCTATATTTACTTTCAATTGAACCACTGGCGGTCATGGTTAGGCAATCAATTAACATTCAGGGAATAAAAATGGCAAATCAAGAAATGAAAATCAGCCTTCACTGATGACGTTCATCTTATACTTAGCAACCCGGTAAATTCATTGGCATCAGTAATTAAGGTAATTTCTCAATACAGCAATTATTCTAATTACAAGCTGAATTTAAATAAAACTCAAATAATAACAGCCTATATAAATGAAGAAACAAAGGAAACATTAAGACACCTATACCACTGGAAATGGGACAATCAAATTATAGACTACTTGGGGATAAAATTAAAATTAGACCTAGATAATATGCTTCAAACTAATTACCAAAATATGATAAATTGTTTTAGAGATAGTTTTGAGAGGTGGAGGGGACTGGAGATTTCATGGACGGGACGTTTAAACTCAGTAAAATCTTACTTAGTACCAAAATTAACTTATCTCTTTAGATCAATTCCACTTCGTGTACCGAAATTAATACTAAAGATATTCAAAACGTTGATTATGGAATATATATGGAACAGACAGAAACCAAGAATTGCCTACTCCTTATTAACAAGGAAATCTAAAAATGGAGGTCTGGGAGTTCCAAATATCGAGATCCTCCATGAAATCTCTATGTTCTCCCATTTCTTAAAATGGGGCAACAACGTCTCAAAAAATACAAATTGGTATAAAATAGAAAAAGAGCACTGTGGTAACCTAGAACCCTATCAAATGTTTTGGTGCGAGAATCTCCAAACACAGCAATTCGCCAATCCAATAATTAAGGATATAGTTACCACGCTGATCAAGTTTAAGAAAATAATCCAAGTTCCAGAGGGAATATTACGCTCTTCCCCCCTAAACGCAATATTCTGGAACATGGACAATATAGACTTTAGGGAATGGACTAGGAGAGGTATAAAACAAGTGTCACAAATCCTCCAACAAGATACTCTAAAGACTTTTACAGACCTACAATACAATCTGGATCTACCATCATCTGAATATCTTACCTACCTAAGACTGAGAAGCAAAATAAATTCTACGAAGATTTCACAAAGCCCACAAATAGAAATTTTTTTAGAACTACAACACGATAAGAAACTATTTGGTAAGATAACACAATTGATAGACTCCATAGCAGACATATCCAAAGCCACTCCATGGATAAAATGGGAATCAGAGATTGGTAAGAACTTTACCATGCACGAGTGGTTGCAGCCCCAAAAAACAATGAAAAAATGCATCCACAATTTGACACTTCATGAGACCTATTATAAAATCATATTTAGGTGGTACATAACCCCAATACAACTTAACAAAATATCCTCCCAACATTCCAGATTATGTTGGAGATGCCAGAAAGAGGAGGGGACACAATTACACATGTGGTGGTCCTGTCATAGGCTACAACCAATATTGAGGAAAGCCCACCTCCTTTTGAGAAAATTAAATAAATAAATAGGCCCTCTCACACCACAACTATTCCTTCTGCATTTGGAAATTCCTAAATGCAAAAAGGAAATACACTACCTAATAATCCACATCCTCCTAGCAATAAAACTTTGCATTGCAAGAAGGTGGAAAAATACAGAACCCCTTAATTGGACTGAAATACTAATACAAATAGAATACCAGTGTACTATGGAGGAAGGTTTTTTCAATTTAAAAGACCAACATAAACTTTACACAAACATGAAGAAGGAATGGGGCAGACTGAATGACCCCCGAGCGCGCAGCGAGACAGACACATCATAACTAAGACCTGACACCAAGCGAAAGAAACTCAAAAGAAATCAGACCACAGACCCCCCTCAATCGTAGGGTCCACAGGGGCAAATTAAAAGCAAAATAAAACTAATAGACAAACACTATATACAAAAATTTTACCGTAATGAAATCAACGTACTAAGACCACGTTCAAACACTTTTTTTTTTTTCTCTTCTCCTACTTTTAGCCACTTCGTCTTGTCTCCCCATGTCTTGTTAAACGAGGATAATCGTTGTAATTCTAAATGATTGAAAAAAAAAAAATAAAAAAAAAAAAAAAGATGAGTGAAGTCTCTTTCTTTTGGATGAAAAAGTCTCCAAGCGTCAAGTATATTATATTTTTTACAAACATTCCCTGATTTTCTGGATTGTCTAACAATGACACTTTCAGATTTCAAAGGGCCCTGGTATTTTTTGTCCATACTGGGGTCCACAACACAATTAAAGTCGCCTGCTATAATCAATACACCTTTAGCAATCTCATCTACTCTATTCATTATTTTGACTAGTTCAGCCACGGGATTAACGTTAGGGAGGTAGACATTAACCAATGTGTACATTTTATTCTCTATTTTGCAGATCAATATCACATATCTAGCTTCTGGATCGGGTTCAAACAACAGTTCTTCCAACTGCAGGCTTTCAGCAAAGACAATTGCCACCCCTCTCTTTTTTTGGGACAGTAAAGAAGCTTGATAACTTTTAGGGTAGGCTTTACTTTTCCATTTTTGCAAGTCATTTTGTCTCCAGTGAGTTTCTTGTATGAATCCTATATGGCTTTTCGTCTCAGAAAGTGTTTCATACAGTCTGCGTCTTTTATATGGCGTATTTAGCCCCTGTGCGTTAATTGAAATTAATTTAATCATTTTTCATGGACCAACCTGTTAGACCTCCCGCTCCGCCCGCCCCAGCGACACATACATTCATACCAATATTCGTCCAATTACCCCACCTTGGGTGTCCCATACAGGGGCCCCCCAAGCCACACATCATACAACAGGAAATCTGAGACGTAGGTCTCAGATGAAGTGCAAGGCTCCTAGAGCCATGCATAACTATGTGGACTGACCATATACGACGGGTGGATCGGAGGCATCGTTAACCTAACGCATTAATGTTATTTCCAATAATTATAATTAGTGCTTTACACTCCTCCCTTAACCCCTAAGTGATCACATTTATCCTCTTATACACCTGACCCGTGTTAAGAGACCTTTTTTTCTTTATATTTCCCTTCCCATTCCTTTATTCTTTTCCTAAATATTCCCTCTCTCCCCCTTTTCCCTTTTCCTCTTACCTCTTTTTTCTATCTTTTTCGGTTTTGGTTTTCTGTCTTTTCCCTTCCCCTTTCCCTATCTTCTCTCTTCTTCCATCTTCCCCTTCCTCCCTTTCTCCCTTTTCCTCCTACCTCCCTTTTCCCCTTCCTTGTTCCCTTTCCTTTTTCCCCTCTTCCCCTGCCATTCCCCTCCCTTCTTCCCTTTTCCTTATTTAAAAAAAAAAATTGTATTGGCTTCATCTATTTGATCACATTAAATTATTAAACTAAATTTATTGCTGTGGATTATTTTATGGACATCCGCTCTTCTATCTTACCTTATTTACATTGCAAACTAACCCTATATACGAAATCTAGGGAGAAGAGGAATACAATATTTCATTTATATTGAATTCAAATGGCCAATCAGGGTCCTTCTTCCTTATTCAACTACTCTGTTAGTATAAAAATAGTGTAGAGGGGGAGAGGCAAGTTGCAGAACAATACAGAAGAAGCAAAAAAAAAAAAAAAAAAGTTTCTTTTTTTCCCCCCATATAGGGAATTTAGGGAGAAGAAAAAATAGAATATTGCTTTCTTATTGAATTCATAAGTAGCTAGTCTAGGTCATCATTCCTCTACATCTTTTCTCCTTTTTCTTTCCCCTTTCTACAGGCTTCGTCCTTTCCCTATTGCTTACTTCTCTAATCGGTAATGCATTTTTGTAAATTCAAGGATTTTAACCATTCTGTAAATTTGTTTATTGAGTCAAAGGACTCTGCTTGACCTTCGTGATTTATCACCATTTTACACGGATAGCCCCATCTGAATCTGATGTTGTGTTTTAACAGAACTGGAATTGCAGGGGCAAATGCTTTTCTTTTAGCCAGTGTGGCATAGGACAAATCTGATAGGACTATAATTTTCACAAAGGGACCGTCTTTTATTCTTCTTTCTCTATTGGCCCTTAATATTTTTTCTTTAAATTCGTTTGAGTGGAAACAAGCTATAATATCTCTGGGGGTATCTGCTGGGAGACTTGATGGTTTAGGCAGTCTGTGGCATCTGTCTAATCTTTCCTCATGCCCATCTAATTGGAGATCAAGGGCAATGAAATATTCCTTTAAAATCAATCTTATATTTACGGAATATTTCTAAACCTTAGGTTCTTCCTGCGGGATCGGTCCTCCAGATCACTGATTTTATCCTCTAAGTATGACAATTTAATTTTTAGTGCTTCATTTTCCTCTTGCAAATTTCTGACTTGGAAGTCCGTATTGATTTGATGTTCTTCCATTACATGTATTGTGTTTGCTAAGGCAATGATTTCTTCTTTAATCTCCATTTTAATTTCGGCTGAATTAGTGGAGATCACATTATTTATTTCCTCTAGCATATTTTGGAGACTAATATTAAGTGATTCTACAGTAACCTCAGTATTGCACTTTTTCAGCATTGGATCTGGCATATCCCTAGAAGGGGAAAGATCTCTCATAGGTCTAGGAAGTACTTCTTTAGAAGCTAGGGGTGAAGTGGTACTGTGAAAATAACCTGATACACTTCTATCCTGTTTCAGATCCTTTTTGCTTTTAGTGCTAGCATTTTTGGCCTCTGTGGTTTTCCTATTGGCCATTATGCTGTGTAATGAGGAGCAGACTGAACGCCTCTTTTGAGAATTTTGTCAATTTGCTGGTACGGACTCCTGTTATTTCCGCAGACCTCCTTATCTATTTCTTTCCTCTTCTCCCCTTTTTTTTTTTTTAATTGCATGGCATTTTAATTACTATGCATTCACTCGGATTATAAACGGAGACCCCCCCCCCCCCTTGCCAGAAGTGAGGGTCCCAGCATGTGAGATCCGGTGTGTGGTTTAACCGAAGGAACTTCAATGGACCGCAGTGGCAGCAGATAGTGGTAAGTGCCTTAAAGAGCCTTAAAGAGCTGGGAAGAAAGGGGGGAGACGTTGGAGAGGAGAAAAGCACACCATCCACTAACGAAGCGCCATGCTCCGACCTCCGATCACAGCCCCGCCTCGCGGTGCGCACGTCAACACGTCATCACCATTATTATGGATCTGATTACAGAGCACAGACAGGGCCTCTCTCTCCAATAAAAACTATATATCATTTTTATCGTCATAAGAAGGGATTTCTTTTTATACCATTATTTTGATAATAGCATATAATTTGATTAAAAAAAATAATAAAATATGGCAAAAAAAAACAAAAAACTAATTTCTGACTTCTATTTGAAAAATCTTATACTCATCTACAAGAGACAACAAAAAAACACTGCTAAATAGTTTCTAATATTTGTCCTGAGTTCAGAAATAGCCCATGTTTTTGTGCTTTTTTATTCATGTTACAGGGCCAGAACTATAAGTAGTGCACCTCAATATGCGTTCAACAACATCTCCTGAGTACAGGGATACCACCCATGTATAGGTTGGTTAGTTTATTTGGGGTTAAAAGGCCACATTTGAGAGGTGCGCTTTTTGGTTTTCCAACTTAGAATTTTGACATGCAGAAAACCTGCCCCCATTTTCCATTTGGGACATTTTTTAATCCAGAATGTGTATTTTACCCCACAAAACCATTTTTGAAAACTAGAAACCCCAGGGTATTTCAAATGGTAGTATTTTAACATTTTCCATGCACTAATTCTACCACCAGCCTTTGTCAAATTTTAGGTTAGTAATTTTTTAATGTTTTGTTTACACATACATTGTATTTCGGGCATGAATTTACAGCTCCTGTTATGTGTCAGTGCCAAACACCTCAATATGTGTTCTGTAACATCTCCTGAGTACAGGGATGCCACGCATGCATAGGTTTGTTGGGTTGTTTGGGGGCTAAAAGGCCACATTTAGGGGGTGTGCGTTTCCAACTTGGAATTTTGACATGTAGTAAATGTTCCATTTGGGACACCTTTGAAGCCTGTCAAAGTATTTTACCCCATCAAACCATATATTTTGGAAAACTAGACATCCTAAGGTGTTTCAAATGTTGGTATTTTAATAGTGTATATGTACTAATTCTACCACCAGCCTTTGTCAAAGTTTGTGGTAGTAAATATAAATAAAAACGTATACCCAGCGCTCTAATCTTAGTTATAGCAGCACTGAGGCAGTGTGTCCCTAAACCACACACAATAACATAAGCATAACGTGAAAAAAATAGCTAAAGTGCGCTTAAAAGAACTGTAAAGTGAAAAAACAAAGTACATATGTATACACCTTATTAGGTGAGGAATAATTTCCGTGAGAAATTCTGTGCAAAAAACTCAGTGGAAAAAATATTTGTGATCGAGGGGGATTCTATCTCCCCTCTATTATCTCACTCACAGACTTCCAGAAAATAAGTTGCACTTCAAAAGCCTGTATTCGTCAGTGGGGACGTGGTGTAGACCTCCTCTGTAGGTTACAGCTCAAGAAAGCTACAACGGAAGGCAGTAGATTAGTATGTGAATATACAGATATTTAATATAGAAATAAGTAGCAGCTTACACGTAGAGTTATCTTTATCGTGTATGATGGGCGCCTCAAACAATGTCGGATTTGATGTCCTCAAGAGGTGCAGCTGAATATAAAATGTATATGAAATGTACAAAAAATATTAAAATTAAATGAAATAAAATAGAATAAAAAAAAGAGTCCAGCCTGAGGGCTTCAACTTGGCGTCTGGACTCCCTGCGCTGTAATACCCTTATATTGCTGATGGGCATGATCGTCATCGTTTTCTTCCGCATTCCTCACTCTATCGCGAGACTTTGACTTAGTTAGTTTCTCCTTCAGTGATTCCCTTCGGTTTATGGATGGTTGTTCTGCTCTCATCATCTGGTTTCGTTTTTAATGTCGATTCACGGAAATGTCTTCGGTTTACTGATGTATGTTCGTATTACACTTCGTATTTGTAGACATGTCCTCGGTTACTGGGCATTGAGTTCCTTTGTTCGTTTGGTTTATAGACATTAGCCATTTAGAGAGAAGGAGAGAGAGAAACAAACGAAATAAATAATTAGAAAACTTAGGCTGATAAAATATACAGTCCAATATAAGTACATATGTAAAAGTATATATCCAAAGCTTGAAGCAAAAATGGAATAAGATATATATATATATATATATATATATATATATATATATATATATATATATATATATATATATATATATATATATATATATATTATTATAAGTTATAAAAAGGATAAATATAAAAAATATTAAAAAAATATTAAAAAAAAGGGGGGATATTTTATATGCCAAGTTTTCTTTACAAAAACAATGTTATCACATAAAATTATCCAAATCAAACTCTGCATTTAAACCTTGTGGTTTTAAGGTGGAAAGGTTGAAAACCCATCGCATTTCTTTTTTCGCTATATTTTTTATATTATCACCTCCCCGCCAATCTTTTTAGATTTTCTCAATGGCACGAAATTTTTATTCTTTGGGGGTTTTTTGATGGTGGTCTAAAAAATGTTTAGACAGACAATGTGTAGTTAGACCATTTTTTATATTTCTGACATGTTCTTCCATTCTTTTTTTAAATGGTCTCATGGTTCTACCAACATATTGTAGACCACAGGAACATTCTGCTAGATATACTACACTGGATGTGGAGCATGTCATAAAAGTTTTTATATTATACTCTTGGCCATTTTTTGTTGAGCTAAAATTTGTGATTGGGTATTTTTGATGCATGGTAGATTTAAATCCTATGCAGTTTAGGCACCCATAAAAACCGGGTTTTCTTGTCAGAAAATGGTTGGGTGCATTGTTTTTTGTTTTTATGGCCTTAGTAAAATTCGTGGTAAGTTTTTGTGTTAGATTTGGTGCTCCTCTGAAGACTATCATAGGTTGATTAGGTAGAAGATCTTTCAGGATTTCATCCTTTTGTAATATTGTCCAGTGTTTTTTGATGATCTTTTTAATACGTTTTGATTTATTGTTATAATGGAAAATGAGTGGAATCTTATTTTGGAATGTGTTGTCAATCTTTTTATCTTTATAAGTCAAAAGTTGGCTTCTATCAGTTTTTCCAGTATCTGAGATCGCTTTGTTTACCATATTATCGTCATATCCCCTTTCTTTAAACTTTTTTAATAAAACCTATGTTTGTTCATTATAGTCGGTTATATCTGTGCAGTTTCTTCTTATTCTGGTGCACTGGCTTTTTGGTATTGCCTTTAACCAGGGGGATAGTGGCAGCTGGATGTATCTATAAAATTGTTAGCATCCACTTTTTTAAAGAAATTCTTTCTTTTGATCCGGTTGTTTTCTATATAAATTTCTAAATCCAAAAATTGTATGCGTTCTTTACTATAGGTTGTGTTTAGGGTAACATTGTTGTTGTTACCATTGATATATTCCAGAAATTAATTCAATTCAATTTCACTGCCCTTCCATACGAAAATAAGATTGTCAATATATCTATAGTAGAGAACCACATTTTTCTCCCAGCTATGTTTTCCCCAAATGTAGGTGTTTTCCCATTGGGACATAAAGAGATTAGCATAGCTTGGGGCAAACTTGCTTCCCATAGCTGTCCCTGTAGTCTGAAGATAAAAGTGCTCCAGAAACCAGAAGAAATTATGATTGAGAATGATGTCTATTCCTTCTATTAAAAAATTGATCTGATCTTCATTTATGGAGTTTTTCTCTTTTAAGATGTTTCTAACAGCGTCACACCCTTGCTGGTGATCTATAATAGTATAGAGAGAAGTGACATCACTGGAAACTAGAAAATAATCTTCTTCCCAAGAGCATGTTTCTAAAAATTTTAGTATACTTATAGTATCTTTTAAATATGACTTCATCTCCTTCACATATGATTGAAGTATGAAGTCTAGATATTCTGAAAGGTTGGAGAACATAGAATTAATGCCAGAGACTATAGGTCTTCCTGGGGGATTGGTCGGATGTTTGTGGATTTTTGGCAAAAAATTAATAACTGGAATTTTTGGGTTAAGTATATTAATATATTCATATTAGTTTTTAGATATATAGTTGTTATTTTTGCCTTTATCCAAGTAACCAGTGAGTATTTTCTTGAAATCGTTTGTCGGATCTTTCTTCAACTTTTTATAGGTGTCGTTTTGTCCTAGTTGTCTTTGGGCTTCTTGTAAATATGATTCTCTGGATAAAACGACTATACCACCTCCCTTGTCTGCTGGTTTTATGACTATGTCCTGATCTTCTTGCAAGGTTTTAAGTATATCTCTTTCTTTTTTAGTCATATTGTTAGGATCATACTTTGATGGTTGCAGTTTTCGGAGATCTTCCATAATGGCTTTCTCGAAAACCTCTAAAGCTCCTGATCTGTATGCATTGGGGTAGAATTTTGATTTTTTTCTTTAAATTAGCAGACATGATAATATTTGGATCTATTTCCTTAGTTTGACTTGCAGTCGGTTTTAAAGCATAGAATCTTTTAACAGTGGTATTTCTCACAAATTTATTGATGTCTATGTAGGCGGCAAACAAATTAAATTTATTTGTTGGAGCGAATTTTAGGCCTTTGCTTAAGACTAGAAGTTGAACAGAACAGATTGAAAATTCCCATAGGGGTTTTTGATCTTAATATCTGAGCCTTCTTTTTCCTTTGTAATTTCTTACCCCCTCTTGTTCCCCTTGATCTAGATTTTGTCTTTCTTTTTGATTTCTTTGGTATATATTTATGGGATTTTTTTGATAATGGTGGTTTGCCCTGTAACTCTCCTTTTGCTCCCTGGGTAATGGGCGGAGGAGTCTGTAGTCCGAATCTAAAAAAAGGAGATGTTTCACCTGATTCTGATAGGATTTGAAATCTATTATGGGTTTCAATGCGGTGGTTATCCTTTTCTTTCATAACGATATCTCTATAAGATGGATGGGGGTTTTGACTGATTTTAGTTCATCTTGTTTGGATTGGAGTTCTTGGATTATCTCTTTTATTAGGTTCATCTCTTGTTTGTATTCTTATGAGATCATTATGTATTGTACTTTGAGGCCTGGTTCTCTTATATTCATTTGTGGTTATCTCATTATTGTCCTTTTTATTTCTGTAGTTAGTTGGATTTCTAAAGGTTTGTAGTTTATAATCTTCTTGATCTCTATAAATTTTTGTAGTTCTTATATCTAATTCTATTTTCTCAATCTTTTTTATTGTATTTTCAGAGATATGTTGGTATTGTGAGTTTGGAGTATGTTTTCTTAATTCTTCCTGTATGTTTTGGATTTCCAGATCTAAGCCTATGAGTGTTTTGTTTCTTTGTTTTATGATGATATGCATAAGAGAAAAAGTGCAAGACTCAAGGGTCTCATTCCATTCTTTCATAAATATAGTGTCATTTGTGTCAAAAGTGGGGTGTTTAAAAACTCTCAATCCTCTAGGGGTTATTTTGTCTCCGATATATTTTTGGAGGGTTTCTGTTTTCCATCTGAGTTTTAGTTCTTTGATAAGTGCTTTTTCAAGTCTCATCATAAGATCTGTTACATCTGGGGCAATTTCCAGTTTGTGGGGATTATTAACCTCTCCAAAGATGTCATCTACATTAATAGTATAGTTTTGTCTGTATTCAAATAGAGACATATTAACTGTGTAAACCAAAACAGTGAAAAAAGCAGCTAGGAGTAATATAGGGAGTGGATATAAATGTGTACAAATAAAAACGTATACCCAGCGCTCTAATCTTAGTTATAGCAGCACTGAGGCAGTGTGTCCCTAAACCACACACAATAACATAAGCATAAAGTGAAAAAAATAGCTAAAGTGCGCTTAAACAAACTGTAAAGTGAAAAAACAAAGTACATATGTATACACCTTATTAGGTGAGGAATAAGTGAGAAATTCCGTGCAAAAAACATTTATATGATCGAGGGGGATTCTATCTCCCCTCTATTATCTCACTCACAGACTTCCAGAAAATAAGTTGCACTTCAAAAGCCTGTATTCGTCAGTGGGGACGTGTCAGATTCTCCCTGTTCATTCACTCCTGTTTGTTGTGACTCCTCCCCTTGTCAGTGACGTGCTATCCCCTTGCTATTTAGAGGAAGCGCGCCACATTCAACTTGCTGATTTATTCTTGAACCTTCAGTGAAGAGAGCATCAGCTGTTTTGTTTCCCGACAAAGCTATAAACCTATATCTTATCACCGTTAACAGACCCTGGATTGTATGATTTACCCGACTTCTCCTCTGCTGACTACGGATTTCCCCTGTTTAATCTTCTTTCTCCAACACCAGACCTCGGATTGCTTATCGGATATCCCTCCTTCTACAACCCCTGATTCGGATTACTGACACGGACATTCTACAGTTTACACTGAACCAGCTGAAGAAACCGCAAGTATCACGATTCATTCACCTTCTTCTAATGTGAACTTGTATCCGCTCTTCAAACTCAGTGTTCTATTTGCTTTGTGGTTAAGAAACTTGGCTCAACGCCCAGACATTCCCTTCAGTGTTCTAATTGCTTTGTGGTTAAGAAACTTGGCTCAACGCCCAGACCTTCCCTTCAGTGTTCTATTTGCTTTGTGGTTAAGTGTATTTGGCCCAACGCCCAGTCTTCAAAAGAAGAAGCTGCTACAGTTAATAAAGATTAATTAACCCTTCATATCAAAACCTAAATTGGTGTAAATCACCTTATTTACATAAGCTGAATTCTGCAGTTGTGTTCCTACCCATTCTCCTGTTCAAACAACCTCTCATTACCTGACATTAATAAATCAGCCTAAAATGAATATGGAACCAGCAGAAATGGCTGCTCAAATTGTAAATTTAAACCAGAAGGTGGAAATATTGACGCAAGGTATGCAAGACCTACGTACTACCAATGACCGCCTCATTACATATGTCACAGAATTACAATCTCGTCCAATGACATTCCCATCTCCGTTAGCAAGTCATAGAGAGATTTCTGAACCCACTGTATCTCCCCCAGAAAAATTCTCTGGCGACCGTTCTAAATACCGAGAATTTTTTAATTCATGTGCCTTGTTATTTCCATTAAGACCTAGGTCATACCCTACTGACCGTATTAAGGTGTGCACGGTAATGTCTTATTTAAGAGGGGAACCAATGGCTTGGGCCCACACATTCCTTGAGAATGAGGATCCAATTATGGATTCATTAGAAGATTTTTTCAAGGAGATGTCCCTTTTATATGAAGACCCCAACAAACAAATTTCAGCAGATATTGCAATACGAGCCTTAAGCCAAGGGAAACGACCAGTTGAAGATTATATATCTGAATTCAAACGTTGGGCCACCGATACCCAATGGAATGATATTACTCTTCGAAACCAATTTCGCCTTGGTCTATCTGATAATCTAAAAGACGAATTGTCCAGGACAGAATTGCCACTGACTTTAGACGCTCTGATTCAACTCTCCATATCTATCGACAGAAGATTACGAGAAAGAAGGGCTGAAAGGTCTCCCTACACCTCTACCTGGAAAAAACCTACAATTTCCAGACCCTTTGAAAAAAGCAATCCTCCAGAACCTATGGAGATAGGAGTTCTGAGAAGTCCTCTAACTCAAGAGGAGAAATTAAGAAGGAGAACTCTTCAATTATGCATGTACTGTGCATCCAATGATCATCCTCTTGATTCATGCCCACTTCTCAATCGTTCCAAATCCGGTAAGAAGAACAACTTATCCACTATTTTAACAAATGTTCACAATTCACAGTCCACTCATTTTATTATCTCTCTACTCCTTCAGTGGGATCACGAAAGAATCCTGACAGAAGCCATTATTGACTCCGGGGCTGCAGGATCCTACATTGATGACGCACTTGTTGAAAAACATAAAATTCCATCACTTCACAAGAAGTCCTTCATTTCACTTAGAGTGGTAGATGGGTCATTAATTTCCTCTGGTCCAGTAACAACGGAGACTATCCCTCTCAAAATGACCATCTATTCCAACCATATGGAGTTCAAATCCTTTGATATCGTAAAATCTCCTTTGTTCCCAGTCATCCTTGGAATGGATTGGTTACAAACCCATAATCCTACCATCCAATGGTCACCTGTTCACATCCAATTTAATTCACCTTTTTGCAAAGATACCTGTTTTCAAACTATTCCTCTTTTACAAATAACTGAAGAAAAAACAATTCCATCATGTTACTCAGATTTCAGAGACGTTTTCAGTGAAAAAGAAGCATCAACTCTACCACCACACAGACCATATGACTGTCCTATTGATTTACATCCAGGGGTCTCCATCCCTTTCGGTCACATCTATCCCCTCTCTGATAAAGAACTGAAAACACGTAAGGATTACCTGGAAGAAAACTTAAAAAAAGGTTTCATAAGACCTTCAACCTGACCCCTTCTCAAGAGTAGTCCATACCAACCCTGACCCCGTCATTGTCCAAGGAATCGAGGAGTATGAAGTAGAGAGGATTCTGGATTCAAGGTTCCATAGACGAAGATTACAGTACCTTATCAGATGGAAAGGTTATCCCCCAGAAGAGGACACTTGGGAGGACTATTCCGACGTTCATGCTGCCCAATGTGTTCGTTCCTTCCATGACAATCATCCGGATAAACCACATCGATAGCACCCTGAGTGTGCTCCTTATCGAGGGGGTACTGTCAGATTCTCCCTGTTCATTCACTCCTGTTTGTTGTGACTCCTCCCCTTGTCAGTGACGTGCTATCCCCTTGCTATTTAGAGGAAGCGCGCCACATTCAACTTGCTGATTTATTCTTGAACCTTCAGTGAAGAGAGCATCAGCTGTTTTGTTTCCCGACAAAGCTATAAACCTAGATCGTTATCACCGTTAACAGACCCTGGATTGTATGATTTACCCGACTTCTCCTCTGCTGACTACGGATTTCCCCTGTTTAATCTTCTTTCTCCAACACCAGACCTCGGATTGCTTATCGGATATCCCTCCTTCTCCAACCCGATTCGGATTACTGACACGGACATTCTACAGTTTACACTGAACCAGCTGAAGAAACCGCAAGTATCACGATTCATTCACCTTCTTCTAATGTGAACTTGTATCCGCTCTTCAAACTCAGTGTTCTATTTGCTTTATGGTTAAGAAACTTGGCTCAACGCCCAGACATTCCCTTCAGTGTTCTAATTGCTTTGTGGTTAAGAAACTTGGCTCAACGCCCAGACCTTCCCTTCAGTGTTCTATTTGCTTTGTGGTTAAGTGTATTTGGCCCAACGCCCAGTCTTCAAAAGAAGAAGCTGCTACAGTTAATAAAGATTAATTAACCCTTCATATCAAAACCTAAATTGGTGTAAATCACCTTATTTACATAAGCTGAATTCTGCAGTTGTGTTCCTACCCATTCTCCTGTTCAAACAACCTCTCATTACCTGACAGGACGTGGTGTAGACCTCCTCTGTAGGTTACAGCTCAAGAAAGGTACAACGGAAGGCAGTAGATTAGTATGTGAATATACAGATATTTAATATAGAAATAAGTAGCAGCTTACACTTAGAGTTATCTTTATCCTGTATGATGGGCGCCTCAAACAATGTCGGATTTAATGTCCTCAAGAGGTGCAGCTGAATATAAAATGTACATGAAATGTACAAAAAATATTAAAATTAAATGAAATAAAATAGAATAAAAAAGAGTCCAGAAAAAAATTATGATATATGTCACTGCCAAACAACACCCCAATATGTGTTCAGCAACATCTCCCGAGTACAGTGATACCACCCATGTATAGGTTGGTTGCTTGGCTGGTAAAAGGCAACATTTGTGAGGTGCGCATCTCAAAATTCCAACTTGGAATTTTGACATGTAGTCAACCTGCGTCCATGTCCTATATGGGATTGTTATGGCATATCTATTTTTATGCTCCTATATCCAAAAAGCCTCACTAAGTTATTTAGACAAAGGGAAGATGGAGATGTTGTTTGCTGGATACATGGGCAATTAAGGTCTCCCAAGCATGGTAGGTCTCCAAAGCATGGTAGCAGGGAAACCTGTTTTTCCAGTTGTTAGCAGGAGAAAGCTGGGTCTCCCAGCAGGGCTAGTCCAAGCCATAGGTGGGCTGGAACGTAGGCTGGCTAGGGGCAGAGAGGACAAAGCTAGTTAGAGTGGAGAGTCAGGAGTCATTTTTTATGCAGACATTTGAATATTTAGGTATCCTGAAAAAGCAGCCAGAGCCTCTCTACTCTAGGCTAGGCTGCCAGGATCTCTGAGAACCCTGATTTTAAGCCAAGTGAATGCAGCTGTGTTTTTCTATGAAGCCAGTTCTCCATGCCTGCATTTTCTCCTGTTTCATATTATCCGTTATCTTGTACCAGCTGTAGATAAGTATTCTGCATCATTTTATTTTATATACAATATTTGTTTAATTTAGAAAACCATCTGAATAACCAACAAATAGTGTCTCTACTATTATTGTTGCACATTGTGTTAATTGCTACACTGCAGTTATAAGTGTCTAATAATTACTGATGTTTTAGTTAGACCATGTTTGATTTGTTTATTTTTAAGGAAGAACTAACTTTAAAGCGTGTTTTAATTAATCATTGTGTGCCTTTTGTAAGGGTAACTAACTTTAAAATCTATCTTTAATTAAGTTTTGTGTGTCCTTATAAGATATTCTTTGGTTAAACATTATTATCTCTGCTAGTATTTGGGTGTGTATTGTCAATTTGTACATTGGTTAGTAGTGTTGAGCGAACCCGAACCGCACTGTTCGGGTTTGTACCGAACATTGCGGTTTTTGGACCCCGAACACGTACATTTCACTGTATGTTCGGGTTGGAGTTCGGGGTTCAGCGATTTAATGGCGCATTTTGAAAGACTGCAGGGTAGCCAATCAACAAGCGTTTGACTCGTTTGCCCTTAGAAGCCATCACAGCCATGCCTACTAATGGCATGGCTGTGATTGGCCAGTGTAGCATGTGATCCAGCCTCTATATATAAGCTGGAGTCACCGCACATCATATGAGCTCTTCTTAGTGTAGGGAAAGGATGCTGCAGCTGTGAGGGACAGATTTAAAAAAATTCTGGTGTTGAATCTGCAAACTACAGCGATTATTGAAACTACAGCGATTATTCAAATAACAGTGATTATTTTAGTGGGTGCTATACTACATATTTGTACCCTGCCCTGAGCCCAGTGCCACATCTTGCGGTGCATTTTTTGCAGTCCAATAAACAAAAAAAATACAGCGTTGGCTACCTCCTCCTCCAGCGCCGCTTCCACCTCCACCTCCACGGTCACCGCCTCCTCAACCTATGGTTCACTTAGTATAAACTGAAAGAGAATACCCTGCACTCCAACCATCTCTCAAATGGATAATTCTGTTGATTCTCCTGGCAGCCATGCTTTAGCTTTATGTTCTTCCAAAGCATCAAAGATTCCATCTAGTGCTATTTTATGGCTCATCTGTATTTGTAATTTGTATGTATTTTATGGTATTTTAAGTTATTTCCCTTTCCACATTTGCTTGCAGGGCACTTTTTACTTCATTTTGCAGCCCTCTAGCCCTTTCCAGGACTTTTTTAGAGGCATTTTAGTGGCCAAAAGTTTGTGTCCCTATTGACTTCAATGGGGTTCGGGGTCAAGTTCGAGCACGGACCCGGACATTTTTTCGAAGTTCGGCCGAACCTGCCGAACCCGAAAAATCCAGGTGTCCGCTCAACTCTATTGGTTAGTTAAGTTATAATTTCTCCAAAATACCTTGTGTTTCTGTAATTTGCTGCTCAAATGCCATATGTGCACAGGGCTCTTAGACAGTTGCACTAAATAATTAGTGTGTTTGTGGGTCTCTTCAAATTCATTTTGTGTTTGTGATAACGCTGCTTGTGTTAGTGTGGATTTTACTGTATGTACACTGCCTGAGTCCTTTGTTAGTGTGTTATTGCAGACTCCATTTTAAATTCAGCACATGTACTTTCATAGATTTTGGAGTAGGCACATGGTCTTACGCCATCTTGGAACTCCTAACAAAGACTCCATTTTGGATGTGTTTACAGTGCTTTTCACTTTCACTTCTGGATTAACTTAAACACACCGGTTGTTGTGAAACCTTTCAATTATTTCATATAAAACCCTGAACCACAACAAATGGCGTAGTCGGCAGGATTCTGCCGGAATTATGAATATTGGCAGTTAATAACCAAATTGACAAAATATTAATTTTTTATATTTTTTATAAAATTATTTTTTTTAGAATTGCTTGATAAATTAACCCCTTAAGGACAGATGACGTGCCAGGCACGTCACGGTCAAAACGAGGACTTGCCGACATGTGACGTGCTTGGCACGTCATGGACTAAATCGGGCAAAGAAAGCGATCAATAGTCACTTTATTTGCTCTTTTAGTGTTGGCACAATGCCTCTAGGTAGAGGCATTGTGCAACACTGTTAAAATGTGCAGGGGCGCCGTACGATCACCCCACAAGGTGATCGTATCCGCCATATTAAATATGGCAGCGCCACCTGCACAAACGATTTTAGGAAGCGAACAGCGTTCGCTTCCTAATATCAAAAGGTGTTGCTGAAATGCCTGGCCATGTAGGCATTCAGCAACACATCCAGATCGTTGGTGTGATCTTCGTGGCCGCTCTGATGATGACGATGGAAGGGCAGAGCTGCTTTAAAGATGGCGCTGCCCTTCTGCTGGAGCCGGCAACGGAAGTGCCAAAATGTCACTTCCGTTGCTTCGGGGGGGGGGGGGGGGGGCTTCACTCGGCCTACCCTATCATGGTGCCGATTAGAATGGCAAGTGCTTAGATGAGCACTTGCCATTCGTTGTCAAAGGCAATATTGACAAATATTGCCTTTGACACTGTTAGATCTGCCTCCCTCTCCTCACTTGCGTTCTGGTGAGGGAGAGAGACAGATCTGTATTGTGATAGTTAGTTATTTTAGTGATCTTTAATATATTTTAATAAACTGTGAGACCCAAAGGCTTTTTTCAAAGCCATTCACTGTGTTTAACCCCTTCCCTGCCTTTTGATCACTGTAAAATAGTGATCTGGCACACCAGCACATTTTTGCTGTCTGTGCAGTTTTTTTTAGAGGTTAATATTTTGTTACTGTATTTATTACAGTGCTATTAACCTCTTCTTTGCCGTAGATCATTGCTTTTCATTGATCCGGCTTGCAGCAGTACTTTTTTGCTGTCTGTATTTTTTTTTTTTTTTAAACCCACTAGGGGCAATTATGCCCGCTAGGGGGCCACGTAAAGAAAACTTTTAATAAATTTCTATTATGTCTGAGCGCATGTATAGCGCTGAGGAGGCTTATGCCATCCTCGCCTCAGATTCTGAGGCCACTGACATAGGGTCAGATTTTGACCCTGGTCAGTTTACCGATACATCTTCTAGTGATGTATCAGTGGCTGCTGGGCCCCCTGCCACAAGGAGTCGTGAGACTCCGGATGGCTGTGCTGCTGAGGAGTGGATAGTGCCTAATCGCTATAGGCCAACTATCCCTCCTTTTACCCCAGTTTCTGGCATCAATACTGATGTTACAGGATTTACTCCCCTCCAGTTTGTCCAAATTTTTCTGGTGGATGATATACTGGGGGAGATTGTCTCCCAGTCTAATCTGAATGCCCAGCAGTTCCATGCTGCTTACCCAACTTCATTTTTGGGAAGGCAGCAATGGGTCCCCATTGACGTGCCAGAATTCCTAAAATTCTGGGCACTGACAATGTTAATAGGTATTAAAAAGAAACCCGCCATTCGCTCCTACTGGAGCGAATGGCCCAATTCGCAGTACCTCCATTTACGCCGAGTCTATGGGCAGGCAGCGGTATGAAATGATTATTCATTTCATGCATTTCAATGATAATAGCCTGTGTCACCCTAGAGAACACCCCCAGTATGACAGGCTATTTAAAATCCGCCCCCTGATTACCCGCCTCTCTGCCAGGTTTGCAGAGGCTTATACACCTACAAGGAATATATGCGTGGATGAATCTCTGATGAAGTACAAGGGAAGGTTGAGATTCAAGCAATATATCCCTTCCAAGCGCTCCAGATATGGAGTGAAGGTGTAAATGCTCTGCGAGAGTGGGTACACTCAGGCCTTCCAGGTATATGAGGGAAAAGAGAGCCATCTTGACCCTCCAGGCTGCCCAGAACATCTGGGAGCAAGTACCAAGATTGTGTGGAGAAGGGGTACCACTTGTATGTTGATGATTTTTATACAAGTGTACCACTGTTCAAGTTGCTTTATTGTTTTGAAACAGTGGCTTGCGGTACTATTCGTTCTAACCGCAAAGGGTTCCCACAGCAATTGGTACGTACCCGGCTACAAAGGGGGGAGACCTCAGCTCTGCGCCAAGAAGAGCTCTTGGCATTAAAGTTCAGAGATAAAAAGGATGTGTGCAGGCTAAGCACCATCCATGATGAGAGGACTGTGCAGGTTGCAGTCCGTGGCAGAGCTGAGGTCATCCAAAAGCCAGTGTGCATCAGGGCATATAATAAGTATATGGGTGGAGTTGATCTGTCAGATCAACTCCTACAGCCCTATCTTATTATGAGGAAAACGAAGGCGTGGTATAAGAAGGTCGCAATTTACCTGCTACAAGTTGTGACCTACAATGCTTTTGTGTTGCACAAAACAGCAAACCCCGGAGTTAAGCTGTCATTTTTACAGTTCCAGCTTCAGATAATTTCGGGTATCTTATACCAAGGTGCACCTGGTCCCCGGGCGGTGATTGGGGGAAACAGACTTGGGGCTACCCATTTTATTTTTAAAATTCCCCCAACTGACAAGAAGCAGAACCCCCAGAAAAGATGCAGTCTGTTATAGTAGGGGACAAAGAACGGATACAACCTTTTATTGTCCTGATCGCACTGGGAAGACAGGACTCTGCATCGGTACCTGCTACAAAGTGTACCACACAGTTGCCCATTTTTTATTTTTTTTTAGTCCTCATTTTTCTGCCTTTTATATTTTTAAGTTTTACTGCTCCAGATTTTCAGTTTTTACTTGTACTGCTCTAGAGTTTCAAATTTTATAAACACTCTCAATTTCAATCCAAATTACCACATCTTACAACTGACCGAACCTTCCCAAAAATCCTGGCAAACCTATGCATTGGGGGCATGGGTGTACTCAGGAGGCCTGGCAGAAAACAAACTGGCGTGTTTTCTTGAAGTAACTTAGAACAGGCTCTCCTAAATCACAGTCAAAATGCAATGTATGTGTAAAAATATTTTTTGGAAAAAAGACCACCAAACACTTCCAACAATTGATTTTGCAAACATGGTTGCATCAAAGACATCAAAACACCCCATATTCAATACCTTGGGGTGTCAACATTTCAAATATATACACCTTTCTGAAAATCACACTAAACTGGGGTATGCAATGGGCCCCAAACTAAAGATAGGCCTATCGGAACATAGACGCTCAATTTCAAACCAAATTACCAAGTTCAATGATTGTGACTGAACCTTCACAAAAACCCTGGCAAACCTATGCATGGGTGGCATCCCTAAACTCAGGAGATGTTGTAAAACGCATATTGGGGTATTGTTTGGCAGTGACATATACCAACATTTCAGAATACATGCCTGAAATACTGTGTGTGTGGAATAACAACACAAAAATAAATACTACCCAAAAGATTGACAAAGGCTGGTAGTAGAATTGGTGACCTCTCAACTGTGGCCTTTTAGCCCCCCAACAACATGACAAACCTATGCATGGGTGGGATCCCTGTACTCGGGAGATGTTGCTGGATACACATTGGAGTGTTTTTTGGCAGTGACCCATAGCAGGAGCTGTGAATTTATGTCTGAAATACAATGTGTGTGAAAAAAAAACCACAAAAAAAAGTACTACCAAAAAGTTTGACAAAGGCTGGTGGTACAATTAGTGCATGGAAAGTGTTAAAATGCCACCATTTGAAATACCCTAGGGTGTCTAGTTTTCAAAAATATATGGTTTTATGGGGTAAAAATACACAGGCTGGCTTCAGAAATGTTCCAAATGGGACATGGGTGCAGGTTGTCTGAAAGTCAAAATTCTAAGTTGGAAAACCAAAATACACACCTCTCAACTGTGGCCTTTTAGCCCCCCCAACAATTTTGTGCAACAACGCTCTGTGTTCTATCTTTTAGCCAATTTTCAATCCAAGTACATACATTTGCCCCCAATCCTATTTCTCTCAATTTGTAGAGTAACCTTTTGTGTGGAACTGTATCAAATGCTTTAGCAAAATCCAAATAGATCACATCAACTGCCACACCTAGATCTATATTTTTACTGACCTCTTCATAGAATGTTATTAAGTTTGTTTGACAAGACCTGTCTTTCACAAAACCATGTTGACTTTTACTAATTATATTCTGATTCAAGATGTATTCTTGAGTGTACACCTTTAGCAATCCTTCAAATAATTTCCCCACTACAGATGTCAAACTCACTGGCCTATAATTACCAGGCAGAGATTATGATCCCTTTTTAAACATTGGAATGACATCCGCCTTTCGCCAGTCTGTTGGCACTATACCTGAACTGAACGAATCCCTAAAGATCATAAATATTGGTCTGGCCAGAATTATGCTTAACTCTCTAAGGACCCTTGGGTGTATACCATCTGGCCCTGGGGCCTTGTCTATCTTAACAGAGTTTAATTGCATAAACACTTTTTCCTGTGTCAGCCAATCCCATGTTTGCGGTGACTGTTCCGTAACTTCCGGTAGCAGGGGCTCATCCATCTGTTCTTCCTTAGTATAAACAGAAGGAAAAAAAAGTATTTAAAATGTCTGCTTTTTCTCTGTCCTCACTTACCAAATTTTCCATTTGGGATGACAAGGGCCCAACATTTTCCCTCTGTAGCTTTTTTCCATTTATATCCTTATAAAAAATGTTGGGGTTAATTTTACTCTCCTTAGCAATCCTTTTCTCGTTTTCCAATTTAACCATTTTAATTGCCTTTTTGCAGGTTTTGTTGGCATCTTTGTATTTTATAAATGATAATGTTGATCCCTTGCTTTTATAATGTTTGAATGCCATTTTATTGTTTTGCATTTCCTGTTTCACGGTACCGGTAAGCCACATTGGTTTTGATTTGTGTCTTTTGTATTTGTTTCCCAAAGGTATATATTGGGATGTGTACTTTTGTAATGTGTGCTTAAAGGCATTCCACTTGTCTTCTGTGTTTAGTCCAGAAAACAATTGTTCCCAGTCTAAATGTTCCATTGATGCCCTTAGTCCATCAAAGTTGGCCGTTCTAAAATTAAGTGTTTTTAAGTGAGTAGCCTTGTAAATTAACTGAGTGTTTTTTGGCAGTGACCCATAGCATGAGCTGTGAATTTATGTCTGAAATACAATTTGTGTGAAAAAAACACAAAACAAAGTACTACCAAAAAGTTTGACAAAGGCTGGTGGTAGAATTAGTGCATGGAAAGCGTTAAAATACCACCATTTGAAATACCCTAGGGTGTCTAGTTTTCAAAAATATATGGTTTTATGGGGTAAAAATACACAGGCTGGCTTCAGAAATGTCCCAAATGGGACATGGGTGCAGGTTGTCTGCAAGTCAAAATTCTAAGTTGGAAAACCAAAATGCGCACCTCTCAACTGTGGCCTTTTAGCCCCCCAACAACATGACAAACCTATGCATGGGTGGGATCCCTGTACTCGGTAGATGTTGCAGAATACACATTGGAGTGTTTTTTGGCAGTGACCCATAGCAGGAGCTGTGAATTTATGTCTGAAATACAATGTGTGTGAAAAAAACACACAAAAAAGTACTACCAAAAAGTTTGACAAAGGCTGGTGGTACAATTAGTGCATGGAAAGTGTTAAAATACCACCATATGAAATACCCTAGGGTGTCTAGTTTTCAAAAAGATATGGTTTGATGGGGTAAAAATACACAGGCTGGCTTCAGAAATGTCCCAAATGGGACATGGGTGCAGGTTGTCTGCAAGTCAAAATTCTAAGTTGGAAAACCAAAATGCGCACCTCTCAACTGTGGCCTTTTAGCCCCCCCAAAACATGGCACACCTATGCATGGGTGCTATCCCTGTACTCAGGAGAAATAGTGGAATCTATCTAGCAGGTTTTTTCATTGACATTTGTAAATGAGTAAAACATTTTTCAAATAAGTCAGAAACTAATTTTTTTTGTTATTTTTCAACATATTTTATTATTTTTTTTTACTTAATATTCTAGGATATTGTAAAGGAACCCATATATAATAAATGAGCCCTGTGCATCTTACTCTCGAATAAACAGCCAAAATACATTGCAAAGTGAATATAAAATCCCAGTGCCCCAAACATGAGCCGAGACTTCATGAAGGGGTAAAATCAAATTTGTATGCTCTGCCAGAACTCCTCCCCACATCCGGAGAGATAAATGGATTACAGTATAATCCCAACCCAGCTTCCCCTTAGCACACCAAATACAGTATTAACCCCTTCGCGACACAGGACGGACTAGGTCCGTCCTGTGTGGCGAAGCGTTAGTGACACAGGACGGACCTAGTCCGTCCTGTGTTAAAAGAGGCACTGAAAGCGATTTTTTTTCGCTTTCAGTGCTTCAACTGTATTGCAACGATGTCTCCGTGTGGAGGCATCATGTAATACAAAAAAAAAATGCCGGGCGTTTTTCGATCACTCACCGGAGCGATTTAAAAAGCCGGTTTTAAAGGCACATTGCCTTTAAAACACGTGGCGCGCCCGGCAGATTCAAAGAGCATAGGAAGCGATTTACATCGCTTCCTATTGCTCTCTAAGTGTTGCTGACATGCCTCAGAGGTGGAGGATGTCAGCAACACTTAAAAAAATTACAAAAAATGGCAATACATACCGCGATCTTCAGCCACACTCCATGTGGCTAAGATGGCGATGCCCTTCTAAGGGCAGTTGCTTCAGGAAGCAGCTAGTAGCTGCTTCCACCCCCTGGAGGTGTTACTTGATTGCCTCATCAGTGAGGCAATCAGTAACATCCAATTACAGGGGTAGGAGGTGGGGTGAGAGCTCTGATGAGCTCTCACCATTTGTCTGGTAAGAGCAATATTTATCAATATTGACTCTGACCAGGATGGATCTGCCTCCCTCTCCTCACTTGCGTTTTGGTGAGAGAGAGAGACAGATCAGTATTGTGAGAGATAGTCAGTTAGTAAGTTTTAATAAAATTTTATATTGTGAGACCCAAAGGCTTTTATCAAAGCCATTCCCTGTGTTTTAACCCCTTCCCTATCTTTGATCACTTGTAAATAGTGATCTTGCACAGCTGCACGTTTTTGCTGTCTGTGCATTTTTTAGGGGTTAATTTTTTTTTACCTGTAATTTATTACAGCTCTATTAACCCCTTTTTTGCCGTTGATCTTTGTGATTGCACTGATCCGGCTGCAGAAGCACATTTTTGCTATCTGCATATTTTTTTTTTGAAACCCGCTAGGGGCAATTATACCCGCTAGGGGGTCACGTAAATTAATTATTTTTTTGGGTTATGTCTGAGCGCGTGTATAGCGCTGAGGAGGCTTATGCCATCCTCGCCTCAGATTCTGAGGCCACTGAGTCAGGGTCAGATTTTGACCCTGATCAGTTTACTGATACATCTTCTAGTGATGTATCAGTGGCTGCTGGGCCCCCTGCCACAAGGAGTCACGAGACTCCGGCTGGCAGTGCTGCTGAGGAGTGGGTAGCGCCTAATCGCTATAGGCCAGCTATCCCTCCTTTCACTGCAGTTCCGGGCATCAATATTGATGTCGCAGGATTTACTCCCCTGCAGTTTGTTCAGATTTTTATGGGGGATGATCTTTTGGGGGACATTGTCTCCCAAACAAATCTTTTTGCTCAGCAGCACCGTGCTGCTAACCCTCAGTCCTTTTTGGGAAGGCAGCACTGGACCCCGACTGATTGCCCAGAATTTCTGAAATTCTGGGCACTCACCTTATTGATGGGCATCATCAAGAAGCCCTCACTCCGCTCCTACTGGAGCACGAGTCCTATTTGTAGTACCCCTATTTTCCCCCAGACAATGCATAGGCTGCGTTATGAAACGCTCCTGCGTTATATGCATTTTTCTGATAACAGCCTGTGCCTCCCTGGAGAGCACCCCCAATTTGACAGGCTGTTTAAAATCCGCCCCCTGATTACTCACCTCGCTGCCAGGTTTGCAGAAGTTTATACACCTGGGAAGAATATATCTGTTGATGAATCCCTGATGAAATATAAGGGAAGGTTGGGATTCAAACAGTATATACCTTCCAAGCGCTCCAGGTATGGCATCAAGGTGTATAAACTTTGCGATAGCGAGAATGGGTACACTCAGGCCTTCCGGGTATACGAGGGAAAGGATTGCCACCTTGACCCTCCAGGTTGCCCAGAACATCTGGGAACCAGTGCCAAAATTGTTTGGGACCTGATACTCCCCCATATGAACAAAGGGTACCACTTGTATGTAGATAACTTCTACACAAGTGTACCTTTGTTCAAGCTACTGTACTGCTTTGATACAGTAGCATGCGGTACTGTACGCCAGAACCGCATAGGTTTCCCCAAAAATTTGGCACAGACCCGGTTAAAAAGGGGGGAGACCTCAGCTCTGCGCCAAGAGGAGCTCTTGGCTGTTAAGTACAGAGACAAGAAGGATGTGTGTCTGCTCAGCACCATCCATGACGAGAGGACTGTGGAGGTCTCTGTACGTGGCAGAGCTGAGGTCACCAGAAAACCAGCGTGCATCAAGGCCTACAACAAACATAAGGGGGGGGGTTGATTTGGCAGATCAGCTGCTGCAGCCCTACCTCATCATGCGTAAGACCAAGGCCTGGTACAAAAAGGTTGCTATTTATCTTTTGCAAATTGCAACCCACAATGCTTTTTTGCTTTGCAAAAAAGCAAACCCCGAAATGAGAGTGACCTTTTTGCAATTTCAGCTCCAGGTCATTTCGGGGATATTGTACCACGATGCACCTGGTCCCCGGGCGGTGATGGGGGAAAGTAGGGTTGGGGCTACCCATTTCATTTTTAAAATCCCCCCTACTCCAAAAAAGCAGAACCCGCAGAGAAAGTGTAGAGTGTGCTACACCAGGGGGCAACGAAAGGAGACCTCCTTCTACTGCCCTGATTGCCCTGGACAACCTGCACTCTGTATAGGTACATGCTATAAGCTGTACCACACAGTGGCCAACTTTTAATTTTTTTTATTTGTGGTTTCTGCTTCAGTGGGTTTTAAATGTTTTTACTTGTACTGCTCCAGACTTTTACATTTTTCTGTTCCAAGACAGCCTGTCCTATAATTTGTGCTGTACTTCCCAACGTTTCAAATACATACACTTTCATGGCGTAAATGGGGTATGCAAAAGTCCACAAGATGAAGATAGGCCTATTCAAACAACTCATAATTAATCTAAAGGACCAAGTCCTTCAATTGTGCCTCAACCTTCCCGAAAATCCTGGCAAACCTATGCATGGGGGGCATAGGCATACTCAGGGGACCTTGCAGAAAACAACCTGGAGTGTTTTCTTGCAGTAACGTATAACATGCTCTCCTAAGTTGCAGTCAAAAAGCAACATGTGTGAAAAAAAACAAGATTAAAAAATACCACCACACATGTTCTCAAACCTTTTTGGGCTAAACGCTTCCATCAGAGGCATCAATTCCCCCCATATGCAATACCTTGGGGTGTCAACTTTTCAAATACATACACTTTCATGGCGTAAAAAACTAAACTGGGGTATGCAAAGGGCCCCAAACTAAAGATAGACCTATTAGAAAAGAAATTCTAATTCAATCAAAATGACCAAGTCCATGAATTGTGCCTCAACCTTCCCAAAAATCCTGGCAAACCTATGCATGGGGGGCATAGGTATACTCAGGGGGCCTTGTAGAAAACAACCTGGAGTGTTTTCTTGCAGTAATTTATAACAGGCTCTCCTAAATCACCATCAAAAAGGAATGTGGGTGGAAAATCCAAGATTGAAAAATTGCCACCACACATGTTCTCTCAATCTTTTTGACTAATGGTTTCATCAGAGGCATCAATACACCCCATAAACAATACCTTGGGGTGTCAACTTATGAAATATATACACTTTCATGGCAAAAAAAACCTAAATGGGGTATGCAAAAGTCCACAAGATGAAGATAGGCCTATTCAAACAACTCATATTCAATCTAAAGGACCAAGTCCTTCAATTGTGCCTCAACCTTCCCGAAAATCCTGGCAAACCTATGCATGGGGGGCATAGGCATACTCAGGGGACCTTGCAGAAAACAACCTGGAGTGTTTTCTTGCAGTAACGTATAACATGCTCTCCTAAGTTGCAGTCAAAAAGCAACATGTGTGAAAAAAAACAAGATTAAAAAATACCACCACACATGTTCTCAAACCTTTTTGGGCTAAACGCTTCCATCAGAGGCATCAATTCCCCCCATATGCAATACCTTGGGGTGTCAACTTTTCAAATACATACACTTTCATGGCGTAAAAAACTAAACTGGGGTATGCAAAGCGCCCCAAACTAAAGATAGACCTATTAGAAAAGAAATTCTAATTCAATCAAAATGACCAAGTCCATGAATTGTGCCTCAACCTTCCCAAAAATCCTGGCAAACCTATGCATGGGGGGCATAGGTATACTCAGGGGGCCTTGTAGAAAACAACCTGGAGTGTTTTCTTGCAGTAATTTATAACAGGCTCTCCTAAATCACCATCAAAAAGTAATGTGGGTGGAAAATCCAAGATTGAAAAATTACCACCACACATGTTCTCTCAATTTGTTTGACGAAATGGTTTCATCAGAGGCATCAATACACCCCATATACAATACCTTGTGGTGTCAACTTATAAAATATATACACTTACATGGCAATAATTAGCACAGTGTCTGCTAAAAAGTCCCCAAAAGAAGATGGGTAGAAGAATATGACAAATTAGAAAAATGTCTTCATATGACAAAATCACAAATTTGACATTGCATCCCAACAATCCAAGAAACCTATGCATGGGTGGAGATGTAGCTGAACACATATTGGGGTGTTATTTGACACTGACACATACAAGAATCTGTAAATTCATGTTTGAAGTACAATGTATGTAAAAATACACAAACAATTACTACCCCAAGACTGGTGGTAGAATTAGTGCATGGAAAGTGTTAACAAACTACCATTTGAAATACCCTGGGGTGTCTAGTTTTCAAAAATAAATGGTTTTGTGGGGTAAAATACACTGGCCGGCTTCAAATATGTCCCAAATGGGACATGGGCGCAGGTTGTCTGCACGTCAAAATTCCAAGTGTGAAATTCAGAATGCGCACCTCCCAATTGTGGCCCTATAGCCCCCAAATAACCTAACAAACCTATGCATGGGTGGTATCCCTGTACTCAGGAGATGTTGCTGAACACATATTGAGGTGTTGTTTGACTGTAACACCTAACAGTATCTGTGAATGTACTCCTAAAGTGCAGTGAATGTGCAAAAAAACACACACAAAATGGTTACCCATAGGCTGGTGGTAGAATTAGTGCATGGAAAGTGTTAAAAAACTACCATTTGAAATACCCTAAGGTGTCTAGTTTTCAAAAATATATGGTTTTGTGGGGTAAAATACACTGGCCGGCTTCAAATATGTCCCAAATGGGACATGGGCGCAGGTTGTCTGAACGTCAAAATTCCAAGTGTGAAATTCAGAATGCGCACCTCCCAATTGTGGCCCTATAGCCCCCAAATAACCTAACAAACCTATGCATGGGTGGTATCCCTGTACTCAGGAGATGTTGCTGAACACATATTGAGGTGTTGTTTGACTGTAACACCTAACAGTATCTGTGAATGTACTCCTAAAGTGCAGTGAATGTGCAAAAAAACGCACACAAAATGATTACCCATAGGCTGGTGGTAGAATTAGTGCATGGAAAGTGTTACAAAAAACTACCATTTGAAATACCCTAAGGTGTCTAGTTTTCAAAAATATATGGTTTTGTGGGGTAAAATACACTGGCCGGCTTCAAATATGTCCCAAATGGGACATGGGCGCAGGTTGTCTGAACGTCAAAATTCCAAGTGTGAAATTCAGAATGCGCACCTCCCAATTGTGGCCTTATAGCCCCCAAATAAACTAACAAACCTATGCATGGGTGGTATCCTTGTACTCAGGAGATGTTGCTGAACACATATTGAGGTGTTGTTTGACTGTAACACCTAACAGTATCTGTGAATGTACTCCTAAAGTGCAGTGAATGTGCAAAAAAACGCACACAAAATGATTACCCATAGGCTGGTGGTAGAATTAGTGCATGGAAAGTGTTAAAAAACTACCATTTGAAATACCCTAAGGTGTCTAGTTTTCAAAAATATATGGTTTTGTGGGGTAAAATACACTGGCCAGCTTCAAATATGTCCCAAATGGGACATGGGCGCAGGTTGTCTGAACGTCAAAATTCCAAGTGTGAAATTCAGAATGCGCACCTCCCAATTGTGGCCCTATAGCCCCCAAATAACCTAACAAACCTATGCATGGGTGGTATCCCTGTACTCAGGAGATGTTGCTGAACACATATTGAGGTGTTGTTTGACTGTAACACCTAACAGTATCTGTGAATGTACTCCTAAAGTGCAGTGAATGTGCAAAAAAACGCACACAAAATGATTACCCATAGGCTGGTGGTAGAATTAGTGCATGGAAAGTGTTAAAAAACTACCATTTGAAATACCCTAAGGTGTCTAGTTTTCAAAAATATATGGTTTTGTGGGGTAAAATACACTGGCCGGCTTCAAATATGTCCCAAATGGGACATGGGCGCAGGTTGTCTGAACGTCAAAATTCCAAGTGTGAAATTCAGAATGCGCACCTCCCAATTGTGGCCTTATAGCCCCCAAATAACCTAACAAACCTATGCATGGGTGGTATCCTTGTACTCAGGAGATGTTGCTGAACACATATTGAGGTGTTGTTTGACTGTAACACCTAACAGTATCTGTGAATGTACTCCTAAAGTGCAGTGAATGTGCAAAAAAACGCACACAAAATGATTACCCATAGGCTGGTGGTAGAATTAGTGCATGGAAAGTGTTAAAAAACTACCATTTGAAATACCCTAAGGTGTCTAGTTTTCAAAAATATATGGTTTTGTGGGGTAAAATACACTGGCCGGCTTCAAATATGTCCCAAATGGGACATGGGCGCAGGTTGTCTGAACGTCAAAATTCCAAGTGTGAAATTCAGAATGCGCACCTCCCAATTGTGGCCTTATAGCCCCCAAATAACCTAACAAACCTATGCATGGGTGGTATCCTTGTACTCAGGAGATGTTGCTGAACACATATTGAGGTGTTGTTTGACTGTAACACCTAACAGTATCTGTGAATGTACTCCTAAAGTGCAGTGAATGTGCAAAAAAACACACACAAAATGGTTACCCATAGGCTGGTGGTAGAATTAGTGCATGGAAAGTGTTAAAAAACTACCATTTGAAATACCCTAAGGTGTCTAGTTTTCAAAAATATATGGTTTTGTGGGGTAAAATACACTGGCCGGCTTCAAATATGTCCCAAATGGGACATGGGCGCAGGTTGTCTGAACGTCAAAATTCCAAGTGTGAAATTCAGAATGCGCACCTCCCAATTGTGGCCCTATAGCCCCCAAATAACCTAACAAACCTATGCATGGGTGGTATCCCTGTACTCAGGAGATGTTGCTGAACACATATTGAGGTGTTGTTTGACTGTAACACCTAACAGTATCTGTGAATGTACTCCTAAAGTGCAGTGAATGTGCAAAAAAACACACACAAAATGGTTACCCATAGGCTGGTGGTAGAATTAGTGCATGGAAAGTGTTAAAAAACTACCATTTGAAATACCCTAAGGTGTCTAGTTTTCAAAAATATATGGTTTTGTGGGGTAAAATACACTGGCCGGCTTCAAATATGTCCCAAATGGGACATGGGCGCAGGTTGTCTGAACGTCAAAATTCCAAGTGTGAAATTCAGAATGCGCACCTCCCAATTGTGGCCTTTTAGCCCCAAAATAACATAACCTACCTATGCATGGGTGGTATCCCTGTACTCAGGAGATGTTGCTGAACACATAATGAGGTGTTTTTTGACAGTGACACCTAACAGGATCTGTGAATGCATGCCTGAAGTACAATGTGTGTGAAAAAAAATTACTTCTCAAAGGTTCAACAAAGGCTGGTGGTAGAATTAGTGTATGGAAAGTGATAAAATACCACCATTTGAAATACCCTAGGGTGTCTAGTTTTCAAAAATATATGGATTTGTGGGGTACAATACACTGGCCGGCTTCAAATATGTCCCAAATGGGACATGGGCCCAGGTTGAAAGCATGTCAAAATTCCAAGTGTGAAATTCAAAATGTGCACCTCCCATATGTGGCCTTTTAGCCCCCAAATAACATAACCTACCTATACATGAGTGGTATCCCTGTACTCAGGAGATGTTGCTGAACACATAATGAGGTGTTATTTGTCAGTACCCCATCAAATTTTCAGGAAATGTTTACCTGAAACATAATCTGTGTGAAAAATATATTTTTATTTTTTTTTGCTGCAAAGTTTGGCAATGTTTGGCAAAGGTTTGTGGTAAAATGGCTACGTGAAAAGTGTCAAAATACCCCAATTTAAATGCCCTGAGTGGTCTAGTTTTGAAAAATATGTACATTTGGGGGGTCATTCATCGATTTAGTACAGATATCAGTGTTAAAGTGTCACTATCGCAAATTTTTTTAAAAATTATTTTTAAATTGCATTGCACTACTTATAGTTCTAGCCCTGTAACTTGAATAAAAAAGCACAAAAACATAAAAACATGGGCTATTTCTGAACTCAGGACAAATTTGAGAAACTATTTAGCAGTGTTTTTTTGTTGTCTGTTGTAGATAAGTATGCGATTTTTCAAATAAAAGTCACAAAAAATCTATTTTTTTTTAAATTTTCACCATATTTTAATATTTTTTTTATATAAAATTATATGCTACCTTAAAAATATTGGCATCAAAAGAAAGCCCATCTTATGCCGATAAAAACAATATATAGTTTGTGTGGGTACACTAAATGAGAAAGAAAGAAATTACATCAAAACACAAACACCTCAGAAATGTTAAAACAGCCCATGTCACCAAGCGTCGGACAAGCCAAAAAAGTCATGTCACTAAGGGGTTAAGCTCCCAATGAAAAAAAACATTAGAATTATTCACTCCACAAATTACAGCTGAAATAGCCCTGACTGATAACCTTCCTGACCCTAATTAAGATCCCCTCCCTTGAACCCTTAAACTAATTACTTTTAATCCATAACTTGCCAGGATGTCTCATACTATAGCCCATTGTCCTATTGTCTCTGGGATACATCCTGAGACACCCTGGAGCCATCTCAAAACCAGCAGGCCATTAGCAATGCAGAAACTCATGAACGGAGCTAAATTTTTACATAAAACAAGTGGACTTAAACAGAACTCTTCCTTTCGCCACAGATATGATTAAAATTATGGTATCTAAAGAAATCCCTTCTTGTGCTGATAAAAACAATATATAATTTTTGTGGGTACAACAAATGACAAATGAGAAAATTACAGCTAAACACGAACAGCTCAGAAATGTTAAAATGGCCATTGTCCAGAATGAGCAAAAATGTTTCAAAGGCTCTGTCCTTAAGGGGTTAATATTTTTCCCAGTGTGATTTAGTCAGTAAGCCTCCCAAGTTATTTTTGTGTGTCAGTATCATGCTGCGCTGAGAGTTGTGTGCTTTGATGTTGTCACAGCTGCAAGAGGCATATTCAGCTCACAAGTAATCCACAGGTTACACAGGTGTTGAGGTCAGTGAGGAACATTCAAGGTAATGTCAGTTTAATGTATATCATTAGACATGCATTCCTAAATTTTTCTCATATAACACTGACATTTAACCGCATACACATTGGCACACCATGGAAGAAGCAATAACCAGAGTCCATATTATGGGTTGTGTAGCAGGGTTAGACAAAGATCACTGGGATGGGCCTGATGCAGAAGAATTCACTGCAAGCATGAGGTCTAGGTTTTTAAGGACAGCCCCCAGTGCTATAAGAGGGTCCCTGTTTTCAATGCTAAAAGATACCACAGAAAAGTGTCAGATTTGTATGATTACACAAAGGTTAGCAGAATTTGGGGAATATGAAACAGAGGAAAAGGTTAATCAGGAAAGGGGTGTCCCCATGGCTAGCAAGTCAGAAAGGAAGGGTGAATTAAAACCACCTACTGATAAACCAACATGGAATAAGAAACAGGATGTTTTCCTTTGCATAAAGGTGCCAAGGAAAGAAATGATGGCAGATCTTGTTAAATCTGGTGTCAATGTAGATGAGCTAAGCATAAGGTCAAATCATGTTTTGTTCAAAAGGTGGAAAGCTTTAAAGAGAAAGGTACAGGTTAATGTACCTATTTCTAAACCTCACACTAATGAAGCAGATCTGATACACATGCCATCTGAATTTAATATTCCTTTTCCTTAGTAACTAAGGCAATACAAACCACAGTCACATATTCCATGGTTCCGGGTTTATGGGTTTATTTTGGGTTTCTAATTTCCTGACAATATCTTGGGGTAGATATATTGTTAGGGTGCAGAATAGAGATGCAGGTTAGGTGTTCATAATTTGGCTTTTCTCACAAACTCTCCAATGTTCATGCAGCAGTGGAGGTGGTGAGAAGAGATACAAACTGGACACCTGTGGTCATTCTCCCTACCCTGTAGTCCAACCTGGGCTGCTGGGAGGGTTGAAAAATATCAGATTAGTCAGGTGTAGGTTATCCTGCATATAGCTCTTTTAACAGTCCTGTTGCTCTGTAAAGATGGCCTTATGGCTCTTGGCGAATGACGATTGACTATAAGGGCCTCAATAAAGTCGCTTCTTCATTGAGCGCAGTAGTCCCCCATATCGTCTCTGTCATTAATGACAGCCAAACAGACATGGGAGTGGAATGCAGTGATTGATCTAGCGAATCCTTTCTCTTTCGATTCTCATTGCACCTGAGTCAGAAAATTCCACATGTATTCACTTAAGAAGGAAGCTATTATACCTTTGATGCCCCAAGACTATCTACACTCTCCTACCACATGCCTTGTCCGATTACCAGAAACTCAAGCTAACGCAACCTGAAAGTGACAACTTCCAATACCTGTGACTGTGACACTAAAGGCCCCATTAGTTGGGTGTGAAAAGCTACCTATCAGAGGTGGCCCGAAAGTCAAACTTGGCACCCAAAAGTGCAGTATGGATTAACAAAGCTTCAGTGGTCTCACGACATGAAATCTTGCCATATCCAAATACCTACAGTACAGTTTTTTCCAATCAAGTTTTGCCTTATGAGGAATTATCCTGCAAAGATCAAAAGTCGCTGGACTGCTATAACATACAATCATTATGGAGAGGTGGAGATCCCAGAGCAAGATACAGGTGATTCAAATTACCAGAAAAATGCTAATTTAAAGAGACTATAATTGGCTTATTACATGGCACATTAGTGTGGTGAAGTACAGAGTTTTGGGAGAAGATCTGGGCAGCTGTCTGAACAAGACTGAAGCCAAGAAGAAGTGAATCCTAATAACATTTCGGAAGAACTGACTCAAGCAAGGAACCTGCATACTGAAGATAGAAGACTGCAGATCCAGTTTTACTTCAAGTGGCTGCATGGGCAAATGCAATTGGAGAACATTGAGGAAATAAAACCACCCTGAAAAAGGTTACAACAAAAGGCCTTAAACTCGTGACTACCACTAAGCAAGTCCCATTTGCAGTGAAATAAATCTTACTGCATCCAACATGTCAACTGAAATTTAAAACTGACATTGGTACTCACTTTACTGGTCAGTCCAACAATGGGCACAGGCTATCATAAAAGGTGCAATGGGCCTATGGAAAGGATAGATTCATACACTATCCCCAAGTATGTCATAAGGGTGTGGGATAAAACTTTTACACAGGCTCGTATGATTTCACATCTCTGTATGCCAGGCTTATCTGTAAGGTGACAGATCCATTTGTTAGTTTAAGGTTCACATTTTACAGGCAGCCTCCCCAAATCAGTGGGAAACAACTCCGTTTTTATTTTAAACTAAACATTTTTGTGGTTATCGCTGGTGGTGGGAAGGATTAACATATGTTGATCTTTCCCCATAGGAGGTAGGGTGGCCTCCCAAAAAATTGTCATCAGGCCAATGTTAAGTCTATGGAGACAGTACCAAGGCCTGTATTTTTTTGAAGAAAAGGAGGCAGTAGGCCTGGATAGAGGTATCCTTATACTCACAGATGAGTGAACCAGAGAAGGTTGGAGTACAACTGGGTAGTGAGTGTGGACAAATGAATGTGGAATACATCTTTGTTTAGAATGAATAAGTAGGGTCTAAAGCATGGTCTAATGCAGTAGAAGGAAGAGGTTACTCATGGTAATAATAAAACTGAATTATTATATGATAATTCTTAACCTGTCTATTCTCCTTCCAGCAGATAGTGACCTAATAGCCCTGCTGATTCCATAGATGTCCATCACAATAAAGCTAGACCAGATGTACACTCCCTTCAAATACTAAATTCCCATCAGTGAAGAAGGAGAATTTATCCAGCCTGGCTACAGCAACAAAACAAGCTTCATGAGACAACAGACATCAAATTATTTGGGGTGGTTGGGAAGCTTGGGGAAATACATTGTACATGGAATATCGATTACTGTATTTATATGTATTTCTTAATGTTTCACTATATGTACGTGTTATATGTTTAGCAATAGCAAATACAGATTTTAAGAGAACCGCTTATGAGAACATAACTTCAGTGTATTTAATGGTGTAATAGCAAGAGGTGGAATGTTGTAATATGATAATTTGTGTTTTACCACCATTTAATTCACTTTTATATTCAGGCATTCCCTTTCTTTAAAATGACAGTTACCATACGTGGAAGGGTTACTTTCAAACAAAGGATCTGTTTGTTTGTGTCATCCACAGTAACTAGTTCAGTTTGGGGGCTTAAAGGTGTGACTCTACGAGGGGCTTGTAAATGTTGCTACGGCTATTCAGGTAGCTAGACACTCTGGCAATGATTGAGGAAGAGGGAAGATGTGACCAATGTTATCCACCCAGCCTGCAGGCCCAAATCTAGGCAATATTAGACCCAGTAACTTCCCACAGAAATATCAGGAACCGATTGATCCAGAGGCTGCTACACCCAAACATACAGCTACAAAGATCACCTGGGGAATAAGTATAAACTTACTGTATCAATTTCTTTATATTTTTATACTATAGTTTAGACTTCACTCAGATAAACCCATTTGCTAGTTTCTTAGCTTAGCATATAACTTGTATATTGTTAAGATAATTGTTTAGTTAGCATTGTTGATAAACTTGTTTTATTAAATTATTATTATCTAAGCAGCAGTAGTGTGTTTGAGTGATTTGTCAATTTGGCAATTATCTGCTTGAGATATAATTCTGCCAGAATTCCTAATATAAATTGGTTGGCTTTGGGGTATTATTCAATTGCGAGGATGAGCCCACCTTCCAACGTCAAGGCAGACCCCCCTAGGTGGGTCCTAACTCTAACCATTCACCTTGCTTCTTTGAGTCTCTGGCAAAAATCTCTAATGAGACAGAAAAGGGTGTTTTTTATTTACACCCCTATACATTGTTAACCCTTAATAGGGAACACATGGGATGGGCGGCTGCATTGTAACAAGGCTGAGTAATACAAAAATTGGATACAAATACAGAAAGAAAAGTCCTGCGCTCACTCCCATCACTGGGCGGCTGCAATGACTACAGTACACATCAGCCCCAATCAGGCCCGGACTGGCCATCGGGCACACCGGGCAAATGCCCGGTGGGCCGCGGTGGCCATGGGCCGAGGCCGGCAGGGGAGGTCCCAGAATCTCCCCTGCCGGTCTATGCAGGGCCGGCACTATCCGAGCGCCGGCCCCGCTGTTTGACATGAAGGGCCGGTGAGGACATCAAAGATCTCCCTCACCGGCCCACATGCCTTCAAATACGGCCGCCGGCGGGGAGAGAGGGAGAGAGGACCCGGCGGAGCTCTAACTTGCAGCTCCACCGGGTTCCTCTCGCGAGATCCGGAGCATTGCCATAGCAACGACCGGATCTCGCGAGAGTGAACCTCTCACCACGAGGGAACAGTCGTAGGTACCAGCGTGCCGGTCCCCCCCTCCCAGGCTAAAGGTAAGAAAGGCGTGATGGGTGTGAGAGTGCTGTGTGTGATGGGTGTGAGAGTGCTGTGTGTGATGGGTGTGAGAGTGCTGTATAAATGTTAGAATGGATTGTGTGTGTGTGTGTAGGGGGGGGGTAGGTAAATAAACAAATAAAATAACAGGCATTATGTCCCCATAATGCCTGTTATTTTATTTGTTTATTTACCCCCCCCCCCCCCCTACACACACACACACAATCCATTCTAACATTTACACAGCACTCTCACACCCATCACACACAGCACTCACACACCCATCACACACAGCACTCTCACACCCAGCACTCTCACCCATCACACACAGCACTCTCACCCATCACACACAGCATTCTCACACCCATCACACACAGCATTCTCACACACACAGCACTCTCACACCCAGCACTCTCACCCATCACACACAGCATTCTCACACAGAGCACTCTCACACACACACAGCACTCTCACACACACAGCACTCTCACACCCAGCACACACAGCATTCTCACACAGAGCACTCTCACACCCATCACACACAGCATTCTCACACCCATCATTCTCACACCCGTCACACACAGCATTCTCACACCCATCACACACAGCATTCTCACACCCATCACACACAGCACTCTCACACACATCATACACAGCACTCACACACATCACTCTCACACACCATCACTCTCACACACCGCCCCCCTCATCACACCGCCCCCCTCACACACACATACTGCACCCCTCACATACACACAGAACACAACACACTGCACAACAGACATACACAATACTTACATATATATATATACACACAGCACCCCTCACACACATACTGCACCCCTAAACACATTACATTCCAGACACACACTAGATCCCTTACCCAACTCTGGATCATCTACACACATACACACATTAGATCCCTATATACACTCTGAAACCGTTATAAACACACACTCACTAGATCTCCTATACACATTCTGGGTCCTTCAAACACACACTAGACTCATATATATATATATATATATATATATATATATATATATATATGTATATATACACACACTAGATTCCTTGTAAGCAAACACATACTACACCCCTAAACACACACTAAATCTATATATATATTCACACACACACACTATAGCCTGTATGCACACACTTGCTATATCCCCTATACACACATTCTCTACAGCCCCTAGCCACATATGCATCACATTACACCACAAACACAACACAACTAAAACCGAACCTTATTACACAATACCACACCACAATCAGCTTACTCTACACACACGCAATCCCACAAGCAGGCTCCAAACACATGCTCAATACTCTTTCCTGGCATTTTTGTCTCCTGGTATCCATTTATAGAGACACCAGAGACAAGTTGCAAGGAAACACAGTGCAAGCATGTTATTACATTTGCTTGCACTGTGCAGAACACATACAGGGCTTTTTTCTCATGCTAGAGCTCTTCAGCAGAGCTCTGCGCATGGTCTGCCCTGGAAGAGCATTGAACCAATATGCTCACTTTGAGAGGGAGCGTGTTTGTCATTGGTGATGACAAAACACACCTCCTCTGCCCCGCCCCCTTCTTAGTGGGCCGCTGTGATCAAAAAATGCCCGGGCCGAATTTTTCTCCCAGTCCGGCCCTGGCCCCAATATATAGTAAAAACAAAAGAAAAACAAGTTACCTGCGCTCTCTCCTTTATCCCTATGTATTTTTAAAACAAATGGAGGTTTTTAGTTACCTCCAATGGCCATGAGAGGATGAGCCCACCTGCCAACGTCAAGGTATAGGGGTGTAAATAAAAAACACCCTTTTCTGTCTCATTAGAGATTTTTGCCAGAGGCTCAAAGAAGCAAGGTGAATGGTTAGAGTTAGGACCCACCTAGGGGGGTCTGCCTTGACGTTGGCAGGTGGGCTCATCCTCTCATGGCCATTGGAGGTAATTAAAAACCTCCATTTGTTTTAAAAATACATAGGGATAAAGGAGAGAGCGCAGGTAACTTGTTTTTCTTTTGTTTTTACTATATACCGTATTTGCTTGATTATAAGACGAGGTTTTTTTGCAGCTGCTTGCTGTTTGCTTTTATGTAAGATTTTATATTTTTGTATTCTGCATTATTAAAGAAAATTTTACTGAAGATATATCTCCTTCCTCCCCTGTCCTATTCTGTTTTGTGAATTCAAGACCCCTAGAGGGGCTCCCGAATACCTATGACACTGAGCAGGGTACTGCTCAGGAAGATATGAGTGGAACCTTCATATATTATATGTCTTTTGGTCCACTTATTAGTCTTAATATACTACACTATATTACTTTATTTTGTGTTTGTTTTTCTTCCCCTTACACTATATACGGAGAATATTGCCTCCTATAAGGGTAAATAACAGTGTTTAGTGTTTTGGGAAGCGCACGATTTCACTTATTTGTTTTGTGTGTATTTTATGTACCAGGAGTGAAGCACTGGTTGTGTTTTTGTGCTGCTACTCCCTTTTTATGAAAGGTTTTATGAAAGCCATTCCCTGTGTATTAACCCCTTCCCTGCCATCCATCACTGTATAAGCAGTAATCTTGCACAGCAACAGTATCTTTTGCTGTCTGCACTTTTTGAGGGATTACCGTATTTGCTCGATTATAAGACGAGGTTTTTTTCAAAGCAAATGCTCTGAAAAATCCCCCTCGTCTTATAATCGAGGTCTCTTATAATCTGACCTCAAATTGAGGTCAGATTATAAGACATGGATCCAGGTCCCCAGCAGAGCTGCAGGGGACCTGGATCCCCCTCTCTAGCAGCAGGGGAAGTCTGCGCAATGAGCGCAGACTCCCCTGCTTCCGCCCGGCACGACCGCCGGGGCTTCTGTGAAGAAGCCGGATACTTCCGCTTTCGTCACAGAAGTCCCGGCGAGCGTGCCGGGCGGCAGCAGGGGAGGTCTGCGCTCATCGCGCAGACATCCTCTGCTGCCCCACTAGGCACCAGGGAGAATTGGGCAGCTGGGGGATGTCTGCACGATACGTGCAGACATCCTCCATGCTGCCCGACACGGCAGACTATTATGACGGACAGATGTCCGTCATAATAGACTGCCGTGTCGGGCAGCATGGAGGATGTCTGCAAGTATCGTGCAGACATCCCCCGGCTGCCCCCACTAGCCACCAGGGATCAAGGTAAGGGGAAGGGAGGGAGGGGGGGCAGAGAGACAGAGGGAGGGAGGGAGGGAGGGAGGGAGGGGGGCAGAGAGACAGGGGGAGGGAGGGAGGGGGGACAGAGAGACAGGGGGAGGGAGGGGGGCAGAGACAGAGTCAAGGGGAGGGAGGGGGTTAAGAGACAGAGACAAGGGGAGGGAAGGGGTTAAGAGACAGACAAGGGGGAGGGAAGGGGTTAAGAGACAGAGACAAGGGGAGGGAAGGGGTTAAGAGACAGAGACAAGGGGAGTGAGGGGGTTAAGAGACAGGCAAGGGGAGGGGGAGAGAGAGAAAAAATGGGGGGCAAGGGAAAGAGAAAGGCAGCATTGGCACATAAAAATAAATAAAAACTAGAAATACATTTTTTGATATCATAATTTTTTATTAAAAAAGCAATTTACATGTGAATATATACAAGTTTAACTTTTTTCCTATAGGGTAGTCTTATATTCAGGCTTTTAGTTTTTTTCCTAAAGGAATATCCAAAGTTTGGTGGGTCGTCTTATAATCAGGGTCGTCTTATAATCGAGCAAATACGGTATTGGGGCTGATGTGTACTGTAGTCATTGCAGCCGCCCAGTGATGGGAGTGAGCGCAGGACTTTTCTTTCTGTATTATTCAATTGCATCTGATTTTAATAACTATATTAGTGTTTAAGTTTAACACAGCAGTTATAGTGAAATTCATTGCGCCATATTAATTCATTCAAAACCACTAACCACAACAGGGATATATCTTCGAAGTCAGCCAATGTAATTTACCCCCACCAAACCAAATATTTTTTTAAAAGTAGACAACCATGACTCCTTGTGGCAAGCACTCAGCAGCCACCGATACATCACTAGATGATGTATCAGAAAGTTGACCAGGGTCAAAATCGAACCCTGAGTCAGCGACCTCAGAATCAGTGCCTAAGCAGTGATCTACAGCAAAGAAGGGGTTAATAGCTCTTAGAACAGCCTATCTAGTAATGTAATACATTACAGTACAAAGAAATTACCGTATTTGCTCGATTATAAGACGACCCTGATTATAAGACGACCCCCCAAACTTTGGATATTCCTTTAGGAAAAAAACTAAAAGCCTGAATATAAGACTACCCTATAGGAAAAAAGTTAAACTTGTATATATTCGAAGATTCACATGTAAATTGCTTTTTTAATAAAAAATTATGATATCAAAAAATGTATTTCTAGTTTTTATTTCTTTTTATGTGCCAATGCTGCCTTTCTCTTTCCCTTGCCCCCATTTTTCTCTCTCTCCCCCCTCCCCTTGCCTGTCTCTTAACCCCCTCACTCCCCTTGTCTCTGTCTCTTAACCCCTTCCCTCCCCTTGTCTCTGTCTCTTAACCCCTTCCTTCCCCTTGTCTCTGTCTCTTAACCCCTTCCCTCCCCATGTCTGTCTCTTAACCTCTTCCCTCCCCTTGTCTCTGTCTCTTAACCCCCTCCCTCCCCTTGACTCTGTCTCTGCCCCCCTCCCTCCCCCTGTCTCTCTGTCCCCCTCCCTCCCTCCCCCTGTCTCTCTGCCCCCCTCCCTCCCCCTGTCTCTCTGTCCCCCTCCCTCCCTCACCCTGTCTCTCTGCCCCCCTCCCTCCCTCCCTCCCCCTGTCTCTCTGCCCCCCTCCCTCCCTCCCTCCCCCTGTCTCTCTGCCCCCCCTCCCTTCCCCTTACCTTGATCCCTGGTGGCTAGTGGGGGCAGCCGGGGGATGTCTGCACGATACTTGCAGACATCCTCCATGCTGCCCGACACGGCAGTCTATTATGACGGACAGCTGTCCGTCATAATAGTCTGCCGTGTCGGGCAGCATGGAGGATATCTGCACGTATCGTGCAGACATCCCCCAGCTGCCCGATTCTCCCTGGTGCCTAGTGGGGCAGCAGAGGAAGTCTGCGCGATGAGCGCAGACCTCCCCTGCTGCCGCCCGGCACGCTCGCCGGGACTTCTGTGACGAAAGCGGAAGTATCCGGCTTCTTCACAGAAGCCCCGGCGGTCGTGCCGGGCGGAAGCAGGGGAGTCTGCGCTCGTTGCGCAGACTTCCCCTGCTTCTAGAGAGGGGGATCCAGGTCCCCTGCAGCTCTGCTGGGGACCTGGATCCATGTCTTATAATCTGACCTCAATTTGAGGTCAGATTATAAGAGACCTCGATTATAAGACGAGGGGGATTTTTCAGAGCATTTGCTTTGAAAAAAACCTCGTCTTATAATCGAGCAAATACGGTAATCCCTCAAAAAGTGCAGACAGCAAAAGATACTGTTGCTGTGCAAGATTACTGCTTATACAGTGATGGATGGCAGGGAAGGGGTTAATACACAGGGAATGGCTTTCATAAAACCTTTCATAAAAAGGGAGTAGCAGCACAAAAACACAACCAGTGCTTCACTCCTGGTACATAAAATACACACAAAACAAATAAGTGAAATCGTGCGCTTCCCAAAACACTAAACACTGTTATTTACCCTTATAGGAGGCAATATTCTCCGTATATAGTGTAAGGGGAAGAAAAACAAACACAAAATAAAGTAATATAGTGTAGTATATTAAGACTAATAAGTGGACCAAAAGACATATAATATATGAAGGTTCCACTCATATCTTCCTGAGCAGTACCCTGCTCAGTGTCATAGGTATTCGGGAGCCCCTCTAGGGGTCTTGAATTCACAAAACAGAATAGGACAGGGGAGGAAGGAGATATATCTTCAGTAAAATTTTCTTTAATAATGCAGAATACAAAAATATAAAATCTTACATAAAAGCAAACAGCAAGCAGCTGCAAAGTGCATGTAGTTCCAGACTTGTAAGGTGCATGAAATTCACGTGACGTCACACTCCAGTCGCATCTATAGTGTCTCCGCATGTACTCTCAGTGAGTACACCCTCCTCCATCTTGCTCCTCCAGTATGGTGCTGCAGTCTTTCATGCTTGCAATGAATGTTCATTCTTTGTTGCTATGGAGATGGAATCTTCATAGCTTTGGCTCACAGACATAGTTAGAGGCAGATAGCAGAGAAGGGGGAACATTATTAGCATAGTGAAAGCAATGATTATACAATATAATAAAGTGCTTCTCATTACACACATTTTTTTTTAACAAGGATCATTAACCCATTAGCTGCCAATACAAATAAAACCAGAGCAGACAAAATATCATATTAAAAACAGCATTAAAAACAGTATCTGTACTGAACTCTCATATTAAAGGCAATCAAATACAATCCAATAAAATAGTATTAATAAAATTAACCCTCTATGGGTTGCAGTACCTTTCCACTACTATAAAACAATGGATACAAATATTATCCCTTAAAATCATTATAAAAAATTTAATATATCAAATTCTGCATTTAATCCAAGGGGGGTAAGTGTCTTGAGCTCATTTACCCATTTCATCTCCAGTTTGCCAAGCCCTTTCCAATAGTCACCCCCTCTCCAGTGTTTCTTAAATTTGTCTATAGCCATAAAACTTGAATACATTCAGATCTTCTAGAACTGGGAAAGAATATGAAGTTAAAGAATTCATGAATTGTGACACGTGTTACGTTATATACTTATAGGACTGCCCATGCGGGTTGCACTACAAGAAAGGTAACTAAAAGAGTGAGTGGCATTGTAATAATATTAAAAATAAATTGTTGACCCACAGTGTACCCAAGCATTTCCTGCAACATAGCAGTAACCCAAAGGAATTAAGTTTTGTGCTGAGGCAATCGTGTGACTGCTTGAAGAGCAAAGGAAGCAGCTATTTCCTGCCTCCTGAGCTCTTGCCCTCCGAAGGGCAGCGCCATCTTGATCACAGAGTGACCAAGACCTTTTTTTTTTTTGGTGTGTTGCTGATTGCCTCGACTTGCGAGCCAATCACTAACACTTACAGAGCATAGGAATCAATTAAATTTGCTTACTATGCTCATTTTTTAATGCTCGTCGTTTTAAAGGCACTGCGCCTTTAAAATCGGATTTCTATCACTAGCGATCGAAATGCAGAAGGGCATTGTTTTTAGCATTGCATACAGAAGCATCGTTGCAATGCCGTTTGAGCTCTGAAAGCGGACTAGGTCCGTCCTATGTCACTAACGCCTTGCCACACAGGACGGACCTAGCACGTCCTGTATCGGCAAGGGGTTAAATGAAATAATAACAATTTTAATTTGATTCAAGCCGAGGAAAAGAGGACACCCTTGCTGACCCTGTCTCTAGATGTCGAAAAGGTCTTTGACACGGTCAGCTGGGAATATTTGAGCAAAATGTCCTATTTTACGGGTTGGGCAAATGGATTTATCAATCAATAATTGCTCTCTACACAGCCCCTCTGCTAGAACAGTGGGCCAAGGTGTTTACCAGGGCTCATTGAGTCCCAATCTCCAATGGAACGAGAGAGGGATGTGCCCTGTCCTTCTCCTTTATGTTTTATCTGTGGAACCTTTGGCTATTAGATAAAAAGAAGAAATCAAATTAATTTCTGCGAACAAGGTAGAGAATTAGATCTCCCTGTACACAGATGATATCAATCACGCACCCCACATCCTCCCTCTGTCTTATGGGCGAAATATCTTATGGGGAAATAATAAAATATAGCCAAATCTTCAAATTAAACACAAATAAAACCTTATTGGGTCCTATTTGCTTGTATAGCTCTATCAGGGCACTGATCCAAGATTCAAAACCACATGTCTTTCCCCTGACAGAACTATACACAATAAGGTACTTTATTTGTATCCTTGTATCATTGACGCATTTAAAATGTAAACATTTCATGCAATCTTTTAATTAAACATAACTTCATTTCTGCCCAAGTGTTGTCCTTTAAGTCACTAAATCACTTTTCTCTTAGATGAGTCTAACCCCTGATCTTGCCAAGAGCAATCTGTTATTATAAAATGACCTCAGTGATCTAAGTCTCATGCCCTATTTCCCAAGCATTTATGTATTGGGAAAAGTATGTGATATGTACTGTTAGTGTTCGCTGTTAGCTTACTAAAAACTTGAAGAAGAACTATCTGTTACAATTTAAAAATGTATTAAAACATGTGATGCACTACATTGAGTTGCAATAACCTGTGCACTTAGTCAGTAATGCAGGTATCAATTATAGCTATGTATAAAGGTAGGTTTGTTTTTCCTTCTATATCTCAAGATCTCAAGGACAGTCTGAGTCAGGGGCACAGGCAAAATGATGAAGCAGGCAGAGATCAGGGTCACAAGCAGGCAAAGGGAGGTCCAAATAACCGAGGTCGGGGTAACAGAAGGCAGATAAACAAGAAACAGTCTGGGATCAGTAATAATAACCCAAACATAAGGTACACTTTACACGAGAATCACCACGCATAGTAGAGAGCTTGGTGATGCCTTTTAAACTGTGTCTGATGCCTTTTAAACTTTTAAAATGATGTCGCGCCAAACAGGGGGCTTGACATCATGGCAGGCACTCCCACTTGTTGAGTGACACTGTAAGAGGAGAGGCGCTCGCACCGGGCTGAGGTGCTGTGCGTGTGACGAAATCTCTGCTTGGAATGGAGGTTGGACCCCGCGATGCTCCGTGACACCCAACGAGAACCGGGTACTCCGGAGATGTGCTCCGTAGTGGAGCCTGACACTAGTTGGGGAAGATGGAGGCACTTGTGAGAGGCATCCGGGGATATCCTATGTTCAGGGATGTTCACCCTTCACTGTGCATCTTGGGACAGTTTACAAAAGGGTGCCGTGGGTGCTCTTTTCTGATTCTGTTCAGTATATATACCTGTGTGTTGTGTTTAGTAAAGATTTACTGTTTTACTCCAACACTGGTGTGTGGTGATTGGGGTAACCTGTTGTACCCAGCCATTCTGACCATTCTGAATCCTAGACCCCGACTTTGCTCCTACTGTTCTATACTCCTCTGCCTGGCTATAACTTGTTGGAAACCTAACAAAGCCTCTGCTTGTGGGTGCTCAAAGCCAGGAGCTCCACCCCTCATGGATAGTGCTCACCTTGCGCAGGACTTTGAATCACCAACTACCCCTCCATATGGACTGTCATCCCTGTGCACAAAGAGCTTGTCACTGCCATCATTGTCCCCAAACAGCTTGTCACTGCCACATTTGTCCCCATACAGCTTTTCACTTTTATCCTTGTACCCAAAGAGAGTGTCACTGCCACTTTTGTCCCCAAACCGCTTGTCACTGCCACCTTTGTCCCCATACAGCTTGTAAATGTCATCCCTGTGCCCAAAGAGCTTGTCACTGCCATATTTGTGCCCAAACAGCTGTTGTGGCTAGGTAGCTAACTCCTTCCCTTCTCAAACATGATAGTCACACCCCATTAATCTCATAACATGTGCAAGTGTCACTTTGTCACACAGAACTTGATCAATGTTACTCTGCCACACAGAACCTGCCAAAGAATCACTTTACCCCATAACATGCCACATTGTGACTTTGTCCCCATAACATGTTACAATGTGAATTTGCCACCCCAAAACATGCCACAGTGTCACTTTGCCCCATAACATGCCATGGTATAATTTTGGTCCCCATAACATGCCACAGTTCATTTTGCCTCTCCATGCTACATTGCGCCACCCCTCTTTACTTCCAGTACTGTGAGTGCTGTGACTGGTCTGGCAGGAGGTGGATCAGCTCAATGCCTGCTTCATCCAGGAAGAGATTAAGAAGGGGGGGGGCCGATTTGCCTCCAACATCCATAGTGTGCTGGTGTTATAATGATGGAATACTGGAAAAGGATCAACAGGATACAAGCAGAGTTGAGGACGGACCGGGTCAGGATGCCAGAGAGGAGAGTAATCTATTTGCCAAGTCAGGAAGACAGAGGTCAACGTAGTAGGGAGACAAGCCAGGGTCAGGAAGCCGGAGGTCAGAGAGGTCAATAAACAAACCATGAGATAGGGATATAGAAGGAAGCAAAATCGGGGGCAAGCCGGGTCAGGAACAGGTATCAAATACTAATACACTTGGAGACTGATAGCAAAGTAAGTTGGGAGATTCTGCCTTATATAAGGTTCATTGGAGGTCCTTTAATTGGATTGTTGGGGCGGAGTTAATACAATGGCAACACGTGATTCCTAATACTGTTGCTGTGTAAGGGTTGACACAAGGAGAGAAGACCAATATGCAGGGTTATTACACCACTACTGGAGATATGTCTGATAGTAAAAATGAGACTCACTGTAATGTCCGAACTTTGTAATCCACTTGGTAACACAGTTTAGTAGCAGGTAAAACAGCTCATCAGATCTTTACAGCAGTTATGTTCCAAACAGTAGCGTATCTTAGCAGATGGCACACAGCAGCAGGTAAAACAGCTCAGCAGATCTTTACAGCAGTTATGTTCCAAAGAGTAGTGTAGCTTAGCGAATGGCACTCAGCAGCAGGTAACACAGTTTAGCAGATTATACTAGACATGTGCATTCGTTTTCGGACTAATGCATTTTCGTCCGAAAATAGCATTTTCGTCCATTCGTCCGAAAAACGAATAACGAAAATGCTATGCTAACGAAAGCCGAATGAACGAATGGTTAATAAACGAAAATCATTAGTTCATTCGTCCATTCGTAGTACTATTGGCATTCTATAAGCCGAAATAGAGTTGGTTTATAGAATACAATAGCATAGTACACTACATTCCATGAACCAACATAATGAACGACTTTCGGTTTATGGAATGCATGTAAGTCTATTGGCATTCTATAAATCGACTCTATTTCGGTTTATAGTAATGCCAATACTATAGCACGAATGGACGAATGATTTTCGTTTATATTAAACCATTCGTTTATTCGTTCAACTTCTTAGCTTTCTATAAACCGAAACAGAGTCCCCATTCATAAATTTTTATGAATGGGAACTCTAGTTTGGTTTATAGAAAGCCCATAGTATTAAATGTAATCCATAAGCCGAAAGTCTATAAACCGAACGTTCGGTTTATAGACTTTCGGCTTATGGAATACATGTAATCCTATTGCTATTATATAAACCGAACTTTCGGTTTATAGAATAGCAATAGGATTACATGTATTCGATAATCCGAAAGTCTATAAACCGAACATTCGGTTTATAGACTTTCGGCTTATAGAAAACGAACAGTAGTAGTGCCTTTCTATGAACCCATTCATAATTCTTATGAATGGGTTCATAGAAAGGCACTACTACTGTACGTTTACTATTAGCCGAAAGTCTATAAACCGAATGTTCGGTTTATAGACTTTCGGCTTATCGAATACATGTAATCCTATTGCTATTCTATAAACCGAACGTTCGGTTTATATAATAGCAATAGGATTACATGTATTCCATAAACCGAAGGTCGTTTGGTTTATAGACTTTCGGTTTATAGAATACATAGAATTACATGTAATTCTATGTATTCTATAAACCGAAAATCTATATACCGAACGACCTTCGGTTTATAGACTTTCGGCTTATAGAAAACATTTAGTACTATTGCCTTTCTATGAACCGAATGAGAGCCCCATTCATAAGAATTTCTTATGAATGGGGCTCTCGTTCGGTTTATAGAAAGCCAATAGTATTACACGTATTCTATAAAACGAAACGAATAAAACGAAACAAAACTAAAATAATGAACAAATTTCGGCCGAAACTAATGTAGTAATGAACGAAATTCGTTTTAGACGAAATAAATAACATTTTCGTCCGAATGGACAAAAACTAAACGAAAATTTTAGTTTTGCACATGTCTAGATTATACACAACGTGCATATGAATAGGCAAGGTATAAAATCAAAAGGCCGCAGAGTAGTCAGGAATCCAGGGTCAGGGTCTCAGGCAAACAGCAAAACGATAGAGAGTCCAAGATCAAGGGCACCAGAGAGGAATCAGTAGTCAGATACAATCCAGGGACAATAACAGGCAATACAATGGGAACTTACTATGAAACACTAGGAGGCTCACTGAAGAGAATAACCAAGCACTGAGTTGGGTGCTTGGAGTCCTTTCAAATGTCCACACACATTTCTGCTTATTGTGGAGCATGCTGCACAAAGCATACATACTTTATGTTGTATGCTCCAATATGCATAGATTTGACATGCTGTGGCATGCAACATGAATTCATTCTCCAAAGTTTTGTAGTTTTTTTTTTATTTAGAAAGCTTTTTTTCTTTTTTTAAAGGCATACAATCACAGTACAATTGACAGTAGGAGATTGTAAAGTAACCATATAAATACAGTATATTGTTTAATATAAAATATATGTCTCCACAATTTCAAAAACATTAACAACTTTAAAAGTAAAACTAACCTCAAAAATGTTTTGTATATAAATTGAAAAAAACTAAAGGCAGAAAATGTTGGGCCATTGTTATCCCAAATGGAAGAAGTGAAGACAGAGAGAAAGCAGACATTTTAAATACTTTTTTTCTTCTGTTTATACTAAGGAACCACCGATGGATGAGCCCTTCTGCCCGAATTTTCAGTTACCGCAAACATGGGATTGGCTGACACAGGAAAAAGATTTCCTGGGCCAAGGACCAGAGCGATTTTTCAATTTTTAATATGTGGTTGTTGAAACATAATTTTCCTATCTGTCATTTAACTTACCCATACAAGTTGTATGTTGTTTTTTTCTTTTGATACCCTATACATAAAAATAATCTACAATTTAGTATTAAAAAAATACATATAAAATGGGAACATTTTGGGGGGGGAAATTAAAATATAGGTTCCCCCCTCCCAAACAAAAAACCCAGAAAAAACTCTGACTAGTGCAATGTTTGAGCCATAAGAATTACAGAACAGGTATGCAGGGGTTAACAGTATTTTATTTATTTTTTTGATATTTCCTATATTGATAATATTAAATAAATGAAATAAACAAATACCGTATTTTCCGGCGTATAAGACGACTGGGCATATAAGACGACCCCCAACTTTTCCAGTTAAAATTTAGAGTTTGGGATATACTCGCCGTATAAGACTACCCCTCTTCCAACGAGCATTTTCTCCTACAGTGACATTTACACACACACCCTTACACAGTGACACACTTACACACACACCCTTACACAGAAAGTGACACACTTACACACACACAGCGACACCAATAGACACATAACCTGAGACACACTATTTTGCCCCTCAATATGCCTTTATTGTGCCATTTAATATGCCAATATTTTTCCCCTCCAATATGCCAGGATTTTGCCACTCTCCTACCCCCTTTCCAGTACTTACCTCGCTGCTGCTCTGCAGGTGCGCGCAGCTGTGAGGGAAGCGTGTGGCTTCAATAAAGTTTGTTTTAAAAAAAAGTTTAAACAAACTTTATTGAAGTTGCGCGGCTGGAGGGGAGCACACAACGCTTCCCTCACAGCCGCGCGCACCTGCAGAGCAGCAACGAGGTAAGTAAAAAGACTACACCCGGCGTATAAGACGACCCCCAACTTTTGGGAAGATTTTCCTGGGTTAAAAAGTAGTCTTATACGCCAGAAAATACAGTAATTATACAAACCATTTAAGGGAAGTGCATACGGTTTAGCGACAATAAGTAGAAACAACAGGTCCTGAAATACTCAGAGATTGTTGTGTATATCCTTAAATAGGCACAAATAGGAGAAATTAGACACTTATTGACAATCTGAGCACCAGAGAAGCAAAAAGAATAAATAAAAAAGCGGACAGCGTTCAACACAAAAAACACAACAAAAAAAACACCCAAATGATGTAAAAAAAATTGAGGACAATTTGAGGAGATGCTTTCCAGCTTGAAAAAGGATCCCCCAAAACGTGTTGCACTTTATATATCCTCAACAAATTTTCCCGACCGGGTTTATTTGTCTGTTAAAAGGTATATTATCTGTTTCTTTACTCCTGTCTTTTTTGTATGTTTTAAAGACTTTATTTAGTACTCCTGCACTTTTGCATTTCCTACCGTTATCTACCAACCTACAGGAATCTGAACTTTCTTTGTAAATATTATCCAAATTATAGATACTTTTCTTTTGAAATATGTATACATGTAAACTGATTATTGCTTATTTATTTAATACATTAACCCCTTAACGACAGATGACGTGCCAGGCACGTCACGGCAAATCGTGGACTTGCCGACAGCTGACGTGCCTGGCACGTCATGCACTAAATCAAGTAAAGAAAGCGACCAGCGGTCACTTTCTTTACTCTATCGGTGTTGCTACAATGCCTCTAGGTAGAAAAATGGCTGCGCCCGCTGCACACATGTGCTTAGGAAGCGAACGATCGTTCACTTCCTAAGCACCTCCGGTGTTGCTAAAGTGCCACGCTAGCGAGGCACTTAGCAGCATCTTCAGCTGCCCCAGAACCGATGGTGGTCGCTCTCCTGAGCGACCCCATTGGCTCAGTAAAAGGGAACGCTGCCTGTACAGGCAGTGCTTCCCTTCTAATGGCAAGAGCATCGGAAGTGAATGTATTTCACTTACGATGGTCTAGGGGGAGCCAATCGATGCCTGCACAACAGATCTGTGTGATCTGTGTGCAGGCATGTATGATAAGTGCTCTGATGAGAACTTATCATACAGTCAAAGGCAATATTAGTAAATATTGCCTTTGACAAGTATTGATCTGCCTCCCTCACCTTACTAGTTTTAGTAAGGGAGAGAGACAGATCAGATAATGTAAAAAAATAAAATAAAATAATAAAATTACATATTTAATAACATTTTAAAAACCAAGTGCTTTTATAAAAGCCAGTTCCAATGTTTAACCCCTTCCCTGCCATTGATCGCTGTGTAAGCAGTGATCATACACAGCAGCACATTTTTTGCTGTCTGTGCATTTTTTAGGGGTTAATTTTTTTTACTGTAATTCATTACAGTATAAAAAAGGCTCTTTTAAGAGCTATTAACCCCTTGCTTGCTGTAGATCACTGCCTAAGCAGCGATCTGACGCAAATGCAGCAATCTTGCTGCAAAAGCATTTTTACTTTTTTTTTAAACTTTTTTATTACACCCGTCACGGGTTAATTATATCCGCTTGGGGATTACGTTTAACGTCAAAAAAATGTTTTCGCTGTCTGAGAGCATGTATAGCGATCAGTAACAGCTGATCAGTGGCAATGGTGGTTTGGTGCTCAGATGAGAATCATCATTCGCCTGGTTAGATCAATATTTGTCAATATTTGATCTGACCGGTATAGATCTGCCTACCTCTTACTTGAGTTTTAGTGAGGGAGACAGACAGAGCTGTATAATGTGAGTTTTTAATTATCATATATTTAATAAAATTGAGACCCAAAGGCTTTTATAAAAGCCGTTTCCAGTGTTTAACCCCTTCCCTGCAATTGATCGCTGTGTACGCAGTGATCTTACACAGCAGCAAATTTTTTGCTGTCTGTGCATTTTTTTAGGGGTTCATTTTTTTTTACTGTTTTTTTATTTTTTTTACAGTATATCAAAGGCTCTTTTAAGAGCTATTAACCCCTTCCTTGCCATATATCACTTCCTAAGCAGTGCATATGGTCACTGCCTAAGCAGTGCAAATGGTCCCTGCCTAAGCAGCGCATATGGAGCGATCTGGTCACAGAAGAATTTTTTTTGCCATCAGTATTTTTTTTTGTCACACTCGCTAGGCATTAATTATACCCACTAGGGGATTACGTGTATTCCTTTTGAAGCTGTCTGAACGCATGTATAGCGATTAGTAACAGCCGATCAGTGGCAAAGGTGGTTTGGTGATTTCTCAGATGAGCATGACCATTCGTCTGGTTAGATCAATATTGGTAAATATTGTTCTGACCCATATGGATCTGCCTCCCTCTCCTCACTTAGTGAGGGAAAGAGACAGATCTGTATAATATAAGTTTTTAATTGTAATAAATTAAATAAAATGTTAAAAAATTGTGAGACCCAAGGGTTTTTATAAAAGCCATACCCTTTGTATAGTGTACCCAGTATAGTAACCCCTTCCCTGCCACTGATCACTGCACAGCAGAACATTTTTTCTTGTCTGTGCCTTTTTAGGGGTTAATTTTTTTGTACAGTACTACAAAGGCTCTTATAAGAGCTATTAACCCCTTCCTTGCTCTACATGTCAAAATTCCAAGTTTGAAAATCAAAAAGCGCACCTCTCAAATGTAGCCTTTCAACCCGCAACAAAGCTGACAAACCTATGCATGGGTGGTATCTCTGTGCTCGGGAGATGTTGCTGAACACATATTGTGGTATTGTTTGTCAGTGACACATACTGAAATATGTGAATTTGTGTCTAAAGTACAATGTATGTGGGAAAAAATACACAATAAAATTACTACCACAAACTTTGACAAAGGCTGGTGGTAGAATTGGTGCATGGAAAGTGTTAAAATACCACCATTTGGGGGCGTGTCCGGAGAGCGATGCGAGGAAGACGTGTCTGAGAACAGCTCCCGCCACCCCTTCGTTGTATCACGCTGTGGACCCGCTAATATACAACCGATCATGGGGAAAAACACAAAGAAATTGCCCTCAACACCGAGTGCCTCCCGTGGAAAGCCGCCAACCATGGTGAACCCGCTGTCTGCCTACCTTCTCCCGCCAAGGCCCCTGACGGACCACGAACCCAAAATGGCGCCGACTGAACGAGACGAGGCCTCAGAGCCTGCCTCAGATTTCTCAGACGCCGAAACGGTAGGAGAGGACAGACATACAAACCCCTGCCCACAATGTGGAGATAACGTGAGATCAGATCTCCAAACCTTTACTCACCAGATTAAAAAAGAGTTCGCCACGGCTGTTGAACATATTAGAAACACGATCAGAGACGAGCTGGCTGATGTTAAAAGCGAACTGAAAGAGCATGGCACCAAGATTCAAACGCTCGAATCAGGCCAAAGTGATATCCAGGCCTCAGTGTCCGCACTAGCAACGGAGGTCTGGACCCACAAGTCGGTACTTACCCAGCTCACACAACAAGTACTGGACCTGGACAACCGGGGAAGACGATCCAATCTCCGGATCCTTGGGGTTCCGGAATCTTTGGAGGACGAAGATACGATCTCTCTCACCACAGCTATCTTTAGCAAACTCCTTAATAAAGAGACAACGGACTGTCCGAGGCTAGATCGGGCACATCGTGCTCTACGCCCGAAAGATATGGCTAATCTTAGCCCCAGAGATATTGTCTGCTGCCTACACTCTTATTCTGACAAAGAAGAGGTTCTGCAACAGGCCAGACGCCAGAGACCGTTCTTTTACGCAGACGGAGAAATACAATTTTTACCTGATGTGGCATGGGGCACCCTCCAACTCCGTAAACTGCTAAAACCACTGATAGAACAGCTGCGGAATAAAAATATACCGTACCGATGGGGCTTTCCTTTATCTATTTCGGTAAGACAAGATGGTCTTTCCTATACGCTGAAACATCCGGACGAGCTTCAAGATTTTTGCTCTGCACTGGGGATCGTTAATCCAGGACTGCCAGACTGGAAAGCATATGCCTCAGGAGAAGATCCCTTCCCACCTAGTCTACAAGGCTTGTGGAATCCGAGGCCACAAAGGCAGAGACGTAGACGACCTACAGTGAGAAGACCAGCGGTACCAAATCCACCAGTCGTTAACCCGCAATAATCCCAGGACGAGAGATATCCACCGTGTTAAGGCAACCGTTATGCTAAGCCAACATGAATAACACCTGAACCAAGAGACTGATGGAGGTCTATGCCAAAAAGGGAGACGTTACCCGCCTGCAATGGACAGCACTGGAGTTTTTCTGGAGACTTGGACCCCTCATACATGCTCCTATAACTGGATCAGTGGATGGATCAACCAGGAGGAAACTCATAACATACCTACCTCACCTCCCTGATTAAACCACAGATGACACTGAGCTTCGGGGTCGATAGACTTTATGGACAGTAGCTGGGGGCACGGGGCAGAGAAGGCGCCCAGTCGACCTCCCTTTTCTCTACTCTTGGACTCAGAGTCTTGCCTAGGATCTTCCACGGCCTCAACGTTATTCTGGGCAACAGTTTACAGTTTGAAGTTTATAGATCGCTGTTTTACGTATTTTTATACCACAATCTACGCTTTCTCTCAGTTCTTCTCTCTTTTTCTTTTCTCGCTCTCTCCTCCCCCTCCCCTTTCCCTACAAGTGGTCCACAGGATAATAATAGTATTTTATCATTTAGGGGCGAAGGGACATAAAATCTCAGAAGATACACCTATTGTCCCCCGCTCTCCTCTCCGACTATCCCCAGTCAGGATCTGCGTCCTGTATTTTAGGTGAACCCTCAGGTGTCGCTGGTCACACCGAGAGGGGGCCACCTAGACGCTAGATTGTAAGCCTTGTTGGCTTATCCCCGAATCTCCCTAGATCGGGACCCACCTTGCTCTTTGCAAGGCCCCAGCCCTACACCCTCTGTTAGTTGATCCCCCCATTTCTATAACCCCCCCCTTTTTTTTTTTTTCTTTTTCTGTTTCTTTCATTTTTCTTCTTTTCCCTCTTGTTCTTTTTTCCTTTCTACTTTTATTGTATTATTTTTCTTTTTTCTCTAGGCACTCAGGACGTACTATTCCTTATATATCATAAAAATTCAGATTGTTTTGTGAATTCATAGAACATGTCTAAACCCCCACCCACCATTCAGTTTTTTTCAATCAACGCCAAGGGATTAAACTCCCCTCAAAAGAGATCTCGTTTATTCCGAGAACTGAGAGATCGAAAGGCAGATATTGGCCTCATACAAGAGACACATTTTTGTAGGTCCAAACTCCCCAAACTAACAGATTACACATACACCCAATCCTTTTTCTCACACTCCCCGTTCAAGAAATCAAAAGGGGTAGCCATATACATAGCCAAGAGACTGCCTTTCAGGGTCTCGGACTCATGGAAGGACAATGAAGGAAGAGCTATTTTTCTTAAAGGCACACTGGGGACTGACACTGTAACTATTGCTAACATTTATGCTCCAAATGTTAACCAGCACCTGTTTATATGCTCTATTTTATCTAAACTAGACCAATTTGCTGAGGGGGTGATTGTACTAGGAGGTGATATCAACATGACTATGGACCCGCGACTCCTCAGCCGGAAAGCCAGTCCTCAACAAAACAAAACTTAAGAAGGTAAAAACATCTCTTTTCAAATCACAGCTAGCAGACACCTGGAGGGTACTCAACCCCACTATAAAAGACTACACTTTCTACTCTAACCCACACAAAACATACTCGAGACTTGATTATTTTTTTCTGATTCTAAAGGCCCAAATTCTTAACATAACTTGGAGTGACCATGCTCCAATTCTCCTCTCCATCACATTGCCGCATATGACCAATAAAGTATTTTCATGGAGAATTAATGAATCTATTTTAAAAGACGAAACGCATCTCAAATCCCTTACTGAAACGCTAACCCATTATTTTAAAGAAAATATGACGTCTGATGTATCTCCCGCAATGGCCTGGGAGGCACATAAGGCAGTCATTAGAGGTGCTTTTATAAAAATCGGATCTTTTGTTAAAAAACAAAGAGCTAGAGCTATGACCCAAGCTATAACAGACATACACAAGCTCGAAACTCAACATAAAAATAATCTCTCCCCGCAAGTATATATAGATCTACTGAAGGCTAGATCGCACCTTGCATCTCTATGAACTGCCCGAGACCAACTTGTTTTACAAAAATTGAAAAATAATGCCCATTTGACCAGAAACAAGACTGGGAAATATCTGGCCAAAGCCCTCAAACAGAAACAGGAAGCCACTTTCATCCCTAAAATCAGGACTCGACACAACACACTAGTGCAGAAAACTTCAGACATAGCAAAATCATTTGCCAAATATTATCAAGATTTATACAATCTAAAGCCTGAGCCCAATTCACCACAAAACCCTACCACCCAGACTGCCATTTCAAGATATCTCACCACACATATGAAACTAAAACTAGACACAGATACGAAATCCTCACTAGATGTCCCCATAAGACTAGAAGAGATAACAAACATTTTGAAACACACCCCTGTAGGCAAGAGCCCAGGACCTGACGGTCTGACAACCATCTACTACAAAACTTTTCAAGATGTGTTGCTACCACAGTTAGTCACAGTGTTTACTCATTTGGCCTCTGGAGGAACACTGCCCCCTCAATCTCAAGAAGCCCATATAACTATCATCCACAAACCGGGGAAAGACCCTGAGCAATGTAGCAGTTACAGACCCATCTCGCTTCTCAATGTAGACGTCAAATTACTAGCCAAGATACTTAGTACCAGACTAGGTGAAGTATTACCATCCCTAATACACAGAGACCAAGTGGGATTTGTCCCTGGTAGGGAAGCAAAGGATAACACAGTGAAAGTGATCAACCTGATCCACTATGCGAACAGGCACTATGATGCTTTTGTCCACTGACGCCGAGAAAGCCTTTGACAGGGTGAGCTGGGAGTTCATGAGATCTCTGCTCCGACATATTGGACTGGGCGAGACGATGTATAACTGGATTAACTCACTATACCATATGCCCACGGCCCGTATCAGGATAAATGGAGCACTCTCGGACCCGCTCGCCCTGTCAAATGGCACCAGACAGGGGTGCCCCCTATCCCCCCTCCTATTTGTTTTAGTCCTCGAACCTCTCATATCTGCGATTAGAACTAACCCTTGTATACATGGCCTAGAAATCGGACCCCACACCCATAAAGCTGCGGCTTTCGCAGATGATCTGCTATTGACTCTTACCCAGCCTATCGTAACAATACCCAATGTTCTAAAAGAATTGGACACATACAGCTCACTATCATTTTTTAAGGTAAACATGGCCAAATCGGAAGCCCTCAATATTTCCTTGCCAGATTCTTTAATTGATACCCTCAAACAAACATTCCCTTTTAATTGGGCAAAAACGGCTATCAAGTACCTAGGAGTCCACATTTCGCCCTGCCTGGGACAACTATACCACCTCAACTATACACCCCTCCTTCGCAGAATACAAACTGACTTATCCAGATGGGACAAAAAGAAACACATCTCATGGTTTGGGAGGGTGGCGGTATTAAAAATGAACATATTACCCAGAGTGCTCTACGTTATACAGACTCTCCCCATACTGATCCCAAAATCTTTTTTTAAGGAATTCCAAGCGAGTATCACCTCTTTTGTATGGCAGACAAAACATTCCCGCATCAAATACAATTATCTGACAAGACATAAACACATGGGAGGCCTGGGACTCCCTAACATTGAAACCTACTATAAAGCCACTCTGCTTACTAGAATCGTCGATTGGACGAGACCTTCCCCAAAATTATGGGTATCCATAGAGCAAAGAGCTATGGATGTTCCCATACCAATAGTGGCCTGGGTAGCGCCCAAACAAAGGGAAGAAATAGACCTAACCCACCCCACTATTCCACACACATTACGAGTATGGAGAGAAATATCTAACAAACCGGGGTTACTCTCTACCCCCTCCCCGCTCCAAGCCCTCTCAGGAAATGCTGATTTTTCCCCAGGCCAGGAGGGTAGACCATTCGACCAATTTTTCCCAAAGAGAATCCCATTCCCTAGAATAGGCCATTTTTTGAATGATGACGGCTCTTTTAAATCTATGTCAGATTTAAAAGTAAAGGACCCTCCAGTCCGACTTAGATGGCTACACACCCAGATACACCATTTCTTGAAATCCCTACAAGCATTCGCCAATGATCGGCCAACCCTTACCATCATGGAGGGTCTATGCATGGCCAAATCGGCCCCGGTCAAAGTGATATCCACCTTACAACACCATCTAGCAACATTAGACTCAACACCTAAACCTTCCTATATCAGACACTGGGAAGCGGATTGTAACATAACCTTCTCAGAAACTCAGTGGCAGACAATTGCCCTTCTGACCCACAAATGTTCCCCTTCCACAAAGATACAGGAAAATTGTTTCAAGATCCTCAGTAGATGGTATAGGGTCCCTTCATTGCTCCATAAAATCTACCCAACCTCCTCTGATCAATGCTGGAGATGCAAGGCAGAAAAAGGGTCGTACATATTTGGTGGACATGTCCACTGATCTCTAGATTCTGGAGAAAAGTTGACTCGATACTACAAGCACACACAGATATGCCGGTTCCTTTTACACCTCAAGCTTTCCTGTTGCACTGCAACTCTCTCTCACCACACAAATACAGACGGTCGTTAACGGCCAAACTGCTAAATGCAGCAAAACTAACGATCCCAAAGTTGTGGAAGCAAATCCGAACCCCCACCATAAAGGACTGGCTTTCGGAGGCTGAGGAGATCAGAGCAGCAGAAAATCTCTTCTATTCATCTATTGGTAAAGGGCTACAATATGCCACACTGTGGCTGCCATGGGCAGAATTTATTGATGGCCCAGAATGCCTCACAGAACTGTGAAATTAAATTGGTCTAATTCGCACAATACCAATATTTTATTACATTGATTGTATTCCTGAACTGCCAGTTTTCCCCCCCCCTTTTTTTTTTTTTCTCTACTTCTTTTTACTTTTTATTTTATTGATACTGATGTGCAAATTACTTGGTTGATAATGCCCTTGTTCCCCCCCACCAACCCCTCTCACTCATGTACCCAATCCCCCCCCTTTTTATGATTTATTATCTGAAAAATTTAAAAATTCAATAAACAAAGATTAAACAAAAAAAAAATACCACCATTTGAAATAGCGTAGGGTGTCTACTTTTAAAAAATATATGGGTTGATGGGGTAAAATACACTGGCTGGTTTCAAATATGTCCCAAATGGGACATGGGCGCAGGTTGTCTTTATGTCAAAATTTCAAGTTGGAAAGCCAAAAAGCGCACCTCCCAAATTTGCCATTTTAGCCCCCAAACAACCCAACAAACCTATGCATGGGTGGTATCTCTGTACTCAGGAGAAATAGTAGAATCTATTTAGTAGTTTTTTTCGTTCGCTTTTGTCGATGAGGGGAATATGTTTCAAATAAAAATCAGGAAATTTGTGTTTTTTGTTTTTTTTTACCATATTTTTTATATAATATTAAAAGATATGATCAAAATGATGGCATCCAAAGAAATCCCTTCTTGTCCCGATAAAAACAATATATAATATGTGTGGGTACAGCAAATGACAAAGAAGACAATTACAGCTAAACACAAACAGCACAGAAATGTTAAAATAGCCATTGTCCAGAATGGACAAAAATGTTTCAAAGGCTCTGTCCTTAAGGGGTTAAAATTATTTTATATATTTTTTTAAATCATTTTTGTTAACTGTAATTAAATTAATATATTACAATAAAATGTATTTCTAAAAAAAAAAGAGGGCCATGAAGAAGGGCCTTAAAGAAGAAAGAAAAGGTAACGAATTAACGAAAGGGTTACATTTTTAGATTTTTTTTCAATTGCCTGTCACTCTCTGTGCTTCCCTATAAGTATGTGAAGCACAGGGAGTGAATCAGAGGCAAAGTCTATGTGTGACCACATTGACATTGCCATCTAATTGGCATGTTATCACATGCCCAGGAACCGGGGCATGTGATAACATGCAAATGATCAACGCGCGACGTCACGTGATCATGCGCACTGCTCCCCCAGATGTTCCTGCACAAGCCAAGCAGCCCCACACACTTAATCGGGAGGAACGTAGTAGGAACTTACTCTATTTTATGTGTAAAACATTTTATTATGGCTTATGAAGCTGCCATAATAAAATGTCTCTTAAATCTGTCAATGAGTTGAATGAAGTGTGATCATCTGGTTTCTATTGTGGAAAGATTTTACTGCATGTTAATAAAATATGCTATGACAACAGATAATGAACTAAATGCCATTTTTTATATAATATAATTTCCCTTTTTATTTGTAAAATGTGGCTATTATTATGTTTGTTATGCACCTCTCATCATATATTTATATTTTTGGGGGGTCCACCTCAACCTTTTGAAAAGGTTGGAAGTATTAAATATTTTGTTTTATTACATTATTTTCAAATAACTATGGAAAAAATATATATATGATGAGAGGTGCAAACATAATAATGATGAAATAAGAAAACATGCAGTAAATTGAAGAAAAGTCACATTTTGAAATTAAAAAGGCAAATCATATTATAGTTTTAAAAAATGGCATTTTGTACATTATCTTGGATGTTGCCATAACAGACTTATACATATGCAGTAAAATCTTTCCAAAATAAAGACATTAAAGTTTAAAGGTGCAGAATGTTGTTCTTTTAACTGAGTAAAGTAATAACAGAATATATAAATATATTTTTTTTTTTATTGTATTACTTTACTTAAAAGGTAGTGCATGAGAGGGTAGTGGATACATTGAATAGCCTTCCAGCAGAAATGCTGATAGAGGTTTATGCAGTGGAGGTGAGAAACTTAATATTACTTTGCAGGGGGGAGGAGCGATGACGTGAACACGCACGCACACTCGGTGTGAGGGCGCCAAGAGAGAGAAGAGAGAAACGACCTACGGACACCCTGAACTAACCCCGCAGAAAAGTGTGACCCTAACGGGCCAAATGGACTATATCCAAAGGAAGGGCTCTGTGGACCAGGTGACGCATTATAACAGGCAAAATTGAGCCATATTGGCGGAGGGAATACCCGGAAATTCCACTACATCAAGGAGGAGGAAGTTTTCTATCGGACGGAGACCCTTACCATCGAGGGGTGGAGGAGTCGATAATAGCCAAGTGCTCCATATCAGAACATCCTAGGTCTGCAGCGCTTGGAGAGAGTTCTTGTGAAGGAACCACCGCGGACATGTGGAGAGATCCCCAACTCGAACCCCCAAAAGAGGCTGCAGCAGTGTATAGGATAAGTAAAACTTTCTTTCTTCCTAAAAATATTTTTTTCCCAAGTCTATATAGGAATCCGCACGTATTATATACGGAGTAATGCATGTTAATAAAATTAACTGAATCGTAAAGAGCCCTTGATACAGATTGAGGCGTGGACAGTCCCAGTAGTTATTAATATAAAACTGACTGTTCGTGTATTTAACCCTACTCGGGGAAGAACTAAATACAACTATTCAGCAACCAAAAGTTCGTGAAGTGCTGGAATATATAGAACCTGAAGCCTATTGAATCTTGCTATTTTTTTGGACTGTGGAAGGACAATTGAACGGGGATAAAGGAAACAGCAGTGATAAAGGAAACAGCAGTGCTGCACTATATTGTACAGAGGGTCCAGGGGTTGGCTGGGTGCTAGTATATTATTGAGATATATCTACCTGTATAGACTAGGGCAAAACGCTGTATAATTAACAACTTAGACTATTGGTTATATATTTAATTATGGGGACTACAGAATTACCAACCACGGGGGGAGAGGTGGATTAGCGCGGGAGAGTTTGGCGAAGTGCTTGATTAGATACAACGGTTAGCCCCAGCCAAAACCCATATATTGCAGGAAAGTACGGATTAGGGCCTTAATAGTTAAATAATTAAATGAACAGGTCACAAGCCTACTGGGGAAGTTAATAACATCTTGTAATCAGTTATAACAACCCAGAAGCATTATTGGACATAACTCCATATCACTTGGAAGATATTCATTAAAAAAAAAAAAAATGGTTGAATATATGTGATGGTATAGACCTTGAAAACTCAACAAACTGTTACTTACCAAGGGAGGGGGTAAGCAGGGAGGGGAGGACAACTAAGAGGGGGAGGGGGAAAAGGGAAAGGAATAGAAAGGAAAAGAAGAAAAAGAGGAATGAGGGGAAAAAATTTGAGAGGTCAAGGGAGAGACAGGCAAGGGAGGACAGACTCATAAACATGGTTAATAAAGAAAAAACTAAACCTCTTCTAAGAAGTGAAAAGAAAACGGTAGACATAAAAGATAAAAACATCAGAGAGTTTTTCACCCCAACCCAACAGAAAAACTTAAATAATTCGACAACTAGCCTGTCATCTCCCAGAGTAGAAGAGAGTATGGTGGGAAGTGTCCCCAAGGAAAGAACCCCAGACTCCTCAATGGAGCAGGAACAGATGATTACCCCAGATTTTCTAAAAAAAAATCCTTGGAAGCACAATGGGAATTAATTAAAACAGAAATCAAAGTGAATGCAAGAGACACAAAATTAGATATAAAGAAGGATATTATGGCTCTGGGTTTAAGAATTAGGGATATGGAAGAGAAAACCGAATCACTTGAGGCAAAGGAGGCTAAAGCCCAGGAAAAACAAGACAGCTTATGGAAAAAGGTTGAATCTATGCAGGAAAAGCTAGCCGACCTAGAAGATAGGGCACGTAGAAACAACTTACGTTTTCGTAACATCCCAAAGACAGACAGTCAAGAATTACACTCATATTTAATGGGACTATTTGTATCAATGGGAATTAGGGAAGACACTCCCCAGAATATTACGGAGAGATCTCATAGATTAGCCAGACCTAAGGGTATATCAGAGACTCTCCCACGTGATGTAATAGTGGCCTTATCCTCCTACAGAATGAAGAAAAAAATCATGGACGCATTTGTATTATGGAAAGATAAACCAAAAGAATATGAAAATATAAATGTGTTCCATGACTTGTCCTATCACACTAGAATGACAAGAAAAAGCTTCGGACAAGCAACCACAGAACTACGGAAAAGAGGAATAAAATATACATGGGGATTCCCTCCCTGCATAATTATAAACAAAGAGGGGACCAGACATGTCCTTAGAAATAATGAAGGGGCAAAGAATTGGCTCGAAAGAGAAAGATAGAGGTAGAACAAGAGTGGCAGAAGGATGAGAAGGGAGGAGGGGGGAGAGGGAAGGCACGGGGGGGGGGGAGGTGCATACAAGATTAGACAGGAGAGAGGGCGGAGGATTGGTAAGAAGGGGAGTAGAATAATTAATCATTTATAAATAGTTGAATACTAATTGGGTGGTTAGTTAAGCTATAGGGTACACAAGATATGGAAGAAATAGGAATCCAATTTTTACTAATAAAGACACAGCAAGTAGAATCATAGGAAGAATTCACATTATAATATCAATATTTTACTCTCTACACTAAGATTATAGCATAGAATTAAGCACAAGATCGATAACACATAGTTTACATGTTTCACTTTATCATAACTTGGTATAACAACACTTCTAGTAATAGTTGAATACTAATTGGGTGGTTAGTTAAGCGATAGGGTACACAAGATATGGAGGAAATAGGAATCCAATTTTTACTAATAAAGACACAGCAAGTAGAATTATAGGAAGAATTCACATTATAATACATAAAACTTACTCTCTACACTAAGATTATAGCATAGCATTAAGCACAAGATCGATAACACACAGTTTACATGTTTCACTTTATCATAGTAACATAGTAACATAGTAATTTAGGTTGAAAAAAGACACAAGTCCATCAAGTTCAACCCTTCTACCTATCATTTCAGCGTTTTGATCCAAAAGAAGGCACAAAAAACCCTAAGGAAGCTTTTTCGAATGTTGCCTCCTAGGGGGAAAAAAATTCCTTCTTGACTCCAAAAGGGCAATCAGATTTCTACTTGGATCAAAAAGCTCTATTATTAATGCTCATTCTATTATTAATACCCCTGTATGTTCTGCTTTTCTAAAAAAAAACATCCAGACCATTTTTAAATGCATCTATTGTGGTTGATAGCACTACCTCTCTTGGCAGTGAGTTCCATAATTTTATTGTCCTTACCGTAAAGAATCCCTTCCTTTGCTGCCTATGAAATCTTTGCTCTTCCAGTCTCAGGGGGTGACCTCTTGTTCTTTGTACATTTCTATTAATGAACAGGTCCCTGGAGAGCTCCTTATATTGGCCCTGCACATATTTATATAATGTTATCATATCCCCTCTAAGACGCCTTTTTTCTAAAGTAAATAAATGCAATTTTTTAAGTCTCTCTTCATAACTAAGATCCTCCAATCCCCTTATTAATTTTGTAGCTCTCCTTTGCACTTTTTCTAGTTCCTTAATATCCTTTTTAAGGACTGGTGCCCAGAATTGTACTGCATATTCAAGGTGAGGTCTTACCATTGATTTGTAAAGAGGCAAGATGATATCCTCCTCCCGTGAATACATGCCAATATCTTATTGACCCTTGCAGCTGCTGACTGGCATTGGGCACTGTTGCCAAGTTTGTTATCTACAATGATTCCTAAATCCTTTTCATTAGTGGTTTTTCCCAGGGAAATACCATTTAACGTATATGTTGCTTTGTTATTATTTTTCCCATAATGCATAACTTTACATTTGTCTATATTGAACCTCATTTGCCACTTTCTTGCCCAGTTCCCTACTCTGTCCAAATCTTCCTGTAAAGAAAAAACATCAAGATTAGTCTTTATTACCTTACCTAATTTTGTGTCATCAGCAAACACTGAGACATGGCACTCAGCACAACGTGGGAGATCATTAATAAACAGATTAAAAAGAAGAGGTCCCAAAACAGACCCCTGAGGTACTCCGCTCACTACCCTGGTCCAATTTGAAGCTTTACCATTTACAACAACCCTCTGTGTTCTATCTTTTAGCCAATTTTCAATCCAAATACATACATTTGCCCCCAATCCTATTTCTCTCAGTTTGTAGAGTAACCTTTTGTGTGGAACTGTATCAAATGCTTTAGCAAAATCCAAATAGATCACATCAACTGCCACCCCTAGATCTATATTTTTACTGACCTCTTCATAGAATGTTATTACGTTTGTTTGACAAGACCTGTCTTTCACAAAACCATGTTGACTTTTACTAATTATATTCTGATTCAAATCCTTCAAATAATTTCCCCACTACAGATGTCAAGCTCACTGGCCTATAATTACCAGGCAGAGATTTTGATCCCTTTTTAAATATTGGAATGACATCCGCCTTTCGCCAGTCTGGTGGCACTATACCTGAACTGAACGAATCCCTAAAGATCATAAATATTGGTCTGGCCAGAATTATGCTTAACTCTCTAAGGACCCTTGGGTGTATACCATCTGGCCCTGGGGCCTTGTCTATCTTAACAGAGTTTAATTGCATAAACACTTTTTCCTTTGTCAGCCAATCCCATGTTTGTGGTGACTGTTCCGTAACTTCCGGTAGCAGGGGCTCATCCATCTGTTCTTCCTTAGTATAAACAGAAGAAAAAAAAGTATTTAAAATATCTGCTTTTTCTCTGTCCTCACTTACCAAATTTCCCATTTGGGATAACAAGGGCCCAACATTTTCCCTCTTTAGCTTTTTTCCATGTATATACTTATAAAAAATTTGGGGGTTAATTTTACTCTCCTTAGCAATCCTTTTCTCGTTTTCCAATTTAGCCATTTTAATTGCCTTTTTGCAGGCTTTGTTGGCATCTTTGTATTTTATAAATGATAATGTTGATCCCTTGCTTTTATAATGTTTGAATGCCATTTTCTTGTTTTGCATTTCCTGTTTCACGGTACAGGTAAGCCACATTGGTTTTGATTTGTGTCTTTTGTATTTGTTTCCCAAAGGTATATATTGGGATGTGTACTTTTGTAATGTGTGCTTAAAGGCATTCCACTTGTCTTCTGTGTTTAGTCCAGAAAACAATCGTTCCCAGTCTAAATGTTCCATTGATGCCCTTAGTCCATCAAAGTTGGCCCTTCTAAAATTAAGTGTTTTGGTGGCGTAGTTACCAATTTGCTTTTTTGCATTAATCTCAAACGAAACCATGTTATGGTCACTATTGCCCAAGTGTTCCCTTACTTTGATGTTTGAGATAAGCTGCTCATTGTTTGTTATTACTAAATACAGACAGGCATCCATTCTAGTTGGGGTGTCTACTAATTGTGCCATAAATGTGTTATTAAGCAGGTTCAGAAACTTGCTGCCCTTAGCGGAACTAGTTGTGCCACAATTCCAATCTATATCTGGGTAATTAAAATCTCCCATGATTAGAACTTCATTCAGATTTGCAGCCTTTTCAATTTGTAATAAAAGCTGATCTTCTCCATCAATGCTAATATTTGGTGGCTTGTAGCATACACCTACAAGTAATGTGCGATTCTTTTTAGTGTCTAAGCTAATCTCCACCCACAGTGTCTCCACATCAGTTCCAGTTACGTCATGCACACCTTCCTTAATACTGGGCTTTAGCTTAGGATTTACATATAGACATATCCCTCCCCCTTTTCTATTTACTCTGTCTAAAAAGTGAGTAGCCTTGTAAATTAACTGACCAGTCGTGGGTCTCATCCCACCACGTTTCCGTGATTCCGATTAAATCATACTGTTCAGCACTTACCAGTATCTCCAGCTCACCCATTTTGTTTGTCAAGCTTCTTGCATTTGCTAAAAGACATTTGAGATTACTACCCATTTTCTGTTTAGTTGACAAACACGTAATGCCCGCAGGTTTAATTGTATGTACCTCCCTATGATCTATGTTAACCCCACCAGCGCTTTCCTCCTCCTTTGCCATAGCTATACCCACCTTCCAATCTACTCTAGCTGCCATTGCTTCATTTTGATCTTGACCCTCCCCCCCAGAGCTTAGTTTAAAAGCTCATCTAACCCTCTAGCCATCCTCGCCCCTAATACCGCAGCCCCCTCATCATTGAGGTGCAGCCCGTCCCGTCCAAAGAGTCTGTAGCAGACTGCAAAGTCTGCACAGTGCTCTAAGAACCCAAATCCCTCTTGCTTGCACCACCTTCGCAACCACGCATTAATCTCCCTAAGCTCCCGCTGTCTCCCTGACGTAGCGCGTGGCACTGGTAATATTTCAGAGAATATTACCTTGGAGGTCCTTTCCTTTAGCTTCTTTCCTAGTTCCCTAAAATCATTTTTAAGGACCCCCCACCTACCATTTACTTTGTCATTAGTACCAATGTGTACTATGACCGCTGGATCATGCCCAGCCCCTCCCAATAATCTGCCTACCCGGTCCGCAACATGCCGAACCCGAGCACCCGGGAGACAACATACAGTTCGGCATTCAGGGTCCTGGCGACAGATTACCCTATCTACCTTCCTAATAATAGAATCCCCTACCACCACAACCTGTCTAGCCTTCCTAGTGTCCTGGCTCCCAACTGTGCTGGAGAGGCTACTCACCTGGCTGCTAGGAGAGTCCGCCTCTTCTGAGCTAATCCCCCCAGCATCCTCACACAAGCTGGCAAACATGTTGGGGTGAACCAGCTCAGAACAAGCCTCCCTAGCTCTCCGACCCCTACTGCCCCTTACACAACTAACCCAGCTCTCTGCCCTAGAAACCTCTTCCCCTCCATCATCACCCTCCTCTACACTGGCCCCAGCCAATGCCTGCTCCGTGAGCAGTAAACTCCGCTCCATGTTGCTTATGTCCCTAAGTGTTGCCAGTTGCCTCTTTAGATCTAATATTATATTTTCCAAAGCAGCAACCTGCTCACATCTGCAGCAGCGGTATGGGCCCTGGGGAACTTGCTCCAAGACCGCATACATGCTGCAAGACATGCACTTAGTGGCATTGTCCAACATGCTCTCTAGTGTAAACCGCAAAATTAAAAATAGAATAAAAAAATAAAAGATTTATACTTTACCCTCCTTCTTTCCTTTTAACTCCTTCGTTGCTTCTAACTCTCACACTTAAGAAGCTTTTTCACTTTAGAAGCTGCTCCCTTGTATTCGCCTGGCTCACTATTCGCCTGCTCCTTCCAGTTAAATGGCCTTCAAAGTAAACAGACTCCCAGAGAAGGTTAATTAACTGATTGCAAACAGCCTTGCAAACCTTTTCCCTCCAAAACAGTTTTTTCTTTTTTTTTCAACCAGCAAATGCACACAAAATAAACAGTGCTCCCCTTGCAGTAAAAATCAAAATATACTTTCCTTCTTTGCTTCTAACTCCCACACTTAAGAAGCTTTTTCACTTTAGAAGCTGCTCCCTTGTATTCGCCTATCATAACTTGGAAAAATAACACCTTAAGTAATAAATCGTGAGGCTTCGAATCTCACTTAAGACACGGAAGTAAGAATGGGGAGGGAAATGGGGGATCATCTCTCTGCTAAGAACGTAGACATCTGAAGATATGTGTACACCTCTTAAAAAATTAAAATAGGGGAACAACAGGAAATATAAATAAACGAAAGGTCAAAGCAAATAAGAAAGTATAGTACTCTCTCGGGGCCCTCACGATATGGGATATTAGACCCAATGGTATTTAGGATATGCCCACCCCAGGGGGGAGGGACATAAGAGGGAGTCTCCCAGGGGAGCGCTGTTCCCAGGGGAGGCTGGTTTTAATTGTTTTTTTGTATGTAAATGTCTGTACAATGTGTATGTCAGCCCAGAGTGACACGCGGGGGAGGATGGGGGGAGAGAGGGGGATAAAAATGGATTATGGTTAGGTCTGTGTCATTGAACATTCAGGGCTTGAATTCGGCAAATAAAAGAATGATATTAACAAAATTTCTTGGGAAAGAAAAAATAGAATTATGTTTGCTACAGGATTGCCACATTGGAAAAAAAATGATGTACATAAGATGAGATTTCAGGGATATAAAGTAATTACATGCTCCGCAATGGAGACAGAAAAAAAAAGAGGTACAGCAATTATGGTGGCCGAAACCCTATTGATAGAGATATTAAGTTTAGAAAACGATATAGAAGCAAGATACAACATATTAGTCTGTAAGATCAATCATAGCCCATATATGATAATAAATATGTATTCCCCTAACTCGAATCAAATGTCTACTATCACTCTGCTGATGGGGAAAATTGAAAGGATCCAAAAAGGCCCACTTATTTGGGCAGGGGACTTTAATTTAGTAATCTAACCAACGATGGATAAAAGTATTCCTAGAGGTAGTTCAATATCGAAGAATATTAATAGACAAGCCCAAAATTTGAAGACATTTCTAAAGAAAAATTGCTTATACTATGTGTGGCGGACCCTCCACCCAGATCTTAAGGACTAAACATACTGGTCTAAAGTTCACAATTCCTACTCTAGAATAGACTTGGTCTTGGGTGATCTGCATCCGATGAGGACAGTAAAAAAAATAATGATAGTAGAAACCCCATGGTCGGACCACAATGCTATAAAATGGAACTTACAGGAGGTCAGGGATGGACGGGAGCGTTTGGCTTGGAGATTAAACCATAAGTTAATAGAAATAGAAGAAAATGTAAAATTTTTGCAAGAGACGACAGATTTCTATTTTAAAGAAAATGTATCCACAGAAGTATCAGCGGATAAGATCTGGTCGGCATTTAAATGCGTAATTAGAGGGCATTTAATAAAATTAGGTACCATTAGGAAAAAACAAAATGGTCCTTCTGTAGTAGATTTATATATAGAGTTGGGAAATCTGTCAGAAAAAAACAAAAAATCACCAACGCAACCAACGATCATACGTATAAAAGAGGTGAAAGCGTTAATAAACAAAAGATTAATGGAAGAGGTAAAAGAAAACCTGGAGAAATTGAACCAAATGTATTACTCTAAGGGTAATAGAGCAGATAAGAATCTTAGCGCTAAGTTAAAGAAAAAGACTGCGGCCCAGCATATATATAAGATAGTACATTAAGGGAAAACAATCTACGACCCAGAAGAAATTGGCAAGTCATTTGCAGAATTTTACTACTCCATGTACAACTTGGACTCGGAAGTTAGAGAACCACAGATATTAGAATATCTGGAATCATGTCATTTACCCAAACTGTCTGAGGTACAGATGGGTTCCCTAAACAAACCAATAACAGAACAGGAAGTAATACAAACTATAGATAAAATACAATTTAAAAAAGCCCCTGGCCCGGATGGCTTTACGGGATATTTTTATTAAAAAATGAAGATGAATATAAGCAAGTATATGACACACCTGTTTAATAGTATAGTGGACAGAGGAATCATGGACCCAGACTTGCTTAAAGCCAACATAGTCCAGATCCCAAAGCCAAATAAAAACTCAACATTGATAGAAAATTACCGTCCAATCCGTCCATTAAAAAATTTTCATCGGTACTAGCGGATAGAATAAAAACTAGTATTTCCTTGTTGATACATAGAGAACAAACAGGTCTTATCCCAGGTAGGAAGGCTGCTAATAATATTAGAACTTCAACAGTTATACTATCTTTAGATGCGGAAAAAGCCTTTGATCGGGTTGGATAGAATTTCATGTTTAGTACGTTGAGGAACTTTTGATTTGGGATCTGGATGGAAAAAGCAATAAAAACATTGTATTCAGGACCATCTGCCAGGATAATTGGGGGGGGGGGGGGGGGGATAAGATCACTCTGGTTCCAAATAAGTAATGGAACCAGGCAGGGATGTCCTTTGTCCCCGCTCCTATATGTCATGGCATTAGAACCATTAGCACAATGTATCCGAGGGAATAAAGATATAGAAGGAGTAAAATGTGGAGGAAAACAGTATAAGCTAAATTTATATGCTGATGATGTAACAGTAATTATGGCAGACCCAATACAATCAGTAGACAGGTTAATGGAGGAAATAAAAACATATGGGCAAATTTCGAATTATAAACTGAATGTGTCCAAATCAACTTGTATGGGACTATATCTGGGGGAAAAGGACAGTGACACAATAAGAGCTACATTTGAGTTCAACTGGACCAAAGAAAATATAGAACATCTGGGAATCCTTTTCCCATCGGAGATTAATTTTGGACAACTGAGAAAAAAGGTGCGGGAATTATTGAACAACTGGACAAACCTTGAGATTTCATGGTGGGGCCGCATCAATACAATCAAAGCGTATGTGTTGCCGAAATGTATATATATATTTGAAGCATTTCCATGTTTAGTCCCGATATCACAAATAAAATAATTATAAAATATGTTCTTAGACTTCATATGGAGGGGGAAAAAAGTGAGAATTAGGAGAAGTCTTTTATATCGGGATATAAAGAATGGGGGCCTAGCTATACCTAATGTTAAAAAATACCACGATGCCGCCATCCTGAAACATATAAGTAAATGGTTTAATGAAATAAAGAATAAAACAGAAGGATGGAGAGAGATAGAAAGATACATGATTAACATATCTGATCTCTCTATTTTACCCTGGCTAAACTCAAATACAAAAGGTAAAGGCAGTCAGATCAAAGAAAATAGAACGGTAAAAGGAATATTACAATTTTGGGACAAATTTAAAACACAATATAAACTTGACTGGGACAATAGCATACGGATAGAAGGGTCAATAAAGTTATTGGAATATAAGATAGAAGATCTTAACCTCAGCAAGTGGGAACAAAAAGGTATCTTGAAGTTTTCTGAGATAATCAAAGAGAATGCAATTATACCATTTTCAGAACTTTCTCAAAGATATGATTTAGAAACGGAAGATATCTTTAAATATCTAAGAATTAAAAATTACACCAAAAAAAAGAACTGTAAAGAAGATGAAGATATTGAAGGACTAAAATTGTTGATGTCCCAGAACAAAAATTGAGTACATATCTAAATAATCCCTTAATGGCAGGACAAAAACAGGAGATATATGAGGATATACAAATGAGTATAAGAAAATGGGAACAGGACTTAGCAGAAAAATAGACTTTGATATGTGGCTTGAGATAATTCCTAAAATGAAAAGCAATATACACTGCCTAAATCTTATCGAACTACAATACAAACTTATGTAAGTTTAACTTATGTAAGTTTACAGAGGAAGAGGTTTTACTTCAGCTGTCTAAAGTAAAGACAAATAAGTTGTTTGGACCTGATGGGATACATCCAAAGTTATTAAAAGAACTTAGTGGTGTACTAGCAAAACCGTTAAGAGATTTATTTAACCAATCATTGTTAACGGGAGTAGTTCCAGAAGATTGGAAATTAGCTAATGTTGTGCCCATTCACAAGAAAGGTTGTAGGGAGGAGGCGGGCAACTATAGACCAGTAAGTCTTACTTCAGTAGTGGGGAAAATAATGGAAACCTTGTTAAAGAATAGGATTGTTGAACATCTAAAGTCGCTTGGATTTCAAGATCAGAGACAGCATGGGTTTACTTCAGGGAGATCATGCCAAACTAATCTTATTGATTTTTTTGATTGGGTAACTAAAATAATAGATCAGGGTGGTGCGGTAGACATTGCTTACCTAGATTTCAGTAAGGCTTTTGACACTGTCGCACATAGAAGGCTTATCAATAAACTGAAATCTTTGAGTTTGGATTTCAATATTGTTGAATGGATTAGACAATGGCTGAGTGACAGGCAACAGAGGGTTGTAGTCAATGGGGTATATTCAATGCAAGGTCGTGTTACTAGTGGGGTACCTCAGGGATCTGTTCTTGGACCCATTCTCTTTAATATTTTTATTAGCGATATTGCAGAAGGTCTTGTTGGCAAAGTATATCTTTTTGCTGATGATACAAAGATTTGCAGCAGGGTTGATATTCATGGAGGGATAAGTCAAATGGCAAATGATTTAGCTAAACTAGAAAAATGGTCAGAGCAGTGGCAACTGACATTTAATGTGGACAAGTGCAAGATTATGCACCTTGGGCGTAAAAACCCAAAAGCAGAATATACACTATTTGCTACAGTCCTAACCTCAACATCTGAGGAAAGGGATTTAGGAGTAATAATTTCAGAGGACTTGAAGGTAGGTAGGCAATGCAATAGAGCAGCAGGAAATGCTAGCAGAATGCTTGGTTGCATAGGGAGAGGTATTAGCAGTAGGAAGAGGGAAGTGTTCATGCCATTGTACAGAGCACTGGTAAGACCTCACTTGGAGTATTGTACGCAGTACTGGAGACCGTATCTCCAGAAGGATATTGATACTTTGGAGAGAGTTCAGAGAAGGACTACTAAACTGGTTCATGGGTTGAAGGATAAAACTTACCAGGAAAGGTTAAAGCATCTTAACATGTATGGCTTGGAGGAAAGACGTAACAGGGGGATATGATAGAAACATTTAAATACATAAAGGGAATCAACACAGTAAAGGAAGAGAGTATATTTAAAAGAAGAAAAACTACCACAACTAGAGGACATAGTCTTAAATTAGAGGGGCAATGATTTAAAAGTAATATCAGGAAGTATTACTTTACTGAGAGGGTAGTGGATGTATGGAATAGCCTGCCAGCAGAAATGGTAGAGGTAAACACAGTCAAGGATTTTAAGCATGCGTGGGATAGACACAAGGCTATCCTAGCTATAAGACCGGGAACGGGGGACTAATAAAATACTCAAAAAAAAAAATTGGGCAGACTAGATGGACCGAATGGTTCTTATCTGCCGACACATTCTATGTTTCTATGTTTCTATGTTTCTATGTACAGAACATATCTAGTTCCAACAAAAATCAACCAAATGTATTCGAATCAGGATCCAAGATGTTGGAGATGTGGGAACCAAATAGGCTTCTACATACACATCTGGTGGAACTGTAGCAAAATCCAAAACATATGGAATATGACTTTCCTAATCTTAAGGAGCATACTTAAGATGGACATCCCAATCACCCCAGCCGTGGCGCTCCTCCACCTTGAATGGACACAGTTAGGAAAGGAAAATAGATACATACTAGCACACTTACTCATAGCTACAAAGATTTTAATAGCTAGGAACTGGAGGGGAAAAGAGACCCCAAACTGGAAACAATTAAAAAAACAAGTAACATACCAACTACAAATGGAAGATAGGGGGAAAATAGTCCAAAATAAAAGCTGGAACAAATGGAAACAATATATAAACGCATAATGAAGTAAGTTAAGGAAAAGCCCTGAATGTAGATGAAAACAGAAGACATAAAAATACGTACATAGAAATAGTAGAGAAAAAAACAAATATGAGTACGTATGAAGGATAGTGTCAAGGATGTCCTCACTCTCTACACCCACCCACCCCCAGGGTCCCCCTGGAATAGACGGGGGAGCCGTGGGAGGGAAATCCGTGTCAATTTTGGGCGTGTGTTAGACGTTGTTGGTGTCTGTATGTATTGATTAAAGCTGGTTAAAAAGCAAAGACAGTTGAAAGATATAAAAGTGTAGGAAAAGGGAATGTGCAATGGAAAATAGTGATCATAAGCATAACAAAGGAGAAGAAAAAAAAAAAAGAGAATAAGCGCAGAATAAAAGAGAAGAATATTTTTATCTAAATTTTACCATGGTAAACAGCAAAGGTTAAAGGTATATTGTAAATGACACACGCTAAGATGTATATGAATGTAGTTAGATATATTACACAGGGTATTGTATCATGCATGGTACGGATGAATTGTACATGGTATTGAAGTATGCATTCGACTGCCTTATTGTACAGTTTTTTATGTGGAAAAGGAAATGTAATTGTTAAATAAAAATATAATTAAAAAAAAAATATTACTTTGCAGGGAGGATGGTGGGTGCATGGAATAGCTTTCCAGCAGCAGTGGTAGAGGTTAATACAGTGAAGGAGTTTAAGCATTCATGGGATAGCAGCAATATTATAATACTGTCTGACTATCTTTTCCCCTTTGCCGAATCTGGACATCAGGGGGCGGAGTTTAGGAGGTTGAGTGTATGCAAAGTGGCACTGTCAGTTGTTCTAAGAGCTCTACTGTGCATGCCACAATGTTGCACATGTGCAGTACGCCTTGATTGCACATCTTGGATTTGAGAGGTGTTCACACACGCATGCAACATTGTGCCTATTGACACACACACACCAATATGAAAAGACTTGTGGGTTATATTATTATGTTCCAATACAGATTAGATTAATAATAATAATAATATTTTTTTCTTCAAGGAAGTGTTAAGTCTTGAACTTCAACGGCAAACTCAGTGTCTCATTAGGGTTGCCACTTAGCCGGAGGCCATAGCATGGCCAATATAAAAGTGGAAATCCTAGTTGATAAACCATGTTATATATAAATAATATATATATATATATATATAAATAATATATATATAATTATTATTTCGTCGTTTACTTTTTTAATACACTCACACACACTGCAGAGTGTTTAAAGACAAGTAGGCAGAGTGTGAGAGTATTACAGAGCTCCAGTGTTGTGTGTGACACTTGTAGTTTATTATATGTATAGTTCTTATAGACACACAGTCAAACATACAGTGTGACATACACCGTGTCATGGACACACACATCACACAGCGTCACATACAGTCTCACACACACATCACGCAGTGTTACATACACACAGTGTCACACACACACACATCCTACAGTGTCACATACAGTCTCACACACACACAGTGTCACAATGCCACACATCACACAGTGTCACATACAGGGTCACACACACACATCACACAATGTCACATACAGGGTCTCACACACACACACATCACACAATGTCCCATAGAGGGTCTCACACACACATCACACAATGTCCCATACAGGGTCTCACACACACATCACACATTGTCACATACAGGGTCTAACCACAGGGTCTAACAGGGCCTTAGGGGTGTGAAACCTGTGTGAGCAAAAGAGAAGCTGGCGGGGGGGGGGGGGGGGGTGCCACAGGGCATGGGAACACTTAAGGTTTGCAGGGTTTGCAAGATAAAAATGATAGAAAATACAGCTTGAAAGCAAGACAGTATCTAAAGACATAAATAGAAATAACAGGGGTAAGGGGGGATACAGAACAGGGGGAAGGGGAGGAGATACAGAACAGGGGGAAGGGGGGGAGAGAACAGATATGGGGAGGAAGGGGGAGAGAGAGAACAGATATGGGGAGGAGGGGGGACAGAGAGAACAGATATGGGTAGGAAGGGGGAGAGAGAGAACAGATATGGGGAGGAGGGGGGAAGAGAGAGCACAGATATGGGGGAGGAGGGGGAGAGAGAACAGGTATGAGGGAGTTAGAGAGAGACAGACATGGCAATGAAGATGAAAAGGAGAAACATGGGAAGGGAGAGACACATACATAGGGAAGAGGAGGAAAGAGACAAGCATGGGGGGGGCGCGACTGTGGGGCCCCGCACAGGGCACCAGAACACTTAAGGCCGGCCCTGCTCACACACACATCACACAATGTCACATACAGGGTCTCACACACACACATCACACACTGTCACATACAGGCTCTCACACACACACATCACACAGTGTCACATACAGGGTCTCACACACACACACACCACAAAGTATCACATACACATGCAATGTCACAATCACACACATACAATGTCACATACACACTCACACAAAGTGTCAAACACAATGTCATGCAGGAATAAATGAAAAACGTATACCCAGCGCTCTAATCTTAGTTTTAGCAGCACTGGGGCAGTGTGTCCCTAAACCACACACAATAACATAAGCATAAAGTGACAAAATTTCTAAAGTGCGCTTAAACAAACTGTAAGGTGAAAAAACAGTAAGGTGAAAAAACAATGTGAATACATATATATACACCTTATTAGGTGAGGAATAATTTCCGTGAAAAATTCTGTGCAAAAAAAAATTTTTAAAAAATGCAGTGGAAAAATATATTGTGTGATCGAGGGGGATTCTATCTCCCCTCTATTATCTCACTCACAGACTTCCAGAAAATGAGTTGCACTTTAAAAGCCTGTATTCATCAGTAGGGGACGTGGTGTAGACCTCCTCTGTAGGTTGCAGCTCAAGAAAGGTACAACGTAAGGCAGTAGATTAGTATGTGAATATACAGATATTTAATAAGAAAATAAGTAGCAGCTTACACTTAGAGTTATCCTTATCCTGTATGATGGGCGCCTCAAACAATATCGGATTTGATGTCCTCTGAAGGTGCAGCTGAATATAAAATGTACATAAAAGTGTACAAAAATGTACAGAAAAGCTTAAAAGTAAAACAGGTCCAATAGACAAAAAGATATATATAAGGCAGGTGAGTCCAGTCCGCTACGCGTTTCGCCTGTGGGCTTCAACTTGGCGTCACAATGTCATGCAGGGTTTTGTAAAAAAATAACAAAAAAAATATTTATTTCCCCCCCCTCCACTTTACTTTTCATTTCGGGGGGGGGGGGGGGGGAGGGGGCGGGTCTGTCCACCATGAGTCCCGCTCTGGTTTCCCTTGGAGTACTCCTTTGGGAGCACTGCTGCACAGAAAGGTCATGTGACCTAGAGCTCTGATTGGTGGGGGTGCTGTCAGTGCCGCCAGGGTGCAGAGTACCTGCCTCGGCATAGCACTGCCAATTAGGCAGCGGAGACTACCTCCTCTGCCTAATTGGAAATCCTGGCTCGGCGCCCTCAGGGTCACACAAACCTAAGGCTGGCCCTGAATACAGGGCCATAAAGCTATCCTAGTTATAAGATAAGGCCACGGACTAATGAAAGCATTACTTCACTGAGAGGGTAGCTGATGTATGGAATAGCCTTCCAGTAGATGTGGTTGGGGTTAATATAGTGAATGGGATAGGTTTTTCTGTACCAGCCTTTCTTTACTGTTTATTAAAAAATTGGCTTACTTTATACATACCTGCTGACTGTGAGCTACTTCCGCAGCATCTTTTCTCACTGTGTCCCGTTCACCCTTTTTCTGTACCAGTCTTTCTTTACTGTTTATTAAAAAAAAATTGCTTACTTTATGCATACCTGCTGACTGTGAGCTCCTTCCGTAAAACCGATTGATTCTTTTGTTTGAATCCTGTTACACAGGCTGGATAGCCTGGCTTCGAGGGAGGCTCAACTTTGTAACTATCAGGCTGAATAGGAGGTATATTTTCACCGGGCTTGTTTGACCAAGGAGGTCCTTCGGTGCTCTCTCTCTTTTCGCCATCCTAGATATAACAGAAGGCCAGGGACTAATGAAAGTATTACTTTACTGATAGGGTAGTGGATGCATGGAATAGTATTCCAGTAGAAGTGGTAGCGGTTAATACAGTAAATGAGTTTATGAGCCATTCAGATGCCAGTATTATTGCACCATTAAAATACCATAATTATTGTGCCATTCAGATGCCAGTAATATTGTGCCATTCAGATGCCTGTATTATTGTGCCATTCAGATGCCTGTATTATTGTGCCATTCAGACGCCTGTATTATTGTGCCATTCAGATACCAGCAATATTGTGCCATTCAGATGTCATAATTATTGCGCCATTCAGATGTCATAATTATTGTGCCATTCAAATGCCAGTAATATTGTGAAATTCAGATGTATGTATTATTGTGCTATTCAGATGCCAGTAATATTGTGCCATTCAGATACCAGTAATATTGTGCCATTCAGATACCAGTAATATTGCGCCATTCAGATGCCATAATTATTGTGCCATTCAAATGCCAGTAATATTGTGCCATTCAGATGCCATAATTATTGAGTCGTTCAGATACCAGTAAGATTGTTCCATTCAGATGCCTGTATTATTCCGCCATTCAGATGCCATAATTATTGTGCCATTCAAATGCCAGTAATATTGTGCCATTCAGATGCGATAATTATTGGGCCATTCAGATACCAGTAATATTGTGCCATCCAGATACCAGTAATATTGTTCCATTCAGATGCCTGTATTATTGTGCCATCCAGATACCAGTAATATTGTTGCATTCAGATGCCAGCAATATTGTGCCATTCAGTTGCCATAATTATTGTGCCATTCAGATACAAGTAATATTGTGCCATTCAGATGCCTGTATTATTGTGCCATTCAGATAACAGTAATATCGTGCCATCCAGATGCCAGTATTCTTGTGCCATTCAGATAGCAGTACTATTGCACCATTCAGATGCCAGTATTCTTGTGCCATTCAAATGCCTGTATTATTGTGACATTCAGATACCAGTATTCTTGTGCCATTCAAATGACAGTAATATTGTGCCATTCAGATGCCATAATTATTGTGCCATTCAGATAGCAGTAATATTGTGCCATCCAGATACCAGTAATATTGTTCCATTCAGATGCCTGTATTATTGTGCCATCCAGATACCAGTAATATTGTTGCATTCAGATGCCAGCAATATTGTGCCATTCAGTTGCCATAATTATTGTGCCATTCAGATACAAGTAATATTGTGCCATTCAGATGCCTGTATTATTGTGCCATTCAGATAACAGTAATATCGTGCCATCCAGATGCCAGTATTCTTGTGCCATTCAGATAGCAGTACTATTGCACCATTCAGATGCCAGTATTCTTGTGCCATTCAAATGCCTGTATTATTGTGACATTCAGATACCAGTATTCTTGTGCCATTCAAATGACAGTAATATTGTGCCATTCAGATGCCATAATTATTGTGCCATTCAGATAGCAGTAATATTGTGCCATCCAGATACCAGTAATATTGTTCCATTCAGATGCCTGTATTATTGTGCCATCCAGATACCAGTAATATTGTTGCATTCAGATGCCAGCAATATTGTGCCATTCAGTTGCCATAATTATTGTGCCATTCAGTTGCCATAATTATTGTGCCATTCAGATACCAGTAATATTGTGCCATTTAGATGCCTGTATTATTGTGCCATTCAGATACCAGTAATATTGTGCCATTCAGATGCCAGTATTTTTGTGCCATTCAGATGCCTGTATTATTGTGACATTCAGATACCAGTAAAATTGCGCCATTCAGATGACATCATTATTGTGCCATTAAAATGCCAGTAATATTGTGCCATTCAGATGACATAATTATTGTGCCATTCAGATACCAGTAATATTGTGCCATCAGATACCATAATATTGTTCCATTCAGTTGCCATAATTATTGTGCCATTCAGATACCAGTAATATTTTGCCATTCAGATGCCTGTATTTTTGTGCCATTCAGATACCTGTAATATTGTGCCATTCAGATGCCATAAGTATTGTGCCATTCAGATACCACTAATATTGTGCCATTCAAATGCCAGTAATATTGTGACATTCAGATGCCAGTAATATTGTGCCATCCAGATACCATAATATTGTTACATTCAGTTGCCATAATTATTGTGCCATTCAGATACCAGTAATATTGTGCCATTCAGATTCCTGTATTATTGTGCCATTCAGATCCTGTATTATTGTGCCATTCAGATACCAGTAATATTGCGCCATTCAGATGACATAATTATTGTGCCATTCAAATGCCAGTAATATTGTGCCATTCAGATACCAGTAATATTGTGCCATTCAGATGCGAGTAATATTGTGCCATTCAGATTCCTGTATTATGGTGCCATTAAGACGCCTGAATTATTGTGCCATTCAGATACCAGTAATATTGTGCCATTCAGATGCCATATTTATTGTGCCATTCAGATACCAGTAATATTGTGCAATTCAAATGCCAGTAATATTTTGACATTCAGATGCCTGTATTATTGTGCTATTCAGATGCCAGTAATATTGTGCCATTCAGATGCCATAATTATTGTGCCATTCAGATGCCTGTATTATTGTGCAATTCAGATGCCAATAATATAGTGCCATTCAGTTGCCATAATTATTGTGCCATTCAGATACCAGTAATATTGTGCAATTCAAATGCAAGTAATATTGTGCCATTTAAATGCCAGTAATATTGTGCCTTTCGGATGCCAGTAATATTCTGCCATTCAGATTCCTGTATTATTGTGCCATTCAGATCCTGTATTATTGTGCCATTCAGATACCAGTAATATTGCGCCATTCAGATGACATAATTATTGTGCCATTCAAATGCCAGTAATATTGTGCCATTCAGATACCAGTATTATGGTGCCATTAAGACGCCTGAATTATTGTGCCATTCAGATACCAGTAATATTGTGCCATTCAGATGCCATATTTATTGTGCCATTCAGATACCAGTAATATTGTGCCATTCAAATGCCAGTAATATTTTGACATTCAGATGCCTGTATTATTGTGCTATTCAGATGCCAGTAATATTGTGCCATTCAGATGCCATAATTATTGTGCCATTCAGATGCCTGTATTATTGTGCAATTCAGATGCCAATAATATAGTGCCATTCAGTTGCCATAATTATTGTGCCATTCAGATACCAGTAATATTGTGCAATTCAAATGCAAGTAATATTGTGCCATTTAAATGCCAGTAATATTGTGCCTTTCGGATGCCAGTAATATTCTGCCTTTCAGATGCTTGTATTATTGTGCCATTCAGATACCAGTAATGTTGTGCCATCCAGATACCATTAATATTGTTCCATTCAGATGCCATAATTATTGTGCCATTCAAATGCCAGTAATATTGTGCCATTCAGATGCCATAATTTTTGAGTCGTTCAGATACCAATAAGATTGTTCCATTCAGATGCCTGTATTATTCCGCCATTCAAATGCCATAATTATTGTGCCATTCAAATGCCAGTAATATTGTGCCATTCAGATGCGATAATTATTGGGCCATTCAGATACCAGTAATATTGTGCCATCCAGATACCAGTAATATTGTTCCATTCAGATGCCTGTATTATTATGCCATCCAGATACCAGTAATATTGTTGCATTCAGATGCCAGCAATATTGTGCCATTCACTTGCCATAATTATTGTGCCATTCAGATACAAGTAATATTGTGCCATTCAGATAACAGTAATATTGTGCCATCCAGATGCCAGTATTCTTGTGCCATTCAGATAGCAGTACTATTGCACCATTCAGATGCCAGTATTCTTGTGCCATTCAAATGCCTGTATTATTGTGACATTCAGATACCAGTATTCTTGTGCCATTCAAATGACAGTAATATTGTGCCATTCAGATGCCATAATTATTGTGCCATTCAGATAGCAGTAATATTGTGCCATCCAGATACCGTAACATTGTGCCATCCAGATACCAGTAATATTGTTCCATTCAGATGCCTGTATTATTGTGCCATCCAGATACCAGTAATATTGTTGCATTCAGATGCCAGCAATATTGTGCCATTCAGTTGCCATAATTATTGTGCCATTCAGTTGCCATAATTATTGTGCCATTCAGATACCAGTAATATTGTGCCATTCAGATGCCAGTATTTTTGTGCCATTCAGATGCCTGTATTATTGTGACATTCAGATACCAGTAAAATTGCGCCATTCAGATGACATCATTATTGTGCCATTAAAATGCCAGTAATATTGTGCCATTCAGATGACATAATTATTGTGCCATTCAGATACCAGTAATATTGTGCCATCAGATACCATAATATTGTTCCATTCAGTTGCCATAATTAATGTGCCATTCAGATACCAGTAATATTTTGCCATTCAGATGCCTGTATTTTTGTGCCATTCAGATACCTGTAATATTGTGCCATTCAGATGCCATAAGTATTGTGCCATTCAGATACCAGTAATATTGTACCATTCAAATGCCAGTAATATTGTGACATTCAGATGCCAGTAATATTGTGCCATCCAGATACCATAATATTGTTCCATTCAGTTGCCATAATTATTGTGCCATCCAGATACCAGTAATATTGTGCCATTCAGATTCCTGTATTATTGTGCCATTCAGATCCTGTATTATTGTGCCATTCAGATACCAGTAATATTGCGCCATTCAGATGACATAATTATTGTGCCATTCAAATGCCAGTAATATTGTGCCATTCAGATACCAGTAATATTGTGCCATTCAGATGCGAGTAATATTTTGCCATTCAGATTCCTGTATTATGGTGCCATTAAGACGCCTGAATTATTGTGCCATTCAGATACCAGTAATATTGTGCCATTCAGATGCCATATTTATTGTGCCATTCAGATACCAGTAATATTGTGCCATTCAAATGCCAGTAATATTTTGACATTCAGATGCCTGTATTATTGTGCTATTCAGATGCCAGTAATATTGTGCCATTCAGATGCCATAATTATTGTGCCATTCAGATGCCTGTATTATTGTGCAATTCAGATGCCAATAATATAGTGCCATTCAGTTGCCATAATTATTGTGCCATTCAGATACCAGTAATATTGTGCAATTCAAATGCAAGTAATATTGTGCCATTTAAATGCCAGTAATATTGAGCCTTTCGGATGCCAGTAATATTCTGCCTTTCAGATGCTTGTATTATTGTGCCATTCAGATACCAGTAATGTTGTGCCATCCAGATACCATTAATATTGTTCCATTCAGATGCCATAATTATTGTGCCATTCAAATGCCAGTAATATTGTGCCATTCAGATGCCATAATTCTTGAGTCGTTCAGATACCAATAAGATTGTTCCATTCAGATGCCTGTATTATTCCACCATTCAAATGCCATAATTATTGTGCCATTCAAATGCCAGTAATATTGTGCCATTCAGATGCGATAATTATTGGGCCATTCAGATACCAGTAATATTGTGCCATCCAGATACCAGTAATATTGTTCCATTCAGATGCCTGTATTATTGTGCCATCCAGATACCAGTAATATTGTTGCATTCAGATGCCAGCAATATTGTGCCATTCAGTTGCCATAATTATTGTGCCATTCAGATACAAGTAATATTGTGCCATTCAGATAACAGTAATATCGTGCCATCCAGATGCCAGTATTCTTGTGCCATTCAGATAGCAGTACTATTGCACCATTCAGATGCCAGTATTCTTGTGCCATTCAAATGCCTGTATTATTGTGACATTCAGATACCAGTATTCTTGTGCCATTCAAATGACAGTAATATTGTGCCATTCAGATGCCATAATTATTGTGCCATTCAGATAGCAGTAATATTGTGCCATCCAGATACCGTAACATTGTGCCATCCAGATACCAGTAATATTGTTCCATTCAGATGCCTGTATTATTGTGCCATCCAGATACCAGTAATATTGTTGCATTCAGATGCCAGCAATATTGTGCCATTCAGTTGCCATAATTATTGTGCCATTCAGTTGCCATAATTATTGTGCCATTCAGATACCAGTAATATTGTGCCATTCAGATGCCAGTATTTTTGTGCCATTCAGATGCCTGTATTATTGTGACATTCAGATACCAGTAAAATTGCGCCATTCAGATGACATCATTATTGTGCCATTAAAATGCCAGTAATATTGTGCCATTCAGATGACATAATTATTGTGCCATTCAGATACCAGTAATATTGTGCCATCAGATACCATAATATTGTTCCATTCAGTTGCCATAATTATTGTGCCATTCAGATACCAGTAATATTTTGCCATTCAGATGCCTGTATTTTTGTGCCATTCAGATACCTGTAATATTGTGCCATTCAGATGCCATAAGTATTGTGCCATTCAGATACCAGTAATATTGTGCCATTCAAATGCCAGTAATATTGTGACATTCAGATGCCAGTAATATTGTGCCATCCAGATACCATAATATTGTTCCATTCAGTTGCCATAATTATTGTGCCATTCAGATACCAGTAATATTGTGCCATTCAGATTCCTGTATTATTGTGCCATTCAGATCCTGTATTATTGTGCCATTCAGATACCAGTAATATTGCGCCATTCAGATGACATAATTATTGTGCCATTCAAATGCCAGTAATATTGTGCCATTCAGATACCAGTAATATTGTGCCATTCAGATTCCTGTATTATGGTGCCATTAAGACGCCTGAATTATTGTGCCATTCAGATACCAGTAATATTGTGCCATTCAGATGCCATATTTATTGTGCCATTCAGATACCAGTAATATTGTGCCATTCAAATGCCAGTAATATTTTGACATTCAGATGCCTGTATTATTGTGCTATTCAGATGCCAGTAATATTGTGCCATTCAGATGCCATAATTATTGTGCCATTCAGATGCCTGTATTATTGTGCAATTCAGATGCCAATAATATAGTGCCATTCAGTTGCCATAATTATTGTGCCATTCAGATACCAGTAATATTGTGCAATTCAAATGCAAGTAATATTGTGCCATTTAAATGCCAGTAATATTGTGCCTTTCGGATGCCAGTAATATTCTGCCTTTCAGATGCTTGTATTATTGTGCCATTCAGATACCAGTAATGTTGTGCCATCCAGATACCATTAATATTGTTCCATTCAGATGCCATAATTATTGTGCCATTCAAATGCCAGTAATATTGTGCCATTCAGATGCCATAATTATTGAGTCGTTCAGATACCAATAAGATTGTTCCATTCAGATGCCTGTATTATTCCGCCATTCAGATGCCATAATTATTGAGCCATTGAAATGCCAGTAATATTGTGCCATTCAGATGCGATAATTATTGGGCCATTCAGATACCAGTAATATTGTGCCATCCAGATACCAGTAATATTGTTCCATTCAGATGCCTGTATTATTGTGGCATCCAGATACCAGTAATATTGTTGCATTCAGATGCCAGCAATATTGTGCCATTCAGTTGCCATAATTATTGTGCCATTCAGATACAAGTAATATTGTGCCATTCAGATGCCTGTATTATTGTGCCATTCAGATAACAGTAATATCGTGCCATCCAGATGCCAGTATTCTTGTGCCATTCAGATAGCAGTACTATTGCACCATTCAGATGCCAGTATTCTTGTGCCATTCAACTGCCTGTATTATTGTGACATTCAGATACCAGTATTCTTGTGCCATTCAAATGACAGTAATATTGTGCCATTCAGATGCCATAATTATTGTGCCATTCAGATAGCAGTAATATTGTGCCATCCACATACCATAACATTGTGCCATCCAGATACCAGTAATATTGTTCCATTCAGATGCCTGTATTATTGTGCCATCCAGATACCAGTAATATTGTTGCATTCAGATGCCAGCAATATTGTGCCATTCAGTTGCCATAATTATTGTGCCATTCAGTTGCCATAATTATTGTGCCATTCAGATACCAGTAATATTGTGCCATTCAGATGCCAGTATTTTTGTGCCATTCAGATGCCTGTATTATTGTGACATTCAGATACCAGTAAAATTGCGCCATTCAGATGACATCATTATTGTGCCATTAAAATGCCAGTAATATTGTGCCATTCAGATGACATAATTATTGTGCCATTCAGATACCAGTAATATTGTGCCATCAGATACCATAATATTGTTCCATTCAGTTGCCATAATTATTGTGCCATTCAGATACCAGTAATATTTTGCCATTCAGATGCCAGTATTTTTGTGCCATTCAGATACCTGTAATATTGTGCCATTCAGATGCCATAAGTATTGTGCCATTCAGATACCAGTAATATTGTGCCATTCAAATGCCAGTAATATTGTGACATTCAGATGCCAGTAATATTGTGCCATCCAGATACCATAATATTGTTCCATTCAGTTGCCATAATTATTGTGCCATTCAGATACCAGTAATATTGTGCCATTCAGATTCCTGTATTATTGTGCCATTCAGATCCTGTATTATTGTGCCATTCAGATACCAGTAATATTGCGCCATTCAGATGACATAATTATTGTGCCATTCAAATGCCAGTAATATTGTGCCATTCAGATACCAGTAATATTGTGCCATTCAGATTCCTGTATTATGGTGCCATTAAGACGCCTGAATTATTGTGCCATTCAGATACCAGTAATATTGTGCCATTCAGATGCCATATTTATTGTGCCATTCAGATACCAGTAATATTGTGCCATTCAAATGCCAGTAATATTTTGACATTCAGATGCCTGTATTATTGTGCTATTCAGATGCCAGTAATATTGTGCCATTCAGATGCCATAATTATTGTGCCATTCAGATGCCTGTATTATTGTGCAATTCAGATGCCAATAATATAGTGCCATTCAGTTGCCATAATTATTGTGCCATTCAGATACCAGTAATATTGTGCAATTCAAATGCAAGTAATATTGTGCCATTTAAATGCCAGTAATATTGTGCCTTTCGGATGCCAGTAATATTCTGCCTTTCAGATGCTTATATTATTGTGCCATTCAGATACCAGTAATGTTGTGCCATCCAGATACCATTAATATTGTTCCATTCAGATGCCATAATTATTGTGCCATTCAAATGCCAGTAATATTGTGCCATTCAGATGCCATAATTATTGAGTCGTTCAGATACCAATAAGATTGTTCCATTCAGATGCCTGTATTATTCCGCCATTCAGATGCCATAATTATTTTGCCATTCAAATGCCAGTAATATTGTGCCATTCAGATGCGATAATTATTGGGCCATTCAGATACCAGTAATATTGTGCCATCCAGATACCAGTAATATTGTTCCATTCAGATGCCTGTATTATTGTGGCATCCAGATACCAGTAATATTGTTGCATTCAGATGCCAGCAATATTGTGCCATTCAGTTGCCATAATTATTGTGCCATTCAGATACAAGTAATATTGTGCCATTCAGATGCCTTTATTATTGTGCCATTCAGATAACAGTAATATCGTGCCATCCAGATGCCAGTATTCTTGTGCCATTCAGATAGCAGTACTATTGCACCATTCAGATGCCAGTATTCTTGTGCCATTCAACTGCCTGTATTATTGTGACATTCAGATACCAGTATTCTTGTGCCATTCAAATGACAGTAATATTGTGCCATTCAGATGCCATAATTATTGTGCCATTCAGATAGCAGTAATATTGTGCCATCCACATACCATAACATTGTGCCATCCAGATACCAGTAATATTGTTCCATTCAGATGCCTGTATTATTGTGCCATCCAGATACCAGTAATATTGTTGCATTCAGATGCCAGCAATATTGTGCCATTCAGTTGCCATAATTATTGTGCCATTCAGTTGCCATAATTATTGTGCCATTCAGATACCAGTAATATTGTGCCATTCAGATGCCAGTATTTTTGTGCCATTCAGATGCCTGTATTATTGTGACATTCAGATACCAGTAAAATTGCGCCATTCAGATGACATCATTATTGTGCCATTAAAATGCCAGTAATATTGTCCCATTCAGATGACATAATTATTGTGCCATTCAGATACCAGTAATATTGTGCCACCAGATACCATAATATTGTTCCATTCAGTTGCCATAATTATTGTGCCATTCAGATACCAGTAATATTTTGCCATTCAGATGCCTGTATTTTTGTGCCATTCAGATACCTGTAATATTGTGCCATTCAGATGCCATAAGTATTGTGCCATTCAGATACCAGTAATATTGTGCCATTCAAATGCCAGTAATATTGTGACATTCAGATGCCAGTAATATTGTGCCATCCAGATATCATAATATTGTTCCATTCAGTTGCCATAATTATTGTGCCATTCAGATACCAGTAATATTGTGCCATTCAGATTCCTGTATTATTGTGCCATTCAGATCCTGTATTATTGTGCCATTCAGATACCAGTAATATTGCGCCATTCAGATGACATAATTATTGTGCCATTCAAATGCCAGTAATATTGTGCCATTCAGATACCAGTAATATTGTGCCATTCAGATGCGAGTAATATTGTGCCATTCAGATTCCTGTATTATGGTGCCATTAAGACGCCTGAATTATTGTGCCATTCAGATACCAGTAATATTGTGCCATTCAGATGCCATATTTATTGTGCCATTCAGATACCAGTAATATTGTGCCATTCAAATGCCAGTAATATTTTGACATTCAGATGCCTGTATTATTGTGCTATTCAGATGCCAGTAATATTGTGCCATTCAGATGCCAATAATATAGTGCCATTCAGTTGCCATAATTATTGTGCCATTCAGATACCAGTAATATTGTGCCTTTCGGATGCCAGTAATATTCTGCCTTTCAGATGCTTGTATTATTGTGCCATTCAGATACCAGTAATGTTGTGCCATCCAGATACCATTAATATTGTTCCATTCAGATGCCTGTATTATTGTGCCATCCAGATACCAATAATATTGTTCCATTCAGATGCCTGTATTATTCTGCCATCCAGATACCAGTAATATTGTTTCATTCAGATGCCATAATAATTGGGCCATTCAGATACCAGTAATATTGTTCCATTAAGATGCCTGTATTATTGTGCCATCCAGATACCAGTAATAATGTTTCATTCAGATGCCATAATAATTGGGCCATTCAGATACCAGTAATATTGTGCCATTCAGATGCCTGTATATTTGTGCCATTCAGATAACAGTAATATTGTGCCAATCAGATGCGAGTAATATTGTGCTATTCAAATGCCAGTAATATTGTGCCATTCAGATGCCAGTAATATTGTGCCATTCAGATCCTGTATTATTGTGCCATTCAGATACCAGTAATATTGCGCCATTCAGATGACATAATTATTGTGCCATTCAAATGCCAGTAATATTGTGCTATTCAGAAGCCATAATTATTGTGCCATTCAGATACCAGTAATATTGTGCCATACAGATACCATAATATTGTTCCATTCAACTGCCATAACCATTGTGCCATTAATATACCAGTAATATTGTGACTTTCAGATGCCTGTATTATTGTGCTATTCAGATGCCAGCAATATTGTGCCATTCAGATGCCATAATTATTGTGCCATTCAGATACCAGTAATATTGTGCCATTCAAATGAAAGTAATATTATGCCATTCAGATGCCTGTATTATTGTGCCATTAAGATACCAGTAATATTGTTTCATTCAGATGCCATAATTATTGGGCCATTCAGATACCAGTAATATTGTGCCATTCAGATGCATGTATTATTGTGCCATTCAGATACCAGTAATATTGTGCCATTCAGATGCGAGTAATATTGTGCTATTCAAATGCCAGTAATATTGTGCCATTCAGATGCCAGTAATATTGTTCCATTCAGATGCCTGTATTATTGTGCCATCCAGATACCAGTAATATTGTTGCATTCAAATGCCAGCAATATTTTGCCATTCAGTTGCCATAATTATTGTGCCATTCAGATACCAGTAATATTGTGCCATTCAGACGCCAGCATTCTTGTTCCATTCAGATGCCTGTATTATTGTGCCATCCAAATACCAGTAATATTGTTCAATTCAGATGCCTGTATTATTTTGCCATCCAGATACCAGTAATATTGTTGCATTCAGATGCCAGCAATATTGTGCCATTCAGTTGCCATAATTATTGGCCTATTCAGATACCAATAATATTGTGCCATTCAGATGCCTGTATTATTGTGCCGTTCAGATACCAGTAATATTGTGCCATTCAGATGCCAGTATTCTTGTGCCATTTATATGCCTGTATTATTGTGACATTCAGATACCAGTAATATTGCGCCATTCAGATGCCATAATTATTGTGCCATTCTGATACCAGTAATATTGTGCCATCCAGATACCATAATATTGTGCCATTCAGATACCAGTAATATTGTGCCATTAAGATTCCTGTATTATTGTGCCATTCAGACGCCTGTATTATTGTGCCATTCAGGTACCAGTAATATTGTGCCATTAAGATGCCATAATTATTGTGCCATTCAGATACCAGTAATATTGTGCCATTCAAATGCCAGTAATATTGTGACATTCAGATGCCTGTATTATTGTGCTATTAAGATGCCTGTATTATTGTGCCATTCAGATGCCAGTAATATAGCGCCATTTAGTTTCCATAATTATTGTGCCATTCAGATACCAGTAATATTGTGCCATTCAAATGCAAGTAATATTGTGCCATTCAAATGCCAGTAATATTGTGCCTTTCATATGCCAGTAATATTGTGCCTTTCAGATGCTTGTATTATTGTGCCATTCAGATACCAGTAATGTTGTGCCATCCAGATACCATTAATATTGTTCCATTCAGATGCCTGTATTATTGTGCCATCCAGATACCAGTAATATTGTTCCATTCAGATGCCTGTATTAGTGTGCCATTAAGATGCCAGTAATATTGTGCCATTCAGGTTCCTGTATTATTGTGCCATTCAGATACCAGTAATATTGTTTCATTCAGTTGCCATAATTATTGGGCCATTCAGATACCAGTAATATTGTGCCGTTCAGATGCCTTTATTATTGTGCCATTCAGATAACAGTAATATTGTGCCAATCAGATGCGAGTAATATTGTGCTATTCAAATTCCATTAATATTGTGCCATTCAGATGCCAGCATTCTTGTTCCATTCAGATGCCTGTATTATTGTGCCATCCAGATACCAGTAATATTGTTCCATTCAGATGCCTGTATTATTGAGCCATCCAGATACCAGTAATATTGTTGCATTCAGATGCCAGCAATATTGTGCCATTCAGTTGCCATAATAATTGGCCCATTCAGATACCAATAATATTGGGCCATTCAGATGCGAGTAATATTGTGCTATTCAAATTACAGTAATATTGTGCCATTCAGATGCGATTAATATTGTGCCATTCAGATCCTGTATTATTGTGCGTTTCAGATACCAGTAATATTGCGCCATTCAGATGACATAATTATTGTGCCATTCAGATACCAGTAATATTGTGACTTTCAGATGCCTGTATTATTGTGCTATTCAGATGCCAGTAATATTGTGCCATTCAGATGCCATAATTATTTTGCCATTCAAATTCCAGTAATATTGTGCCATTTAAATGCAAGTAATATTATGCCATTCAGATGCCTGTATTATTGTGCCATCCAGATACCAGTAATATTGTGCCATTCAGATGCCAGTAATATTGTGCCATTCAAATGCCAGTAATATTTTGTCATTCAGATGCCTGTATTATTGTGCCATTCAGATGCCAGTAATATAGTGCCATTCAGTTGCCATAATTATTGTGCCATTCATATACCAGTAAAATTGTACTATTTAAATGCAAGTAATATTGTGCCATTCAGATGCCTGTATTATTCTGCCATCCAGATACCAGTAATATTGTGCCATTCAGATGCCAGTAATATTGTGCCATTCAGATGCCAGTAATATTGTGCCATTCAAATGCCAGTAATATTTTGTCATTCAGATGCCTGTATTATTGTGCCATCCAGATACCAGTAATATTGTTACATTCAGATGCCATAATTATTGGGCCATTCAGATGCCTGTATTATTGTGCCATTCAGATGCCTGTGTTATTGTGCCATTCAGATACCAGTAATATTGTGACATTCAGATGCCATAATTATTGGGCCATTCAGTTACCAGTAATATTGTGCCATTCAGATGCCTGTATATTTGTGCCATTCAGATAACAGTAATATTGTTAAAATCAGATGCGAGTAATATTGTGCTATTCAAATGCCAGTAATATTGTGCCATTTAGATACCAGTAATATTGTGCCATTCAGATCCTGTATTATTGTGCCATTCAGATACCAGTAATATTGCGCCATTCAGATGACATAATTATTTTGCCATTCAAATGCCAGTAATATTGTGCCATTCAGATGCCATAATTATTGTGCCATTCAGTTGCCATAACTATTGTGAATTCATATACCAGTAATATTGTGACTTTCACATGCCTGTATTATTGTGCTATTCAGATGCCAGAAATATTGTGCCATTCAGATGCCATAATTATTGTGCCATTCAGATACCAGTTATATTGTGCCATTCAAATGCCAGTAATATTATGCCATTCAGATGCCTGTATTATTGTGCCATCAGGATACCAGTAATATTGTTTCATTCAGATGCCATAATTATTGGGCCATTCAGATACTAGTAATATTGTGCCGTCCAGATGCCTTTATTATTGTGCCATTCAGATACCAGTAATATTGTGCCAATCATGTGCGAGTAATATTGTGCTATTCAAATGCCAGTAATATTGTTCCATTCAGATGCCTGTATTATTGTGCCATCTAGATACCAGTAATATTGTTGCATTCAGATGCCAGCAATATTGTGCCATGCAGTTGCCATAATTATTGTGCCATTCAGATACCAGTAATATTGTGCCATTAAGATGCCAGCATTCTTGTTCCATTCAGATGCCTGTATTATTGTGCCATCCAGATACCAGTAATATTGGTCCATTCAGCTGCCTGTATTATTGTGCCATCCAGATACCAGTAATATTGTTGCATTCAGATGCCAGTAATATTGTGCCATTCAGTTGCCATAATTATTGTGCCATTCAGATACCAGTAATATTGTGCCATTCAGAAGCCAGTATTCTTCTGCCATTCAGATGCCTGTATTATTGTGCCATCCAGATACCAGTAATATTGTTCCATTCAGATGCCTGTATTATTGTGCCATCCAGATACCAGTAATATTGTTGCACTCAGATGCCAGCAATATTGTGCCATTCAGTTGACATAATTATTGAGCCATTCAGATACCAGTAATATTGTGCCATTCAGGTGCCTGTATTATTGTGCCATTCAGATACCAGTAATATTGTTTCATTCAGTTGCCATAATTATTGGGCTATTCAGATACCAGTAATATTGTGCCGTTCAGATGCCTTTATTATTGTGCCATTCAGATAACAGTAATATTGTGCCAATCAGATGCGAGTAATGTTGTGCTATTCAAATTCCATTAATATTGTGCCATTCAGATGCCAGCATTCTTGTTCCATTCAGATGCCTGTATTATTGTGCCATCCAGATACCAGTAATATTGTTCCATTCAGATGCCTGTATTATTGAGCCATCCAGATACCAGTAATATTGTGCTATTCAAATTACAGTAATATTGTGCCATTCAGATGCGATTAATATTGTGCCATTCAGATCCTGTATTATTGTGCGTTTCAGATACCAGTAATATTGCGCCATTCAGATGCCAAAATAATTGGCCCATTCAGATACCAGTAATATTGGGCCATTCAGATGCGAGTAATATTGTGCTATTCAAATTACAGTAATATTGTGCCATTCAAATGCGATTAATATTGTGCCATTCAGATCCTGTATTATTGTGCGTTTCAGATACCAGTAATATTGCGCCATTCAGATGACATAATTATTGTGCCATTCAGATACCAGTAATATTGTGACTTTCAGATGCCTGTATTATTGTGCTATTCAGATGCCAGTAATATTGTGCCTTTCAGATGCCATAATTATTGTGCCATTCAAATTCCAGTAATATTGTGCCATTTAAATGCCAGTAATATTATGCCATTCAGATGCCTGTATTATTGTGCCATCCAGATACCAGTAATATTGTGCCATTCAGATGCCAGTACTATTGTGCCATTCAGATGCCAGTAATATTGTGCCATTCAAATGCCAGTAATATTTTGTCATTCAGATGCCTGTATTATTGTGCCATTCAGATGCCAGTAATATAGTGCCATTCAGTTGCCATAATTATTGTGCCATTCATATACCAGTAAAATTGTACTATTTAAATCCAAGTAATATTGTGCCATTCAAATGCCAGTAATATTGTGCCATTCAGATGCCATATTTATTGCGACATTCAGATACCAGTAATATTGTGCCATCCAGATACCAGTAATATCGTTCCATTCAGATGCCTGTATTATTGTGTCATCCAGATAACAGTAATATTGTTACATTCAGAAGCCATAATTATAGGGCCATTCAGATACCAGTAATATTGTGCCATTCAGATGCCTGTATATTTGTGCCATTCAGATAACAGTAATATTGTTCCAATCAGATGCGAGTAATATTCTGCTATTCAAATGCCAGTAATATTGTGCCATTCAGATGCCAGTAATTTTGTGCCTTCAGATCCTGTATTATTGTGCCATTCAGATACCAGTAATATTGCGCCATTCAGATGACATAATTATTTTGCCATTCAAATGCCAGTAATATTGTGCCATTCAGATGCCATAATTATTGTGCCATTCAGTTGCCATAACTATTGTGAATTCATATATCAGTAATATTGTGACTTTCACATGCCTGTACTATTGTGCTATTCAGATGCCAGTAATATTGTGCCATTCAAATGCCAGTAATATTATGACATTCAGATGCCTGTATTATTGTGCCATCTAGATACCAGTAATATTGTTGCATTCAGATGCCAGCAATATTGTGCCATGCAGTTGCCATAATTATTGTGCCATTCAGATACCAGTAATATTGTGCCATTAAGATGCCAGCATTCTTGTTCCATTCAGATGCCTGTATTATTGTGCCATCCAGATACCAGTAATATTGTTCCATTCAGATGCCTGTATTATTGTGCCATCCAGATACCAGTAATATTGTTGCATTCAGATGCCAGCAATATTGTGCCATTCAGTTGCCATAATTATTGTGCCATTCAGATACCAGTAATATTGTGCCATTCAGAAGCCAGTATTCTTCTGCCATTCAGATGCCTGTATTATTGTGCCATCCAGATACCAGTAATATTGTTCCATTCAGATGCCTGTATTATTGTGCCATCCAGATACCAGTAATATTGTTGCACTCAGATGCCAGCAATATTGTGCCATTCAGTTGCCATAATTATTGTGCCATTCAGATACCAGTAATATTGTGCCATTCAGATGCCTGTAATATTGTGCCATTCAGATACCAGTAATATTGTGCCATTCAGATGCCAGTATTCTTGTGCCATTCAGATACCAGTAATATTGTGCCATTCAGATGCCAGTATTCTCGTGCCATTCAGATGCCTGTATTATTGTGACATTCAGATACCAGTAATATTGCACCATTCAGATGACATAATTATTGTGCCTTTTAAATGCCAGTAATATTGTGCAATTCAGATGCCATAATTATTGTTCCATTCATATACCAGTAATATTGTGCCATCCAGATACCATAATATTGTTCCATTCAGCTGCCATAATTATTGTGCTATTCAGATACCAGTAATATTGTGCCATTCAGATGCCTGTATTATTGTGCCATTCAGATACCTGTAATATTGTGCCATTCAGATGCCAGTAATATTGTGCCATTCAGATGCCAAAATTATTGTGCCATTCAGATACCAGTAATATTGTGCCATCCAGATACCATAATATTGTTCCATTCAGTTGCCATAACTATTGTGCCATTCATATACCAGTAATATTGTGACTTTCAGATGCCTGTATTATTGTGCCAATCAGATGCCAGTTATATTGTGCCATTCAGATGCCATAATTATTGTGCCTTTTTTATGGTATTATGGTATCTGGATGGCAAAATGTTACTGGTATCTGAATGGCACAATAATTATGGCATCTGAATGCCACAATATTACTGGTATCTGAATGGCACAATAATACAGGCGTCTGAATGGCACAATATATTGCACAATAATACAGGCACCTGAATGGCACAATATTACTGGCATCTGAATGGCACAATAATGGTTCCATTCAGATGCCTGTATTATTGTGCCATTCAGATACCAGTAATAATGTGCCATTCGGATGAGAGTAATATTGTGCCATTTAAATGCCAGTAATATTGTAGATTTCAGATTCCAGTAATATTGTGACATCCAGATCCTGTATTATTGTGCCATTCAGATACCAGTAATATTGTGCCATTAACATTACATAATTATTGTGCCATTCAAATGCCAGACATATTGTGCCATTCAGATACCAGTAATATTGTGCCATCCAGATACAATAATATTGTTCCATTCAGATGCCTGTATTATTGTGCCATCCAGATACCAGTAATATTGTGCCATTCAGATGCCAGTAATATTGTGCCATTCAGATGACAGTAATATTGTGTCATTCAGATGCCAGTAATTTTGTGCTTTTCAGATGCCAGTAATTTTGTGCTTTTCAGATGCTTGTATTATTGAGCCATTCAGATACCAGTAATGTTGTGCCATCCAGATACCATTAATATTGTTACATTTAGATGCCTATATTATTGTGCCATCCCGATGCCAGTAATTTTGTCACTTTAAGATGCTTGTATTATTGAGCCATTCAGATACCAGTAATGTTGTGCCATCCAGATACCATTAATATTGTTCCATTCAGATGCCTGTATTATTGTGCCATCCAGATACCAGTAATATTGTTCCATTTAGATGCCAGTAATATTGTGCCATTCAGATGCCTGTATTATTGTGCCATTCAGATGCCTGTATTATTGTGCCATCCAGAGACCAGTAATATTGTTCCATTCAGATGCCTGTATTATTGTGCCATTCAGATGCCAGTAATATTGTGCCATTCAGGTGCCTGTATTATTGTGCCATTCAGATACCAGTAATATTGTTTCATTCAGATGCCAAAATTATTGGGCCATTCAGATACCATTAATATTGTGCCATTTAGATTACTGTATTATTGTGCCATTAAGATACCAGTAATATTGTGCCATTTAGATTCCTGTATTATTGTGCCATTAAGATACCAGTATTATTGTGCCATTCAGATGCGAGTATATTGTGCTATTCAAATGCCAGTAATATTGTGCCATTCAGATTTCAGTAATATTGTGCCATTCAGATCCTGTATTATTGTGCCATTCAGATACCAGTAATGTTGCGCCATTCAAATGACATAATTATTGTGCCATTAAAATGCCAGTAATATTGTGCCATTCAGATGCCATAATTATTGTGCCATTCAGATACCAGTTAAATTGTGCCATCCAGATACCATAATATTGTTCCATTCAGTTGCCATAATTATTGTGCCATTCAAATACCAGTAATATTGTGCCATTCAGATGCCTGTATTATTGTGCCATTCAGATGCCTGTATTATTGTGCCATTAAGATACCTGTAATATTGTGCCATTCAGATGCCATAATTATTGTGCCATTCAGATGCTTGTATTATTGTGCTATTCAGATGCCAGTAATATTGTGCCTTTTAGATGCCTGTATTATTGTGCCATTCAGATACCAGTAATGTTGTGCCATCCAGATACCATTAATAATGTTCCATTCAGATGCCTGTATTATTGTGCCATCCAGATGCTTGTAATATTGTGCCATTCAGATGCCATAATTATTGTGCCATGCAGATGCCTGTATTATTGTGCTATTCAGATGCCAATAATATTGTGCCATTCAGATGCCAGTAATATTGTACCATTCAAATGCCAGTAATATTATGCCATTCAGATGCCTGTATTATTGTGCCATTCAGGTGCCTGTATTATTGTGCCATTCAGATACCAGTAATATTGTTCCATTCAGATGCCTGTATTATTGTGCCATCCAGATACCAGTAATATTGTTTCATTCAGATGCCATAATTATTGTGCTATTCAGATGCTAGTAATATTGTGCCATTCAGATACCAGTAATATTGTGCCATTCAAATGCCAGTAATATTATGCCATTCAGATGCCTGTATTATTATGCCATTCAGATGCCTGTATTATTGTGCCATTCAGATGCCAGTAATATAGTGCCATTCTGTTGCCATAATTATTGTGCCATTCAGATACCAGTAATATTGTGCCATTCAAAAATGCCAGTAATATTGTGCCTTTCAGATGCCAGTAATATTGTGCCTTTTAGATGCCTGTATTATTGTGCCATCCAGATACCAGTAATATTGTTCATTTCAGATGCCAGTAATATTGTGCCATTTAGATGCCAGTATTATTGTGCCATTCAGATGCCTGCATTATTGTGCCATCCAGATACCAGTAATATTGTTCCATTCAGATGCCTGTATTTTTGTGCCATTCAGATGCCATTAATATTGTGCCATTCAGGTGCCTGTATTATTGTGCCATTCAGATACCAGTAATATTGTTTCATTCAGATGCCAAAATTATTGGGCCATTCAGATACCAGTAATATTGTGCCATTTAGATTCCTGTATTATTGTGCCATTAAGATACCAGTAATATTGTGCCATTCAGATGCGAGTAATATTGTGCTATTCAAATGCCAGTAATATTGTGCCATTCAGATTTCAGTAATATTGTGCCATTGAGATCCTGTATTATTGTGCCATTCAGATACCAGTAATATTGCGCCATTCAAATGACATAATTATTGTCCCATTAAAATGCCAGTAATATTGTGCTATTCAGATGCCATAATTATTGTGCCATTCAGATACCAGTAATATTGTGCCATCCAGATACCATAATATTGTTCCATTCAGTTGCCATAATTATTGTGCCTATCAAATACCAGTATTATTGTGCCATTCTGATGCCTGTATTATTGTGCCATTAAGATACCTGTAATAGTGTGCCATTCAGATGCCATAATTATTGTGCCATTCAGATGCTTGTATTATTGTGCTATTCAGATGCCAGTAATATTGTGCCTTTTAGATGCCTGTATTATTGTGCCATTCAGATACCAGTAATGTGGTGCCATCCAGATACCATTAATATTGTTCCATTCAGATGCCTGTATTATTGTGCCATCCAGATACCAGTAATATTGTTCCATTCAGATGCCTGTATTATTGTGCCATTCAGATACCAGTAATATTGTTCCAATCAGATGCCAGTAATTTTGTGCCACTCAGGTGCCTGTATTATTGTGCCATTCAGATACCAGTAATATTGTTCCATTCAGATGCCTGTATTATTTTGCCATCCAGATACCAGTAATATTGTTTCATTCAGATGCCATAATTATTGGGCCATTCAGATACCAGTAATATTGTGCCATTCAAATTCCTGTATTAGTGTGCCATTCAGATACCAGTAATATAGTGCCATTCAGATGCGATTAATATTGTGCTATTCAAATGCCAGTAATATTGTGCCATTCAGATTTCAATAATATTGTGCCATTCAGATCCTGTATTTTTGTGCCATTCAGATACCAGTAATATTGCGCCATTCAAATGACATAATTATTGTGCCATTAAAATGCCAGTAATATTATGCCATTCAGATGCCATAATTATTGTGCCATTCAGATACCAGTAATATTGTGCCATCCAGATACCATAATATTGTTCCATTCAGTTGCCATAATTATTGTGCCATTCAGATACCAGTAATATTGTGCCATTCAGATGCCTGTATTATTGTTCCATTCAGACGACTGTATTATTGTGCCATTAAGATACCAGTAATATTGTGCCATTCAGATGCCATAATTATTGTGCCATGCAGATGCCTGTATTATTGTGCTATTCAGATGCCAATAATATTGTGCCATTCAGATGCCAGTAATATTGTACCATTCAAATGCCAGTAATATTATGCCATTCAGATGCCTGTATTATTGTGCCATTCAGATGCCAGTAATATAGTTCCATTCAGTTGCCATAATTATTGTGCCATTCAGATACCAGTAATATTGTGCCATTCAAAAATGCCAGTAATATTGTGCCTTTCAGATGCCATTAATATTGTGCCTTTTAGATGCCTGAATTATTGTGCCATCCAGATACCAGTAATATTGTTCCATTCAGATGCCTGTATTTTTGTGCCATTCAGATGCCATTAATATTGTGCCATTCAGGTGCCTGTATTATTGTGCCATCTAGATACCAGTAATATTGTTTCATTCAGATTCCCAAATTATTGGGCCATTCAGATACCAGTAATATTGTGCTATTCAGATGCCTGTATTATTGTGCCATCCAGATACCAGTAATATTGTGCCATTCAGATGCCAGTATTATTGTGCCATTCAGATGCCTGAATTATTGTGCCATCCAGATACCAGTAATATTGTTCCATTCAGATGCCTGTATTTTTGTGCCATTCAGATGCCATTAATATTGTGCCATTCAGGTGCCTGTATTATTGTGCCATCTAGATACCAGTAATATTGTTTCATTCAGATTCCAAAATTATTGGGCCATTCAGATACCAGTAATATTGTGCTATTCAGATGCCTGTATTATTGTGCCATCCAGATACCAGTAATATTGTGCCATTCAGATGCCAGTATTATTGTGCCATTCAGATGCCTGAATTATTGTGCCATCCAGATACCAGTAATATTGTTCCATTCAGATGCCTGTATTTTTGTGCCATTCAGATGCCATTAATATTGTGCCATTCAGGTGCCTGTATTATTGTGCCATTCAGATATCAGTAATATTGTTCCATTCAGATGCCCGTATTATTGTGCCATCTAATTCAGGTGCCTGTATTATTGTGCCATTCAGATGCCAAAATTATTGGGCCATTCAGATACCAGTAATATTGTGCCATTCAGATGCGAGTAATATTGTGCTATTCAAATGCCAGTAATATTGTGCCATTCAGATTTCAGTAATATTGTGCCATTCAGATCCTGTATTATTGTGCCATTCAGATACCAGTAATATTGCGCCATTCAAATGACATAATTATTGTGCCGTTAAAATGCCAGTAATATTGTGCCATTCAGATACCAGTAATATTGTGCCATTCAAATACCAGTAATATTGTGCCATTCAGATATCAGTAATATTGTGCCATTCAAATGCCAGTAATATTATGCCATTCAGATACCAGTAATATTGTGCCATCCAGACACCTTTATTATTGTGCCATTCAAATACCAGTAATATTGTGCCATTCAGATGCCATAATTATTGTGCCATTCAGATACCAGTAATATTGTACCATTCAAATGCCAGTAATATTGCGCCATTCAGATACCAGTAATATTATGCCATTCAAATTCCTGCATTATTGTGCCATTCAGACTCCTGTATTATTGTGCCATTTAGATACCAGTAATATTGTGCCATTCAGATGCCATAATTATTGTACCATTCAGATACCAGTAATATTGTGCCATCCAGATGCCGGTAATATTGTGCCATTCAGGTGCCTATATTATTGTGCCATTCAAATGCCAGTAATATTGTGCCATTCAGATGTCAGTATTATTGTGCCATTCAGTTACCAATAATATTGTGCCATTCAAATGCCAGTAATATGGTGCCTTTCAAATGCCAGTAATATCTATAATATCCTGTAGTCTTCTTGCCTGCGAGCTAACCCTTCTATCTCTGGGTCTGTCCTTTAGTGTCTTTTTATCTAAATTTGGGTCCAGGAGACAGTTAAAATCTCCCATAACTATAAGGGAGCCTTGTCTCACAGTTTCTATCCGAGTGAAAGTTTTTTTTTTATAAACTGAATCAGGGCCTTATTCGGGGCAAATAAATTAACCAAGGTTATGAGGTTATGGTCAAATTCCCCAACTATGATTATGTATCCCCCCTCTGGGTTGGCCTCCAAATATTTCAAAAGTAACCCAAAACAGAATTGAGGTGGTAGGTGAGCTAAGTGAACCACTTTTACTTAAAAAATACCGGAATATAATAATTGCCTGGGATAGTAGAATTCTGGCACAAATGGATGGTCTTCAGTGTTTTACAAAATATATGCAAAGAGAGAAAACAAAACATAGACCATAGTGCAGTATATCTTGATATCAGTATGGTATAAGTGAGATAAAGTATTACACTCACAAACCCAGCAGGTTAAAAGGCTCTTCTAATATGGTAGAAAGTCCTCTTTGTTCCTCCTCCAATGCTCATAAATTGAGTGAAAAGATTCAGGAAGAGAAAAGGATCAGTATATATCCAATAACAATTTAATATAAAAAACAATAGTATCTTACACATGTGGATGCTTCTTGAAAACGAAAAAAAAAAAGATTAATTAAGTTAAGTGAAAACACAAGTAAAGATACACACACAAAGATACCTCTAACTCACAGTACATTGTGAAGAAAAAGGACACTTTAGAATCTAATACATTTCATGTTTTATCACAGTTGGGAGACACATCTCCCATCTTAGACTACAAACACAGATTATTAAAACCACTACCACAGGATATTCACACACAAGATTACCATCACAATACATCAGAATCACGTTTTTTAGATTTGGATCAGAGATCAAAAATAATTCCTCCAAAACCCCAAAGAACTCTAAACTTAATAAAAAAAAGAAAGCTTTTTCAGGGAGAGGAAAAAGAGGGGGCAGATTGGTACAGAAGAGGAAGGTAGAGAAAATAACCAAAACTACCCCCTCCTTTACTGGCATTTTTAATTCTCTCCCAAGAACAAATGTTGATACTCAGTAAGGGTCTAAAATTTGCCCCAACAAAAAAATTGAATATATTTGCAGCCTATATAGATGTAAATAAAATTGTGTTTCTACCATATTAGAAGAGCCTTTTAACCTGATGGGTTTGTGAGTGTAATACTTTATCTCACTTATACCATACTGATATCAAGATATACTGCACTATGGTCTATGTTTTGTTTTCTCTCTTTGCATATATTTTGTAAAACACTGAAGACCATCCATTTGTGCCAGAATTCTACTATCCCAGGCAATTATTATATTCCGGTATTTTTTATGTAAAAGTGGTTCACTTAGCGCACCTACCACCTCAATTCTGTTTTGGGTTACTTTTGCTATATAACACACGTGTGTACACAGAGAAACACACAGAGAAACACACAGGCTGGTGCTGCTTTGGATTAGATTAAGCGCCAGAGTTCTCACATCTTCTCTTTCCAAATATTTCAAGTTTAAATTAATTTCACTCGAAATCATAATAGCAACCCCACATTTTTTTTTCCTCGGAAGCGCTGCCGAGAATATTGTTCGGATTTTTTTTTATTTAATTCGTGACCCATCTATCGTTCTCCAGTGAGTCTCTTGGATACAGCAGACCTTTATCCGTTCTTTAGAGAGGTAGTTAAGCAGAATAGCTCTCTTTTGAGGGGAATTGAGGCCTCGTATATTTAGGGTGGCAAATCTAACCATAAGGTTTATTTCCTTTACCTCCTCTCCCAACCCCCCCACCCGTACCGCCAACAAACAAACAAATTACACAACACAAAACCATACATACAGTACTATAAGGTCCACTGCCCCATGCAGTGGAACCTACTTTCGCACTATTGTTGTACCCCAGCATGTGCGCTAGTTTCCACAACCTAATTGTGGCTGCGGTAGGCCCGCTTACCCCAAGAGGTGAAGAGAAGAGAAGAGAAGAAAACTAAAAAAAAAAAAAACTTAAATAAATAATTACATTTTCAAACTTCAGACCATTTCCAGTTTATGTTTTCCTCACCAAAACAAAGGCTGTTCTTACTGGGGGTAATTACTCAACTTGCCTCCCTTTCCTATTTCCTGTTGTTGCCTCTGTAATGGAGGAGAGAGAAAAAAATACCACCGCACCCCCATATGGGCTTTATTTAACTATTACCTTCCGCTATCCAATAAGGGGAATGGAAGAGGGAAGGAAAGAAGAAAATGTAATCATCAAGCCCTGACCAGCTATATATTTACTTATTTAATGATTAGAAAATACTCCATACTTTCCAACTTTTCTATTCTTTCAAATTCCCGATACCTCCCCCTGCGACGGAGGGGGGATCAGGAGTGCTAATGCCCCTTATGACCTTTATAATCCCTTTCATCTCTTCTTCCCTCCCCCCTTCCCCCCACCACATACTAAACTAAGAACACCAACAAACCAGACAGGGAAAAAAAAAAGGAACATCTCATTTCTATCGTCATTAATGGCTTTATACCAACTTACTACTATATTCTATATTATTACTTCTACACATTGAATGGGGCATTATACCCCATTATACCTTATGTGAAAATACTTATGTGGCCTATAATTAATTATCCATTGCCCTTTAGGGGTCCAAATCCTAATACCCCTTTTACCTGTAATTCCTTTTCCCCCTCGTGTTACAATCACATACAAATTAAAAACCATTTCATGTAAATAACCATTGTGAGATTGTATAAACTTATCGATACGTTAATATTAATTAATACTTTTTCATGTAAATAACCATTGTGGGATTTGTATAAACTTCTCGATACATTAGTGTTAATTACTACTTTACAATTGTGTTATATTATGGGGCATATCTCCCCAATAGTGCCTTATATAAATTGAAAACTTGCGAGCCATTAATATCCGTGGTTTGTGCCTTATAAAGAGGGGGGGGGAAAGTCTATTTATTTGCAATTGCGATTAATTTCTGGCTTGTCAGGCTTACAGTTTCTCCAAAGTCTCTTTTATCCATTATAATAACTCTGTGATCGCCTGTTATTTACGGCTTGGACAAGTAGAAATCCTTTCGGAGAAAAAAACAAAAACAAACATCTATTTTGTGTGCAATTATGATTAATTTCTGGCTTATTGACTTGCAATTTCTCCAAAATCTCTTTTATTCATTAGAATAACTCTGTTGCCGGCCATCATTTGCGGCTTGCAAGAGATAAAATCCTTTCAGAGGGAAGGGGGGAAAAAAAGCGAGAAGAAACGAGATCACCAAACATTATTGGAAGCCCTCATCCCAGTAAGTTCCTAGAATTTATTTTATGGTCTTCCATCCACAATTTCAGTTTTTCAGGGGTGTTGAAAGAGAAAGTTTTTGCCTCATATGTGAGGTGGATTCTAATGGGGGTGCCCCATTTATATCGAATTCCATATTCCCTCAGAATAGATGTCATTGGGGTAAACTGCCTTCTTTTGGCCTGGGTAATGAAGGATAAATCAGTAAAGATCTTGATTTTGTCATATGGTTGTTGCCATTCTACCTCTCGGAAGGTTTTCATGACTGTATCTTTAATATGAGATGAGGTACATTTTAACAGGACATCTCTTGGAAGATCTTCCATCGTTCTTGGGGGTCTCCCTGTCCTGTGGAATCTGTCCCATAAGGCCATCCCAGATTGAGGTTCCATGTTCATTCTCCTAAAGAACTCCAGTAGGAATGGCTCGAGGTCGGCCTGAGTGATCGATTCTGGGATTCCTCGGAATCTTAGATTGTATCTACGGGAGCGATCTTCAAGCTCTGCCATCTTTTGTTCCATACTTTAAATTTTCTTTTCTAATTGCTCATTGTTGTCTTTTCCCAGGTTCAGTTGTGTTTCAATGGCGACAATTTTATCCTCTGTGGCTTTCAGCCTATTTCCCAGGGCCCCTATATAGACTTTCAACTCACTCACATTTGCTATTATCTCTTGCTTGATCTTATCGAACTGCAGGTTGAGCGCAATATGTAGTTGTTGCTGTATAATTTCCTGCAAGTCTGATGTAGCCTTCTGCTTGGACTCCACTTGTATACTGGTGTGGGGAAGTTCTTCAGCAACTTCCACATTAGATTTGTCCATATCTGGTATCGCTGTTTGTGGAGAAAAGAAGGATAGTCTCTTTTCCACTCTGGTGTCTTTTTTTTCCTTTTTTGATACGTTTTTGGCTTCCGCCCCTCTTTTAGCAGCCATCATTTTATTTATTTACTGTGTCTGTGGAATGAGCCAGCTAGTGCCAATGTGCGGGTTTTCCAGTAGTAGTTTGACTACCTATAGCCCAGACTGTCTCTTCTATCTTATGTTGGGATAGCCAGTTTCCAGTGCAGCTTTAAGGGACAGATAGCTTCCAGGTCTGGGGAGGGGTAAAAATGAACCTATTAAGGTTATGACTCTTTAACTTGAGCTGACTCTAATTTCCTTTTGGCTGGAGAGCCTTATATCAGAGTATACGGGGGGATAAGCCTCTTAAAACAGGGGTTTGCTGTCCAATTCTGCCCACAAGGGACTTAAGTTTTTCCTTTTCCTCTGTTTATACTGGGTACCTTTCCCTTCCTCTCCCCCTTCAGCGGTGATCAGCAGCAATGCCTGCCAAACAGCCTATAGATTTTTATCTCAACCTTTGTTTACCAAATCCTACCTTCCTCCAATCCTCACCAGCGCCAAGCCACTCTAAGAACTTATTTCCAACACAATTAGAGTTGCTATTGTGGTTTTTATCCACTATGCGGGCGGCGGTTATATGGAATTAAACAGATTTTTTGCTGAGGGAGTCCTAAGTATTCCCCCAAATAAAATTGATATATTAGCTATTTGCGCACCGTATAAAAGCAGGTTTATCAACCTGATATTGTTTTAGTTCTAGTTCCTGAGATTTTACCAAGTGTCGTTGCTTCAAAGTCTTTGATGTATTAATCAACCAATCAAGGAGACAGTATTTGGAGTCCTGTCTCTCTATATTTCTAAATCAGCTGTAAAAAAAAAATGTGTATAGTGTGATTGCCCAAAGTAGATTCAAATTAGGTTTTTAAGTTGGAAAATCCTATGAAAATAAACCCTTTCAGGGTGGAGCCCAATTAGGATTTCTATAATAGAATTTATCCAATCGAATGCTGAACAAGTGTGTAATCAGAGATTGATTTTAATTCCCCCACTTCAGCGGATTTCAGTCAATTAAACCAGGCAATCATAGGAAATATGATTTAAAGTTTTTTCCTCCTTAAGGTAAAGCAACCATGTGATGCAAATCAAGGCAATGTTAGCATGATACTTTGGTTAATCCACGTTACAACAAAATTCACATCTGCCATCAACATAGAGCACCATAAATTGAAAATCACTTATCTGGGTTTCATCCCTGCAAAATCTTGAGGCCATAGCATGCTGTGGAAATAACCAACACTTTGCAGCTTATTTCAAGATGTCCCTTCGTTTGTAAATTCTAAGCCTCTGTTCGGTCACCTCTGGGGTCCTTTGTGGACTGGGATGCTTCCGATCTCTAGACAGCCCTCTTGCTTACAAAACATGGTAAATGTTTCCAGTTATTCGCCATGTGTAGTGGCAGCGGTAGCTCTCAGGCTTCTCCCCTCTTCTCTGTCCGCTCTCCCGCCCGTAGTCAGACCTCCACAGTCTCGCTGGCTCGACGAAACCGCGAGCGTAACCACGTGTTACGTCATCGCTCCACCCCATATAGTGATCCTGTTTAATCCCCAATAATCAATGCAAGGTCTGAGAGAGCCTTCTTTTTTGGCAACAAAGAATAATCCTGCCCCAGCAGGAGAAGATGATAGTCTTATAAACCCTTTTTGAAGACGCTCCTCGAAGTATTGAGCCAAAGCCTTGTTCTCAGGTTCAGAAACAGGATATGTGCGACCTGAAGGGGGATTCATTCCAGGTAATAAGTCTATGGGGCAATCGTATCTCCTATGAGGAGGAAGAATCTCTGCTTTTTTAGTTCGAGCATGTCAGAGATAAGTGGAATTATGAAAGATTAGATGCCGCTAAAGATGGCCAATAACCATTCATAAAAACAGTATCTCCCAAGTTCGTTTTACAAGGCGATAATATGACATACACTTAAACCACTATAAATGTGAAATAAAGCATTCAGTAACAAAATATGAAAATGTATTTACACACACTAATATAGAAATAACATACAAAAATAATAATACATTGATTGAGCCAATACACCAACAAACAACAACCTATTGTTAGTCAATACAAACAAAACAGTTACAGACCTGAGAACTCAATAGGTTGTAAAACAAAGGCAGTGGCTGAGTAAACAAACAGACCAAACACACACAATCTATCAATAGCAGCTTTACTGTGAGCAATGTAGTGACTTCTACCCACACAATCCTAGTGAATCAGAGTAACCAACACTATTGCAGAACCAGAATCTACTAAAAGCCAATATTACACTAACTGATCTAACCTTACTTAAAAACCATAAATATCAGTGCGCAATGGTATACATAGACTACTAATATATTTATTAGTATTATTAGTATTTCAGCATATAATGAGTACAACACATATGATAAATCAAATATTCTCACTTATAAATATAAGAATTAGGCTGTTTATTAATATCTTCATCTGCAGAAATAAGGATATCAAGCTACAGCATGCTAGGTCTAATGGCTTAGAATTGAAGCCAGTATAGAATTTGATTTACCATACAAGATTGCAGAAACAACACACTAAAATATAAATTCAAAGTAGACTATATTTACCAAGGTATAACCAATAGTTTCTGGATCTGTTCCTTCTGGAATGATGTTGGATATCGTCAGTATGGCCTCTTTGGATCAAGAATCTCCCCAGCTTAGATCTTTCAGACTTGATCCCGAAAACTCCCTCCTAGCCTCATTTTATCCCAAATTTCCATCTCTATACCACACCCATCAAAGGTGTGTCAGATATATGTGTTTTAATCTGGTTGGTTCTCTGAAAACACTCCTCTCTTAATATTTAATAAGGGTATAATAATATTAATCAAAAGGTGGCGCTCTTAGCTCACAGATCTGACCATGTTTAAATCACAAACTTTCTAATCACCAGGGTCACACCTGAATACAGTTTAATATATATGTGCCCTCTAAGATTTTAGCGTATAATTTCCTAAATGGGATAAAAACCCAGAAAGCATTCAACCTATTCTTGATTGTAGGCATATGAATATATATATGACCACATTACAATTAAAATGAATATAAACACTAGACATGTGCATTCGTTTTCGGACGAATGCATTTTCGGACGAAAATAGCATTTTCGTCCATTCGTCCGAAAAACGAATAACGAAAATTTTAACTAACAAAATCCGAATGAACGAATGGTTAATAAACGAAAATCATTCGTTCATTCGTCCATTCGTCCATTCGTGCTATTGGCATTCTAAACCGAAATAGAGTCGGTTTACAATACCAATAGCATTGTACTACATTCCATAAACCGACATGAATGACTTTCGGTTTATGGAATGCATGTAATGCTATTAGCTTCCTATAAACCGAAATTGAGTTCCCATTCATACGAATAGGTCAATTGACCTATTCGTATGAATGGGGACTCTTTCGGTTTATAGAAAGCCAATAGCAGCATGTATTCTATAAGCCGAAAGTCTTTAAAACAAACGACGTTCGGTTTATAGAATACATGTAATGCTATTGCTGTTCTATAAGCCGAAAGACATTCGGCTTATAGAACAGCAATAGCATTACATGCATTCTATAAACCGAACGTCGTTCGTTTTAAAGACTTTCGGCTTATAGAATACTATTGGCATTCTATAAACCTAACTAGAGTCCCTCCTCATTCATAAGAATTTCTTATGAATGGGGACTCGACTCTAGTTCGGTTTATAGAAAGCCAATAGTATTCTATAAGCCGAAAGTCTTTAAAACGAACGACGTTCGGTTTATAGAATACATGTAATGCTATTGCTAAACTATAAACCGAACGACTTTCGGTTTATAGAATAGCCATAGGATTACATGTAGTGCATAAGCCGAAAGTCTATAAACCGAAAGTCGTTCGGTTTATAGGCTGTCGGCATTTTACTACACGAAGACAAAGTCTCCATTCATAATTTTATGAATGGAGACTTTGTCTCCGTGTAGTAAAATGCCGAAAGTCTATAAACCGAACGATCGGTTTATAGACTTTCGGCTTATATAATACATGTAATCCTATGGCTATTCTATAAACCGAAAGTTCGGTTTATAGAATAGCAATAGGAATACATGTATTCCATAAGCCGACAGCCTATAAACCGAACGTTCGGTTTATAGGCTGTGGGCATTTTACTACACGGAGACAAAGTCTCCATTCATAATTTTATGAATGGAGACTCTGTCTCTGTATAGTTAAATGCCGGCTTTTAACTATACGGAGACAAAGTCTCCATTTATAATTTTATGAATGGAGACTCTGTCTCCGTATAGTTAAATGCCCACAGCCTATAAACCGAACGTTCGGTTTATAGGCTGTGGGCATTTAACTATACGGAGACAAAGTCTCCATTCATAATTTTATGAATGGAGACTCTGTCTCTGTATAGTTAAATGCCGGCTTTTAACTATACGGAGACAAAGTCTCCATTTATAATTTTATGAATGGAGACTCTGTCTCCGTATAGTTAAATGCCCACAGCCTATAAACCGAACGTTCGGTTTATAGGCTGTGGGCATTTAACTATACGGAGACAAAGTCTCCATTCATAATTTTATGAATGGAGACTCTGTCTCTGTATAGTTAAATGCCGGCTTTTAACTATACGGAGACAAAGTCTCCATTTATAATTTTATGAATGGAGACTCTGTCTCCGTATAGTTAAATGCCCACAGCCTATAAACCGAACGTTCGGTTTATAGGCTGTGGGCATTTAACTATACGGAGACAAAGTCTCCATTCATAATTTTATGAATGGAGACTCTGTCTCTGTATAGTTAAATGCCGGCTTTTAACTATACGGAGACAAAGTCTCCATTTATAATTTTATGAATGGAGACTCTGTCTCCGTATAGTTAAATGCCCACAGCCTATAAACCGAACGTTCGGTTTATAGGCTGTGGGCATTTAACTATACGGAGACAAAGTCTCCATTCATAATTTTATGAATGGAGACTCTGTCTCTGTATAGTTAAATGCCGGCTTTTAACTATACGGAGACAAAGTCTCCATTTATAATTTTATGAATGGAGACTCTGTCTCCGTATAGTTAAATGCCCACAGCCTATAAACCGAACGTTCGGTTTATAGGCTGTGGGCATTTAACTATACGGAGACAAAGTCTCCATTCATAATTTTATGAATGGAGACTCTGTCTCTGTATAGTTAAATGCCGGCTTTTAACTATACGGAGACAAAGTCTCCATTTATAATTTTATGAATGGAGACTCTGTCTCCGTATAGTTAAATGCTATTGTATTCTATAAACCGACTCTATTTCGGCTTATAGAATGCAATAGTACTACGAATGGACGAATGAACGAATGATTTTCCTTTATTAACCATTCGTTCATCCGGCTTTAGTTAGCTTAGCTTTTTCGTTCTTCGTTTTTCGGGCGAATGGACGAAAATGCAATTTTCGGACGAAAATGCATTCTTCCGAAAACGAATGCACATGTCTAGTATATATTCACATGTAAATTGCTTTTTAAATAATAAATTATGATGTAAAAAAATCTTGTTTTTATTTCCTTTTATGTGACAATGCTGCCTCTCTCTTTCCCTTGCCCCCAGATTTGTCGCTCTCCCCCCCTTAGTGTTGTCTCTCTCTCACCCTCCCTTTGGCTCCCCCCTCGCTCCCCTTGTGTCTGTCTCTTCCCCCCTTCCCTCCCCTTGTTTCTCTCTGCCCCCCCCCCCTTGTTATTCTGTCCCCCCCTCACCTGTTTCTTGCTCCCTGGTGGCTTGTGGGGGCAGCCGGGGGATGTATGCACTATACATAATAGACGGAAGTGTCGGGCAGCATGGAGGTTGTCTGCACGATTCGTGCAGACATCCCCCAGCTGCCCGATTCTCCCTGGTGGCTAGCGAGGGAGCGGAGGATGTCTGCGCGATGAGCGAGACCTCTCCTGCTGCCGCCCGGCATGACCGCCGGGACTTCTATGATGAAGCTGGGTACTTCCGGCTTCCTCATAAAAGTCCTGGCTGTCGTTCCGGGCGGCAGCAGGGGAGGTCTCGCTCATCGCGCAGACATCCACCGCTGCCTCGCTAGCCACCAGGGAGAATCGGGCAGCTGGGGGATGTCTGCACGAATCGTGCAGACAACCTCCATGCTGCCCGACACTTCCGTCTATTATGTATAGTGCATACATCCCCCGGCTGCCCCCACTAGCCACCAGGGAGCAAGAAACAGGTGAGGGGGGGACAGAATAACAAGGGGGGGGGGGCAGAGAGAAACAAGGGGAGGGAAGGGGGGAAGAGACAGACACAAGGGGAGCGAGGGGGGAGCCAAAGGGAGGGTGAGAGAGAGACAACACTAAGGGGGGGAGAGCGACAAATCTGGGGGCAAGGGAAAGAGAGAGGCAGCATTGTCACATAAAAGGAAATAAAAACATGATTTTATTTATATCATAATTTTTTATTAAAAAAGCAATTTACATGTGAATATATACTAGACATGTGCATTCGTTTTCGGACGAATGCATTTTCGTCCGAAAATTGCATTTTCGTCCATTCGCCCGAAAAACGAAGAACGAAAATGCTAAGCTAACTAAATCGAATGAACGAATAGTTAATAAAGGAAAATCATTCGTTCATTCGTCCATTCGTAGTACTATTGCATTCTATAAGCCGAAATAGAGTCGGTTTATAGAATACAATAGCATTTAACTATACGGAGACAGAGTCTCCATTCATAAATTTATGAATGGAGACAAACGTATAGTTAAAAGCCGACAGCCTATAAACCGAACGTTCGGTTTATAGGCTGTGGGCATTTAACTATACGGAGACAGAGTCTCCATTCATAAAATTATAAATGGAGACTTTGTCTCCGTATAGTTAAAAGCCGGTGTTCTGACAAATTTCTGGAGCAAATTCTCCTGCGCAATCGCAGGAGAATTTGCTCACTGCGCATGCGCATAAAGTTACAGCTGATAACTCAGCTGTAACTTTGTGACCACCGTGCATGAGACAGCTGCGCAACCCACCTCCCGCCCCCTCACACCCGCCGCACACCCCTTCTTACCAGATCATCGACCACAGCGATACACAGCGCATGCGCACGCCTATCCAGCCGTTTGGGAATGCGCGCGTCCGTTGTTGTGTTCTTAAGGTGGTAAGTAACACGGGGCGTCGGGACATAAGGGGGCAAGCATCCTGGTGAGGGCTGCCTCATCTTGATGGGATTTGTGATCCTCCTGCTGTATTATTGATGCAGCAGGAGGATCACAAATCCCATCAAGATGAGGCAGCCCTCACCAGGATGCTTGCCCCCTTATGTCCCGACGCCCCGTGTTACTTACCACCTTAAGAACACAACAACGGACGCGCACATTCCCAAACGGCTGGATAGGCGTGCGCATGCGCTGTGTATCGCTGTGGTCGATGATCTGGTAAGAAGGGGTGTGCAGGGGGTGTGAGGGGGCGGGAGGTGGGTTGCGCAGCTGGCGCATGCGCGGTGGTCACAAAGTTACAGCTGAGTTATCAGCTGTAACTTTATGCGCATGCGCAGTGAGCAAATTCTCCTGCGATTGCGCAGGAGAATTTGCTCCAGAAATTTGTCAGAACACCGGCATTTAACTATACGGAGACAGAGTCTCCATTCATAAAATTATAAATGGAGACTTTGTCTCCGTATAGTTAAAAGCCGGCATTTAACTATACGGAGACAGAGTCTCCATTCATAAAATTATGAATGGAGACTTTGTCTCCGTGTAGTAAAATGCCCACAGCCTATAAACCGAACGTTCGGTTTATAGGCTGTCGGCTTATGGAATACATGTATTCCTATTGCTATTCTATAAACCGAACGTTCGGTTTATAGAATAGCCATAGGATTACATGTATTATATAAGCCGAAAGTCTATAAACGGATCGTTCGGTTTATAGGCTTTCGGCATTTTACTACACGGAGACAAAGTCTCCATTCATAATTTTATGAATGGAGACTCTGTCTCTGTATAGTTAAATGCCGACAGCCTATAAACCGAACGACTTTCGGTTTATAGACTTTCGGCTTATATAATACATGTAATCCTATGGCTATTCTATAAACCGAAAGTCGTTCGGTTTATAGAATAGCAATAGGAATACATGTATTCCATAAGCCGACAGCCTATAAACCGAACGTTCGGTTTATAGGCTGTCGGCATTTTACTACACGGAGACAAAGTCTCCATTCATAATTTTATGAATGGAGACTCTGTCTCCGTGTAGTAAAATGCCGACAGCCTATAAACCGAACGTTCGGTTTATAGGCTGTCGGCTTATGGAATACATGTATTCCTATTGCTATTCTATAAACCGAACGACTTTCGGTTTATAGAATAGCAATAGGAATACATGTATTCCATAAGCCGACAGCCTATAAACCGAAAGTCGTTCGGTTTATAGGCTGTCGGCATTTTACTACACGGAGACAGAGTCTCCATTCATAAAATTATGAATGGAGACTTTGTCTCCGTGTAGTAAAATGCCCACAGCCTATAAACCGAACGTTCGGTTTATAGGCTGTCGGCATTTTACTACACGGAGACAAAGTCTCCATTCATAATTTTATGAATGGAGACTCTGTCTCTGTATAGTTAAATGCCGACAGCCTATAAACCGAACGACTTTCGGTTTATAGACTTTCGGCTTATGTAATACATGTAAACCTATGGCTATTCTATAAACCGAAAGTCGTTCGGTTTATAGAATAGCAATAGGATTACATGTATTCCATAAGCCGAAAGTCTATAAACCGAAAGTCGTTCGGTTTATAGACTTTCGGCTTATAGAATACAAGTAATACTATTGCCTTTCTATGAACCGAACGAGAGCCCCATTCATAAGAATTTCTTATGAATGGGGCTCTCGTTCGGTTTATAGAAAGCCAATAGTATTACATTGTATTCTATAAAACGAACGAAAAAAATTAACGAAACGAAAATAATGAACGAATTTCGTCTGAAACGAATGCACTAATGAACGAAATTCGTTTTAGACGAAATAAATAACATTTTCGTCCGAATGGACGAAAACGAAACGAAAATTTTAGTTTTGCACATGTCTAATAAACACTCATAACTTTCCATGGCATATCATGTAATAGCTAATCACTTCTACTACACCACATGTACCAAATATATTGTTCTATGGTATTTCATTGCAATATTCATGGTTAAGGTACAGTAAATGTAATAAATTAAATAGATAAAAACCAAAGAGTGTATCTTATTAATAAAATACAGAATATCTATATACATTTATATTAGTTACCATAAGTTAGCAGGCCAAATGTTAATTCATTCTTCCTAAGAATTTGCTAGTAAGATATCTCAGGTTTCTATTTGAACACCTGGTATATACACTTCTAACACAGAGCTCTCTCAGGATTCCCAGGTATTTGGTTTTCCCATCATAAAACCAGGCCTTTGTTTATCAGATAGTTAACTTATATTGACCCATTGTCTTCTTAAAGTCTTACCCAAACATCACTGAAAGTTGGACAATGATACTAAGTAACAAAGCAGAAGACTGAAACACAGAGGTCAATTAAATGTTCTTCTTAATATCAGAATATGAGTCCATTTTGTCCCCCATAGTATGAGATGTATTAAAATACCCTGACAAGCAACACATTGATCTTTGAAGGACGAGAACAGCATGAGGATTTACAATCTTCACTCCAAGCTGTGATCTCCTCTTGAATCCAATCAATACTAGGGTTATGTCGTTGGAGCCAGGGAAAACCGAGCATGACGAGTAAATGAGGACTAGACAGGACACCAAAGATCAATTCTTCATGTGACATACCCCAATTTTGACTCTTAATGGTAGGGTTTCTTCAGTTATTACGCCAGTACCTAGCAGAGTACCATCTAAGGTGGTTATAGCCCAGGAACTGTCTATGAAGTTGCGGGCTGCTCTGGAATCAATGAAGGCCCGTGTGGTCACTTGGCGACCGGTCCACTGGAGCGTGATGGCTATGAGTAATCTTTGGTGTGGAGGAGGCATAAGAGTAGAAATGCTCAGTGGAGTGCCTCTAGTCTCCACTAAGCCTGGAAGTTTCCCTGTCTGCTTCTGGGGGCAATAACGAGCTAAGTGACCTTTCTGACCACAGTACAAACCCATTATTCTTCTACGCTGTTTCTCTTCATCTGACAGATGTAGAATTGGGCCTATTTTCATGGGTTCGGCAGCATTAGCTGGGGTTTCTTGGATAGCAGCAGGTGGAAAGAAGTGTTTTGTGGTCTATTCATTCTAGGTCTACGATCACTTGCTCTGTCACGTTCCATACGCCTTTCTTGATTCCTGGCATCTAATCTTAAGCAAAGAGCGATTAGGCCTTCAAGATCATTAGGCAAGTCTCTAAAGGTCAGAGCATCTTTCAGGGAGTCGTTGAGCCCTCTTCGGAACGCTGCCCTGAGGACACTGGCGTTCCAGTCGGTTTCGTAAGTGAGAGTTCTAAACTCAATAACATAATGAGCTACAGTTTTTCTTCCTTGGCATAACTCCATGAGATTGGACTCAGCGGATTCACGTCTGCCAGGAGCGTCAAATACCGCACAAAATGCTGATATGAAATCATCTGCATCTTCGAGGAGAGGAGAACTTCTTTCAAGTAAAGGAGAGGCCCACGCCAAGGCTTTCCCCCTCAGTAAATTGATAATAAAGGCAACTCGCGAGGAGTGAGTAATAAAAGTAAGAGGCTGGGTACGGAAATGCAAGAGGCACTGGTTAAGAAAACCTCTGCATTCTTTCGGTGTTCCAGAGTACTTACCTGTACCGGAGTCTTGGGAGGTTTGTCTACTGTGTGTACTCCCGAGGTAGAAGGTGTAGCTTCAGGCGCAGATGTAGAGGGAGTTAGGAATTCGGGGGCGGTCAAGGAGCGTAACAGATCTGTGACGGCGTCTACCTTCTGTTCCAGGTTCTGCAGGTGGGATGCATGGGTGGTCAGAATCTGGTCGTGTCGGTCCTGTGAAGATGCCATACAGTTTAAATCTGCAGGTTCCATAGTGTGGCTTGAAATAACTGTAAGGGTGATGTGGAGCTGGAACCATTGTGCAAAAATAGGTATGGCATACGTAATGGAGCCAGGCAAGTGAACAGAATTCTTCTCCCTGAAGGAATTTCACATTACAGTTGAGCCTCAGGTTTCCTTCCCCCAGGACTTTTGCACTCTGACACTTACTAGGATACCGAAACGTAACCAAGAATAAAACTGACATGGAAGAAAATACCAAAGCAAAAGGAACAGGAGGACAAGGCAGGAGAATAGTCAACTAGCAGGAATCGAAGCTGGCAGCAAACAATCGGAGTCAGGTGACAGGCGAAGGGTCAAGACAGGCGGCAATCAGGCAAAGTCAAAAAACAGGCAATATCAGCAACGGGAGTCAAAAGGCAGTATGCGTACACTAGAAAAGGCTTGAAGCACTATTTCAGGTGAGGAACAAGTGCACAAATGAGGTTTAATTAGCCCTTCTACCAAACAATCAACCAATGAGAATCACAGAAAAAAGTGATATTTAAAACTGGCCCTTTAAGGTGAGTAAAGGCAGGAAGCCAAAAGTAGAACTGCACATGTGCAGAACAGTAACCTAGGGTTAGTCATCAGAGACCTGCTAATGTAGCTTGTGCGCCTGGCTGGAAGTCCCCGCAGAAGACCCAGAGGGCAGTGAGACAGAGCTCCGGGGAGTTCTTAGCAGGTAAGGAGGTTGTGGAGGGAGTGATCGGCAGTGTGACGGTGCTGTCGTGACAGATTGCTAAAGGTATACATTCAAGGATACATCTTGAATCAGAATATAATTATTATTATAGAGTAAATTATAAGCAGAGTCAACATGGTTTTGTGAAAGACAGGTCTGATCAAACAAACTTAATAACATTCTATGAAGAAGTCAGTAAATATATAGATCTAGGTGTGGCAGTTGATGTGATCTATTTAGACTTTGCTAAAGCATTTCATACAGCGCCACACACAAAAAAGGTTACTCTACAAATTGTGAGAAATAGGCTTGGGGGCAAATGTATGTATTTGAATTGAAAATTGGCTAAAAGATAGAATGCAGAGAGTTGTTGTAAACAAAAAATCTATAAATTGGACAAGGCTATTAAGCGGAGTACCTCAGGAGTCTGTTTTAAGCCCTCTTCCTTTTAATTTGTTTATTAATTTGAAAGCCAAGTTTCAGTGTTTCCTAATGACACGAAATCAGGTAAGGTAATACAGACAAACCTTGATGTTTGTTTTTTACAGGACAATTTGGACAGATTGGAGGAATTGGCAATTAAGTGGAAAATGAGGTTAAATATAGACAAATGTAAAGTTATGCATTATGGAAAAAAATAATAACAAAGCAACAATGGTATCTCCCTGTGAAAAACAAATGAAAAGGATTTAGGAATAATTGTAGATAACAGACTTAGCAACAGTGCTCAATGCCAGTCAGGAGCTGCAAGGGCCAATAAGATAATGGCATGTATAAAATGAGGTATTGATTCATGGGAGGAGGATATCATCTTGCCTCTTTACAAGTCAATGGTAAGTCCTTATCTTGAATATGCAGTACAATTCTGGGCACCAGTCCTTAAAAATGATAATATGAAACTAGATAAAATGCAAAAGGAGGGCTACAAAATTAATAAGGTGATTAGAGGATCTTAGTTCATGGGCGTCCGCAGGGGGGGCCAAGGGGGGCCGCTTGCCCCCCCCTGGATTTTTGCAATTCCCCTTTAAAAAAAAAATTATTATTTTTACTGAGTATGCAGCCTCAAGTTGTCCCTAGGGGACTGCACACCAGTTGCTGGGTTAGGAGGTGGCACCTAAAGCTGTTGCTCTCTGCAACTCTGCTTGCTGTAATACTGGTCTCCAATCCACATTGGTGCAGGTCTCTGCAGCTGTCAGTCATGCTGCATGAAGAGCCAATGACAGGGGTGCCCGGGGATATGAAGTTATAGCCCGCCCCTCAGCCCTCCATGTGGCAGCATGACTGACAGAAGAGAGCCTGCAGGGGAAGATACTCAGAGAGCACAGCTGAGCCTCTGTAACAGGTAGGAAGAGCTTATAATAGCTTTAAAAACAAAACAGCCAAGGTACATGGAAGAGTGGGGTAAATCCACGGAGGTCCCTCCCATTTCCCTGAGGTCTCCATTTGTCTCGTCTGAGCAGCTCCTCTGACCAACATCTGCTCACATCAACATGGTGACAAGTGGATGGGGCAGAAAAGATAATGGAGGATAAAATGATGTGATAGATGGAGGGAGATTGCAAACAAAATGGGATGACATGGGGCAGAAAAGATAAAATGTAGGTGCAAAGAGGTCACTGACATGGAGGAATAAAACACATAAAATGATGGGGAAAGAGATGGCAAACATGGAGGAATAAAACATATAAAAAACAGGGAAAGAGATAAAGAAATGTCATGGATTTAGGAATTTGGGTGTTTAGGGAATCTGTTGCTTTGTGTTTATATTGTGTGCTATAGTGTTGTATCTGGTGCTGTGGAGTTATATTGTGTGCTTTAGTGTTGAATCTGGAGCTGAGAGGTTATATTGTGTGCTATAGTGTTGTGTCTGGTGCTGTGGGGTTATATTGTGTGCTATAGTCAGGGCCGGCCTTAAGTGTTCCGGCGCCCTGTGCGGGCTTCCCACGTGGCGCCCCCCCCGTCTCTTTCACCCCCCTATGTTTGTGTATCTCTCCCTTCCCATGTTTGTCCCTTTCCTCTTCCTTGCCATGTCTGTCTCTCTCTCTCTCCCTGTGTTCTGTCTCTTTCCCCCCGTCCCCTGTTCTGTCTCTCTCCCCCCGTCCCCTGTTCTGTCTCTCTCCCCCGTCCCCTGTTCTGTCTCTCTCTCTCCCCCAGTTCTGTCTCTACCCCCTGCCCCTTTTCTGTCTGTCTCTCTCTCCCCCCTCCCCCTGTTCTCTCTCTCTCTCCCCCTCCCCCTGTTCTCTCTCTCTCTCCCCCTCCCCCTGTTCTGTCTGTCTGTCTCTCCCCCCTAACCCCTGTTCTGTCTGTCTCTCTCTCCCCTCCCCCTGTTCTGTCTGTCTCTCCCCCCTAACCCCTGTTCTGTCTGTCTCTCTCTCCCCTCCCCCTGTTCTGTCTCTCCCCCCTAACCCCTGTTCTGTCTGTCTCTCTCCCCCCTCCCCCTGTTCTGTCTGTCTCTCTCTCCCCTCCCCCTGTTCTGTCTGTCTCTCTCCCCCCTAACCCCTGTTCTGTCTGTCTCTCTCCCCCCTCCCCCTGTTCTGTCTGTCTCTCTCTCCCCTCCCCCTGTTCTGTCTGTCTCTCTCCCCCCTAACCCCTGTTCTGTCTGTCCCCCCTAACCCCTGTTCTGTCTGTCTCTCTCCCCCCCTAAACCCTGTTCTGTCTCTCCCCCCTCCCCCTGTTCTGTCTCCCCCCTGCCCCTGTTCTGTCTCTCACCCCTGCCCCTGTTCTGTCTCTCCCCTCCCCCTGTTCTGTCTGTCTCTCTCTCCCCTCCCCCTGTTCTGTCTCTCCCCCCTAACCCCTGTTCTGTCTGTCTCTCTCTCCCCTCCCCCTGTTCTGTCTGTCTCTCTCCCCCCTAACCCCTGTTCTGTCTCTCCCCCTAACCCCTGTTCTGTCTGTCTCTCTCTCCCCTCCCCCTGTTCTGTCTGTCTCTCTCCCCCCTAACCCCTGTTCTGTCTCTCCCCCCTAACCCCTGTTCTGTCTCTCCCCCCTAACCCCTGTTCTGTCTCTCTCCCCCCTCCCTTACCTTTGCCTGAAAAGGTGTATCCAGGGAGGGGGCGGAGCTAACCGGCACAGCGGTGTAGCTCCGCCCCCACCCCGGGAAGCAGAGCAGAGTCTGCATTACGGGGAGCCATGGGCAGCATGAGAAGGTGCTGCTCGGGCTCCCCATGCTTAATGCAGGCATGGGGAGCCGAGCTGCACTATCTCATGCTGCCCGGGGCTCCCCGTAATGCAGACTCTGCTCTGCTTCCCGGGGTGGGGGCGGAGCTACACCGCTGTGCCGGTTAGCTCCGCCCCCTCCCCGGACCAAGCAGAGCATGCCGAGCAGAGGGCTGGTGAGGGGGGATCTTTTGATCCCCCCCAGCCAGTGCCTCTACCGGCATTTTTTAATTTTTTTAAACTTTTTTTTTTATTTTTTACCGGGCGGGCGGGCGCCCCCTGGGGTGTTGCGCCCTGTGCGCTCGCACAGGTCGCACACCCCTAAGGCCGGCCCTGGCTATAGTGTATCTGGTGCTGAGAGGTTATATTGTCTGCTATAGTGTATCTGGTGCTGTGAGGTTATATTGTGTTATATAGTCTTGTATCTGGTGCTATGGGGTTATATTGTGTGCTATATTGTTGTATCTGGTGCTGAGGGGTTATATTGTGTGCTATAGTGTTGTGTCTGGTGTTGTGGGGTTACATTGTGTGCTATAGTGTTGTATCTGGTGCTGTGGGGTTATATTGTGTGCTATAGTGTTGTGTCTGGTGCTGTGGGGTTATATTGTGTGCTATAGTGTTGTGTCTGGTGCTGTGGGGTTATATTGTGTGCTATAGTGTATCTGGTGCTGAGAGGTATATTGTGTGCTATAGTGTTGTATCTGGTGCTGAGGGGTTATATTGTGTGCTATATTGTTGTATATGGTGCTGAGGGGTTATATTGTGTGTGCTATAGTGTTGTGTCTGGTGCTGTTGGGTTCAGGGCCAGCCTTAAGTGTACCGGCGCACTGTGCGGGCTTGCCCTGAGGCGCCCCCCCCCGTCTCTTTCACCCCCGTATGTATGTGTCCCTTTCCTCTTCCTTGCCATGTCTGTCTCTCTCTAACTCCCCCATACCTGTTTTCTCTCTCTCCCCCTCTGTTCTGTCTCTCTCCTCCCCCTCCTCTGTCTCAGCATCTGCTTCAAGGGCAGCAAGAGAAAGTGCTGCTCGGCTCCCCATGCTTAATGCAAGCATGGGGAGCCGAGCAGCACTTTCTCTTGCTGCCCGCGGCTCCCGTGAAGCAGACGTTGCTCTGCTTCACAGGGTGGGGGCGGAGCTACACCCCTCAGCCAGTTAGCTCCGCCCCCTCGTCAGATCCAGCAGAGGGCTGGTGAGGGGGGATCTTTTGATCTCCCCAATCCAGTGCCTCTACTGGCTCGCAGAGGTTGCACACCCCTAAGGCCGGCCCTGGTTGGGTTATATTGTGTGCTATAGTGTTGTGTCTGGTGCTGTTGGGTTATATTGTGTGCTATAGTGTTGTATCCGGTGCTGTTGGGTTATATTGTGTGCTATAGTGTTGTGTCTGGTGCTGTGGGGTTATATTGTGTGCTATAGTATTGTATCTGGTGCTGTGGGGTTATATTGTGTGCTATAGTGTTGTATCTGGTGCTGTGGGGTTATATTGTGTGCTATAGTGTTGTGTCTGGTGCTGTGGGGTTATATTGTGTGCTATAGTGTTGTATCTGGTGCTGTGGGGTTATATTGTGTGCTATAGTGTTGTATCTGGTGCTATGGGGTTATATCTTTGCTTTGTTGTTCTATCTGTTGCTGTGGAGTTTCAGCTGGAGCTCTGGATATTTATCTGGTGCTGTGGTTTATATCTTGTGTCATGGGTTTTTAGCTGGTTTAATATCTGGTGTTGTGGGTCTATATCTGGCACAGTGGATCTATATTTGGTGCAGTGAGGCTATATCTATTGTGGTTGGTTTATATCTGGTTTATATCTGGTGCTGTGGATCTGTATCTTCACTGATAATGACAAAGCTCCTCCACTTCATGATAACTTTTCAAAAAGAGGCGCGGCGCAGAAAGGATGACAGTAAAATTATGCCCCCCCCCCAAAAAAAAAAATTCTGCGGATGCCCATGTCTTAGTTATAAAGAAATTGCATTTATATACGTTAGAAAAAAGTCATCTCAGAGGGGATATGATAACATTATATAAATATGTGCAGGGCCAATATAAAGAGCTCACCAGTGACCTGTTCATTAACAGAAATGTACAAAGAACAAGAGGTCACCCCTTGAGACTGATTACATACAGATACTATATAATCATTTGAAATAATTACATTATAAAAATCTCCCACTGGACCAACATCTTGTCAATGCAGATGTGTTATATGTATGCCCATCTATGATATCTATAAATATGGTATGATTTTACTGTGGAAATTTAAAGATATAGAGCTCCATATACCAATACACTGATTACTTACAGACACTATTTAATCATTCGAAATAATTATATTTTAAACATCTCCTATTGGATCAATATTTTATCAATGCAGATGTTTCATACACATTCCCCTATATTATATATTACAATATTGTATGATTTTATTGTGTCAATTTAAATATACAGAGCTCCAAATACAATACACTGATTACATACAGATACTATATAATCATTTGAAATAATGATATTATAAAAATCTCCCACTGGACCAACATCTTGTCAATGCAGATGTGTTATATGTATGCCCATCTATGATATCTATAAATATGGTATGATTTTACTGTGGAAATTTAAAGATATAGAGCTCCATATACCAATACACTGATTACTTACAGACACTATTTAATCATTCGAAATAATTATATTTTAAACATCACACATTGGATTAATATTTTATCAATGCAGATGTCTCACACATATTCCCCTATATGATATATTACAATATGGTATGATTTTACTGTGGAAATTTAAAGATATAGAGCTCCAAATACCAATACACTGATTACATACGGATACTATTTAATCATTTTAAATAATGATATTATAAAAATCTACCGCTGGACCAACATCTTGTCAATGCAGATGTGTCACATTCATGCCCATCTATGATATCTATAAATATGGTATGATTTTACAATGGAAATTTAAAGATATAGAGCTCCAAATACCAATACAGTGATGACATACAGACACTATTTAATCATTCTAAATAATTATATTTTAAACATCTCCCATTGGATCAATATTTTATAAATGCAGATGTGTCATACACAACCCCCTATTTGATATATTATAATATGGTATGATTTTACTGTGGAAATTTAAAGATAAAAAGCTCCAAATACCAATACACTGATTACATACAGACACTATTTAATCATTCTAAATAATTATATTTTAAACATCTCACATTGGATCAATATTTTATCAATGCAGATGTGTCATACACATCCCCCTGTATAATATATTACAATATGGTATTATTTTACTGTGGAAATTTAAAGATGTAAAGCTCCAAACACCAATACACTGATTATACACAGATACTATTTAATAATTTGAAATAATGATATTATAAAAATCTCCCACTGGACCAACATCTTGTCAATGCAGATGTGTTATATGTATGCCCATCTATGATATCTATAAATATGGTATGATTTTACTGTGGAAATTTAAAGATATAGAGCTCCATATACCAATACACTGATTACTTACAGACACTATTTAATCATTCGAAATAATTATATTTTAAACATCTCCTATTGGATCAATATTTTATCAATGCAGATGTTTCATACACATTCCCCTATATTATGTATTACAATATTGTATGATTTTATTGTGTCAATTTAAATATACAGAGCTCCAAATACAATACACTGATTACATACAGATACTATATAATCATTTGAAATAATGATATTATAAAAATCTCCCACTGGACCAACATCTTGTCAATGCAGATGTGTTATATGTATGCCCATCTATGATATCTATAAATATGGTATGATTTTACTGTGGAAATTTAAAGATATAGAGCTCCATATACCAATACACTGATTACTTACAGACACTATTTAATCATTCGAAATAATTATATTTTAAACATCACACATTGGATTAATATTTTATCAATGCAGATGTCTCACACATATTCCCCTATATGATATATTACAATATGGTATGATTTTACTGTGGAAATTTAAAGATATAGAGCTCCAAATACCAATACACTGATTACATACGGATACTATTTAATCATTTTAAATAATGATATTATAAAAATCTACCGCTGGACCAACATCTTGTCAATGCAGATGTGTCACATTCATGCCCATCTATGATATCTATAAATATGGTATGATTTTACAATGGAAATTTAAAGATATAGAGCTCCAAATACCAATACAGTGATGACATACAGACACTATTTAATCATTCTAAATAATTATATTTTAAACATCTCCCATTGGATCAATATTTTATAAATGCAGATGTGTCATACACAACCCCCTATTTGATATATTATAATATGGTATGATTTTACTGTGGAAATTTAAAGATAAAAAGCTCCAAATACCAATACACTGATTACATACAGACACTATTTAATCATTCTAAATAATTATATTTTAAACATCTCACATTGGATCAATATTTTATCAATGCAGATGTGTCATACACATCCCCCTGTATAATATATTACAATATGGTATTATTTTACTGTGGAAATTTAAAGATGTAAAGCTCCAAACACCAATACACTGATTATACACAGATACTATTTAATAATTTGAAATAATGATATTATAAAAATCTCCCACTGGACCAACATCTTGTCTATGCAGATGTGTCATATGCATGCCCATCTATGATATCTATATATATGGTATGATTTTACTGTGGAAATTTAAAGATATAGAGCTCCAAATACCAATAAACTGATTACATACCGACACTATTTAATCATTCGAAATAATTATATTTTAAACATCTCCCATTGGATCAATATTTTATCAATGCAGATGTGTCATACACAACCCCCTATATGATATATTATAATATGGTATGATTTTACTGTGGACATTTAAAACTATAAAGCTCCAAATACCAATACACTGATTACATAAAGACACTATTTATTCATTCTAAATAATTATATTTTAAACATCACCCATTGGATTAATATTTTATCAATGCAGATGTCTCACACACATTCCCCTATATGATATATTACAATTTAGTATGATTTTATTGTGGAAATTTAAAGATATAGAGCTCCAAATACCAATACACTGATTACATACGGATACTATTTAATCATTTTAAATAATGATATTATAAAAATCTCCCGCTGGACCAACATCTTGTCAATTCAGATGTGTCACATGCATGCCCATCTATGATATCGATAAATATGGTATGATTTTACTATGGAAATTTAAAGATATAGAGCTCCAAATACCAATACAGTGATTACATACAGACACTATTTAATCATTCTAAATAATGATATTTTAAACATCACCCATTGGATAAATATTTTATCAATGCAGATGTGTCATACACATCCCCCTATATGATATATTACAATATGGTATGATTTTACTGTGGAAATTTAAAGATATGGAGCACCCAATAGCAGCTACCGATTATAAGCGGACACTATTTAATCATTCAAAATAATCATATTATAAAAATCACCCACTGGATCAATATTTTGTCAATGCATATGTGTCATATGCTTGGCCATCTTTGATAAATTACAATATGGTATGATCTTACTGTGGAAATTGAAAGATATCGAGCTCCAAATACCAACACACTGATTACAAACAGAGATTATTTAATTATTCTAAATAATTATAATATAAAAATCTCCCACTGGACCAATATTTTGTCAATGCAGATGTGTCATATGCATGCCCATCTATGATATCTCAAAATATGATATGATTTTATTTAAAGATATAGAGTGGAAAAAACAAAGACGCTGATTGCAAATGGACATTATTTATTCATTCTAAATAATTATATTTTTAAAATCTCCAATTGAACCAATATTTCGTCAATGCAGATGTGTATTACACATGCCCATCTATGATATATTACAATATGGTATGATTTTGCTATGGAGATTTAAAGATATAGTGCGTCAAATACCAGCTACTTAATACAAAACGGACACCCGCCGGCCATGGGTGGGGACCGGGGAGGGACACTAGGTCCCCCCCTCATTCTTATTAGGGTCCCCAAACGCCGGCCATGGGTGGGGACCGGGGAGGGACACTAGGTCCCCCCCTCATTCTTATTAGGGTCCCTGACCGCCGGCCATGGGTGGGGACCGGGGGGCGGGACACTAGGCCCCTCCCTCATAACTCCAGGATGTTCGATTCAGGGTCAAGTTCGACCCCGAACCCGGACTTTTTTCGGAGTTCGGCCGAACCAGCCGAACCCGAACATCCAGGTGTCCGCTCAACTCTACTTATGAGGTGATCTTCAGCAAAAAGAGAAAACAGCTTACTGAGATGCCCGCTGAAATTTAGGTCCAGTTGAGGGCTTATTTATTTGTGTGGAAACATTTGTATATGCAATACTGCAATATATAATGTCCTCTGTTTTCCCTATTATGTATAAATTAAATACTCTTGAAAACAATATACAAGATATATAACTTCATGGTAATATTTATCTTACTTCATTTGATAATAAGTGACTTTTCCACTGACGCACTAGTCAATCACTTTGTATTTTGCACTTTTGTCTTGTTTGGTGTGGGGTGATGAGGTACACTGTTAACCAGAGTGCTGCCGCCTTATGGTGGGCTCCAGGATGTTTGCTGCCTTTGTGTCTATTTTTAAATCCTAGGTAGGGGTGTGTATGACATAGCTGCTTTGGCAGCATATTTGTTCAATGGGAAATTTTTAAAAATGTAAATGTCCACAGTAAAATAATACCATATTTTAAGATATCATAGTTGGGCTTGATTATGACACATTTGAATTAACAACAATGGGAGATTTAAAAAAAAAAAAATTAGAATTATTAAAGAGTGTCCATTTGTAATCAGTGTGTTGGTATTTTATATTATTAAATTCACAAAGTAAAATCAAACCATATCATAATATATCATCGAGTGATGTGCATATGACACATCTGCATCGATAATATATTGGTCCAAATGGAGCTTTTAGTTTTAAATTATTTATAATTATTCAAAACTGTCCGTTGTAATCAGTAAACAGGTATTTGGAGCTTTATATGTTTAAATTTACCACGGAAACTCATACCATATTGTAATATATTATAGATGGGGGTGCATATGACAGATCTTCATTGTCAATATATTGGTAAAATTGGAGATTTTATTTTAAAAATATTTAGAATTGTTAAAATGTGTCTGTTTCAAATCAATGTGCTGGGATTTGGTGGACTATATCTTTAAATTTCCACAGTAAAATCATACCATATTGTAATATATCATAGAAGGGTTGCGTATGACACATATGAACTAAAAAAAATTGGTCCAATGGGAGATTTTTTTAAAAATGATTTAAAATTATTATTATATTATTAAAAAGTGTCATTTTTTAATCAGTGTTCTGGTATTTGGAGCTCCATATATTTTAATTCACACAATAAAATCATACCATATTGTAGTATATCATAGAGGGGGGTGTGTATGACACATACGGATTGAAAACATATTAGTCCAATGGGAGATTTATTAAAAGAAAAATGATTTCGATTATTATAAAGTGTCCATTTGTATTCAGTGTGGCGGTATTTCGAGCTCTATATGTTTAAATTTCAAGAGTAAAATCATGCCATATTATAATATATCATACAGGGGTGCGCGTATGACATATATGAATTGAAACCATATTAGTCCAATGGGAGATAAAAAAAAAAAAAAGATTTAGCATTATTAAAAAGTGTCCTTTTGTAATCAGTATGCTGGTATTTGGAGCTCTATATATTTAAATTCACACAATAAAATCATACCATATTGTAGTATATCATAGAGGGGCATGCATATGACACATATGCATTGACAAAATATTGGTCCAGTGGGATATTTTTATAATATAATTATTTTGAAAGATAAAATAGGGTGCATTTGTAATCAGTGTGTTGGTATTTGGAGCTCTATATGTTTCAATTTCCACAGTAAAATCATAACATATTGTAATATATCGTATAGGGGGTTGTGTATGATACATCTGAGTTGATATCATAAAGATCCATTGGGAGATTTTAAAAGAACATTTCGAATGATTACATAGTGTCCGTTTTGTAATAAGTAGCTGGTATTTGCCGCACTATATCTTTAAATCTCCATAGTAAAATCATACCATATTGTAATATATCATAGATGGGCATGTGTAATACACATCTGCATTGACAAAATATTGGTTCAATTGGAGATTTAAAAAATATAATTATTTAGAATGAATAAATAATATCCATTTGCAATCAGTCTCTGTTTTTTCCACTCTATATCTTTAAATTTACACAATAAAATCATACCATATTTTGAGATATCATAGATGGGCATGCATATGACACATCTGCATTGACAAAATATTGGTCCAGTGGGAGATTTTTATAATATTATTATTTAGAATGATTAAATAGTCTCTGTTTGTAATCAGTGTGTTGGTATTTGGAGCTCGATATCTTTCAATTTCCACAGTAAAATCATACCATATTGTAATTTATCATAGATGGCCATGCATATGACACATATGCATTGACAAAATATTGATCCAGTGGGTGATTTTTATAATATGATTATTTTGAATAATTAAATAGTGTCCGCTTGTAATAGGTAGCTGCTATTGGGTGCTCTATATCTTTAAATTTCCACAGTAAAATCATACCATATTTATAGATATCATAGATGGGCATACATATGACACATCTGCATTGACAAGATGTTGGTCCAGTGGGAGATTTTTATAATATCATTATTTCAAATGATTAAATAGTGTCTGTATGTAATCAGTGTATTGGTATTTGGAGCTTTATAGCTTTAAATTTCCACAGTAAAATCATACCATATTGCAATATATCATATAGGGGGTTGAGTATGACACAACTGCATTGATAAAATATTGATCCAATGGGAGATGTTTAAAATATAATTATTTTGAATGATTAAATAGTGTCTGTATGTAATCAGTGTATTGGTATTTGGAGCTTTTTATCTTTAAATTTCCACAGTAAAATCATACCATATTGCAATATATCATATAGGGGGTTGATTATGACACATCTGCATTGATAAAATATTGATCCCATGGGTGATGTTTAAAATATAATTATTTAGAATGATTAAATAGTATCCGCTTGTAATCGGTAGCTGCTATTATGTGCTCTATATCTTTAAATTTCCACAGTAAAATCATACCATATTCTAATATATCATATAGGGGGATGGTTATGACACATCTGCATTGATCAAATATTTATCCAATGGGTGATGTTTAAAATATCATTATTTAGAATGATTAAATAGTGTCTGTATGTAATCAGTGTATTGGTATTTGGAGCTTTATATCTTTAAATTTCCACTGTAAAATCATACCATATTCTAATATATCATATAGGGGGATGTGGATGAGACATCTGCATTGATACAATATTGATCCAATGGGTGATGTTTAAAATATAAATATTTAGAATGATTACATAGTGTCTGTATGTAATCAGTGTATTGGTATTTGGAGCTTTATAGCTTTACATTTTCACAGTAAAATCATATCATATTGCAATATATTATATAGGGGGTTGAGTATGACACATCTGCATTGATAAAATATTGATCCAATGGGAGATGTTTAAAATATAATTATTTAGAAAAATTAAATAGTGTCTGTATGTCATCACTGTATTGGTAGTTGGAGCTCTATATCTTTAAATTTCCACAGTAAAATCATACCATATTTATAGATATCATAGATGGGCATACATATAACACATCTACATTGACAAGAAGTTGGTCCAGTGGGAGATTTTCATAATATCATTATTTTAAATGATTAAATAGTATCTGTATGTAATCAGTGTATTGGTATTTGGAGCTCTATATCTTTAAATTTCAACAGTAAAATCATACCATATTTATAGATATCATAGATGGGCATGCATATGACACATCTGCATTGACAAGATGTTGGTCCAGTGGGAGATTTTTATAATATCATTATTTCAAATGATTAAATAGTATCTGTATGTAATCAGTGTATTGGTATTTGGAGCTCTATATCTTAAAATTTCCACAGTAAACTCATACCATATTGTAATATATCATATAGGGGGATGTGTATGAGACATCTGCATTGATAAAATATTGATCCAATGGGAGATGTTTAAAATATAATTATTTTGAATGAGTAAATAGTGTCTGTAAGTAATCAGTGTATTGGTATATGGAGCTCTATATCTTTAAATTTCCACAGTACAAATCATACCATATTTATAGATATCATAGATGGGCATGCATATGACACATCTGCATTGACAAGATGTTGGTCCAGTGGGAGATTTTTATAATATCATTATTTCAAATGATTAAATAGTATATGTATGTAATCAGTGTATTTGTATTTGGAACTCTATATCTTTAAATTTCTACAGTAAAATCATACCATATTGTAATATATCATATAGGGGAATGTATATGAGACATCTGCATTGATAAAATATTGATACAATGGGAGATGTTTAAAATATAATTACCGGTATTTCGAATGATTAAATAGTGTCTGTAAGTAATCAGTGTATTGGTATATGGAGCTCTATATCTTTAAATGTCCACAGTAAAATCATACCATATTTATAGATATCATAGATGGGCATGCATATGACACATCTGCATAGACAAGATGTTGGTCCAGTGGGAGATTTTTATAATATCATTATTTCAAATGATCAAATAGAATCTGTATGTAATCAGTGTATTGGTATTTGGAGCTCTATATCTTTAAATTTCCACAGTAAAATCATACAATATTGTAATATATCATATAGGGGAATGTGTATGACACATTTGCATTGATAAAATATTGATCCAATGTGAGATGTTTAAAATATAATTATTTCAAATGATTATATAGTAGACATGTGCATTCGTTTTCGGGCGAATGCATTTTCGGACGAAAATATCATTTTCGGCCATTCGTCCGAAAAACGAATAACGAAAATTTTAACTAACAAAATCCGAATGAACGAATGGTTAATAAACGAAAATCATTCGTTCATTCGTCCATTCGTGCTATTGGCATTCTAAACCGAAATAGAGTCGGTTTATACAATACCAATAGCATTGTACTACATTCCATAAACCGACATGAATGTTCGGTTTATAGGCTGTGGGCATTTAACTATACGGAGACAAAGTCTCCATTCATAATTTTATGAATGGAGACTCTGTCTCTGTATAGTTAAATGCTATTGTATTCTATAAACCGACTCTATTTCGGCTTAAAGAATGCAATAGTACTACGAATGGACGAATGAACGAATGATTTTCGTTTATTAACCATTCGTTCATTCGGCTTTCGTTAGCTTAGCATTTTCGTTCTTCGTTTTTAAGGCGAATGGACGAAAATGCCATTTTCGGACGAAAATGAATTCGTCCGAAAACGAATGCACATGTCTAGTATATATTCACATGTAAATTGCTTTTTTAATAAAAACTTATGATATAAAAAAATCTTGTTTTTATTTCCTTTTATGTGACAATGCTGCCTCTCTCTTTCCCTTGCCCCCAGATTTGTTGCTCTCCCCCCCTTAGTGTTGTCTCTCTCTCACCCTCCCTTTGGCTCCCCCCTCGCTCCCCTTGTGTCTGTCTCTTCCCCCCTTCCCTCCCCTTGTTTCTCTCTGCCCCCCCCCCCCCTTGTTATTCTGTCCCCCCCTCACCTGTTTCTTGCTCCCTGGTGGCTAGTGGGGGCAGCCGGGGGATGTATGCACTATACATAATAGACGGAAGTGTCGGGCAGCATGGAGGTTGTCTGCACGATTCGTGCAGACATCCCCCAGCTGCCCGATTCTCCCTGGTGGCTAGCGAGGCATTTTGTAATGGCTATTTTGCTATTGGTATTCCATAAACCGACTCTATTTCGGTTTATAGAATTGCCAATAGCATGAAATGATTTGAATTTAGTATTAAAAAATAAATTGAAAAAAGTGGAGAGTTTTAACCCCTTTGTGACGCATGGTGCGTCCCAAATGACGTAAGCACCAAAACGTCACGATTTGTTCCTGGCCACTGATCACAAGGTGATCGTTAGCCAGGAACACTATGGCAGAGACCCAATCAGGGTCTTAATAGACCCTGTGGGTCCCTGCCCAAAAATTGCAAGCCCTTCGGACGTCACGCACGATTTAGAGAAATGTAGCTGGTGCTCGTTTTGAGCACCAGCTAAATTTCCCCTGTCTGACTGAGGCCATTTAAAATGGCCTCATCTGACAGGTGGGATCCCGCTGCAAGTGCCTGCAGCATGATCCGAGCCGCGATATGAGCTGTTTAACACAGGACGTACTATGCCATCCTAACGACTTTAAGGGACTTAAAATCAGGACGGCATAGAACGTCCCAACGTCACGAATGGGTTAACGTTTGCTCTGGTCATAATCACAGCACAGGCTTGTAGGAGTTAACTGTAATTACATTAATACATGAAAAGAATATAAGTAATATAGTAAAAATGTACAAAATAAAATTTATTTTGAAAAAACTAAATGAGGTTCATAAACTTGGAAGGAAACGGATCACAGTAAAAAGAAACTGTGATCAGCAAGGGAAGTGTTAATACCCCTTTTATAATCGAGGTCGTCTTATAATCTGACCTCAAATTGAGGTCAGACTATAAGACTGGAATCCAGGTCCCCAGCAGAGCTGCATGACCGCCGGGACTTCTATGATGAAGCTGGGTACTTCCGGCTTCCTCATAAAAGTCCTGGCGGTCGTTCCGGGCGGCAGCAGGGGAGGTCTCGCTCATCGCGCAGACATCCTCCGCTGCCTCGCTAGCCACCAGGGAGAATCGGGCAGCTGGGGGATGTCTGCACGAATCGTGCAGACAACCTCCATGCTGCCCGACACTTCCGTCTATTATGTATAGTGCATACATCCCCTGGCTGCCCCCACTAGCCACCAGGGAGCAAGAAACAGGTGAGGGGGGGACAGAATAACAAGGGGGGGGGGGGGGCAGAGAGAAACAAGGGGAGGGAAGGGGGGAAGAGACAGAAACAAGGGGAGGGGGGCAGAGAGAAACAGGGGGAGGGAAGGGGGGAAGAGACAGACACAAGGGGAGCGAGGGGGGAGCCAAAGGGAGGGTGAGAGAGAGACAACACTAAGGGGGGGAGAGCGACAAATCTGGGGGCAAGGGAAAGAGAGAGGCAGCATTGTCACATAAAAGGAAATAAAAACAAGATTTTTTTATATCATAAGTTTTTATTAAAAAAGCAATTTACATGTGAATATATACTAGACATGTGCATTCGTTTTCGGACGAATGCATTTTCGTCCGAAAATTGCATTTTCGCCCATTCGCCCGAAAATGCTAAGCTAACTAAAGCCGAATGAACGAATGGTTAATAAACGAAAATCATTCGTTCATTCGTCCATTCGTAGTACTATTGCATTCTATAAGCCGAAATAGAGTCGGTTTATAGAATACAATAGCATTTAACCATACGGAGACAGAGTCTCCATTCATAAAATTATGAATGGAGACAAACGTATAGTTAAAAGCCGAAAGCCTATAAACCGAACGTTCGGTTTATAGGCTGTGGGCATTTAACTATATGGAGACAGAGTCTCCATTCATAAAATTATGAATGGAGACTTTGTCTCCTTATAGTTAAAAGCCGGCATTTAACTATACGGAGACAGAGTCTCCATTCATAAAATTATGAATGGAGACTTTGTCTCCGTATAGTTAAAAGCCGACAGCCTATAAACCGAATGTTCGGTTTATAGGCTGTCGGCTTTTAACTATACGGAGACAAAGTCTCCATTCATATGAATGGAGACTCTGTCTCCGTAAAGTTAAATGCCCACAGCCTATAAACCGAACTAATAGGATTACATGTATTACATAAGCCGAAAGTCTATAAACCGAAAGTCGTTCGGTTTATAGGCTGTCGGCATTTAACTATACAGAGACAGAGTCTCCATTCATAAAATTATGAATGGAGACTTTGTCTCCGTGTAGTAAATACCCACAGCCTATAAACCGAACGTTCGGTTTATAGGCTGTCGGCTTATGGAATACATGTATTCCTATTGCTATTCTATAAACGAACGTTCGGTTTATAGAATAGCCATAGGATTACATGGATTACATAAGCCGAAAGTCTATAAACCGATCGTTCGGTTTATAGGCTTTCGGCATTTTACTACACGGAGACAAAGTCTCCATTCATAATTTTATGAATGGAGACTCTGTCTCTGTATAGTTAAATGCCGACAGCCTATAAACCGAACGACTTTCGGTTTATAGACTTTCGGCTTATGTAATACATGTAATCCTATGGCTATTCTATAAACCGAAAGTCGTTCGGTTTATAGATTAGCAATAGGAATACATGTATTCCATAAGCCGACAGCCTATAAACCGAACGTTCGGTTTATAGGCTGTCGGCATTTTACTACACGGAGACAGAGTCTCCATTCATAAAATTATGAATGGAGACTTTGTCTCCCTGTAGTAAAATGCCCACAGCCTATAAACCGAACGTTCGGTTTATAGGCTGTCTGCATTTTACTACACGGAGACAAAGTCTCCATTCATAATTTTATGAATGGAGACTCTGTCTCTTATTAGTTAAATGCCGACAGCCTATAAACCGAACGACTTTCGGTTTATAGACTTTCGGCTTATGTAATACATGTAAACCTATGGCTATTCTATAAACCGAAAGTCGTTCGGTTTATAGAATAGCAATAGGATTACATGTATTCCATAAGCCGAAAGTCTATAAACCGAAAGTCGTTCGGTTTATAGACTTTCGGCTTATAGAATACAAGTAATACTATTGCCTTTCTATGAACCGAACGAGAGCCCCATTCATAAGAATTTCTTATGAATGGGGCTCTCGTTCGGTTTATAGAAAGCCAATAGTATTACATTGTATTCTATAAAACGAACGAATAAAACAAAACGAAACGAAAATAATGAACGAATTTCGTCTGAAACGAATGCACTAATGAACGAAATTCGTTTTAGACGAAATAAATAACATTTTCGTCCGAATGGATGAAAACGAAACGAAAATTTTAGTTTTGCACATGTCTATTATATAGTATCTGTGTTTAATCAGTGTATTGCATTTGGAGCTCTGTATCTTTAAATTGACACAATAAAATCATAACATATTGTAATATATTATAGAGAGGGGGGTGTATGACACATCTGCATTATTAACATATTGGTCCAATGGGATGTTTTTAGCCTATATAGATATGTTTGCAAATGTCAATTGTTGGCAAAGGGCTTAAAAATGATGGTGTCTATCTTTAAATTTTGATAGTAAAATCATAAAATATTGAAGATTTTGTAGAGTGTGATGTATATGTGACAACTCTGCCAAGTGTAATAATTATTTAATTATTTGTTGTGTGTAGTTGCCTATGTGAAAAATCCTGTCTGATAGCATGACCACCGTTTTGATGGCTTGACTCCAGTTGAGACTGGAAATAACATGCATTAGTAAACTTTGTAATCAGTCCTAAACCTGACCAGAAATTCTAAAAACATGTCCTCCTCCTGATAGAGCTATATAAACGATCTAAAATTAATGAAATCATTCAATTAAACATATATTAATTTTTTTGCTACTGTTGTCCTTTAATGCTAATTAATCACACAAAAAAAGACAGGCACGGTGCTCTGAGTGGTATAGTCACTTTCTCTGGGAATGTATTTACATCTTTTTTTCGCCTAAGTACTCGGTTTATTGTTCCAGCAAACAACCACTGACTTCACATCCTACAGCCACACACGCAACTTCTGCCTCATGTGACATAGCTCAGCTCCGAGGAAGGAGAGACTGCTGCAGCTCACTGGGCTCTGTGCTCAAAAGGCAGCACTTGGGACGCTTCAGGCACTATTTCAAGTAAAGTTTCCCCTGCTTGGACCGCATGGATCTGTTCAAATAGGAAAGCAAGCATGTACTACTGACTTTGCTGACCCTTTCTAAGCTCTGGAAGGACTTGTCTGCTTTACCTTGCCTGTGAGTATGACCAAAATTAACGATTATTTATTTATTAATTGATATGGCTTCTGTGGTCTAAAGCTACTGGGTTTATATTAGCGAGGTCTCGTAGAAGCAGGACAATCAATTGTTTTTGCTTTCATACAAAAAATAAACAGTAGAATATTTTATACCTAAACCCTGATTCAGTGACTTCTTATGCACACAGCAGCAGTGAAAGTGAGCATTAATTACACAGCAGCAGCTGTATCAGCGACTTCAACGAGCATTTTACTACTTGCCATTTAGCAGTACTGGGACTTATGCATCTAAGCCCCCTGTCGCCCATTCCTATATATTAACAATACTATAACACAGTCTTATTTTTGTGACATAGATTGCATTGTAAGAGTGGTGAAGGTAAAAGGGAGCAGAAGTTATGTGCCCTTGACAGTAATAATATTAAAAAGTTTTAAAAAAAAATTAAGTATGATTGAAAAAGCAGTGTCTTAGGTTATGTAATTATGCAGGTACATTAATTCTAATTTGTTAAGCTAAAATAAAATAACTAATACCGCAGAGGCTAATCCAGATGTGACAGTTGCCCTCAATTAGTCAACACTAGTTGCAATTTTTAACTGGATTTGAACCATAATATACTGGATTTGAACAGTAAAATCAGACACACAATATCTTAGTAGGTAGGTTCTGTTTTCCTTTTTCTTTTTATATTTGGCATATATTTTTAAAGAGCAGTTTCACTTAAATATTATAGACGTAAACAAAAATAAACATAAATGTATTTTCAACTTGTTTCCTCAATTTTATATGATAAAACTAGCATACAAAAGTGTAATTAATGTACTGCTGATTCGGTAACAGTCCTGCCTATGTCCCTAAACTGCTGCTTACATCACCACTGCTTACTGGTGTTACATCACAGCAAGCAATTATTAATTAAACAAAGAGATTCCACATTAAAACAGAATGACAGCACTTTTTCAAACTTCTGCAACTGGAACTAGAAGTATACTCCTATTAACTGATTTCACTGAAGACCCAGGGAAGATATTTTCAATGTAAAGAAACAGGGGAAATATATTGCTGTTTAAAAGTAAAAAAAAAAAAAGGTGTATATAAAATGGTTTGCATAGATGGAATTACCCATTTAAATTACACCGAAAATAAATTATTCTGCTTTTATTTGGTGTTTGCAATGTGGTTTATTCATGTCTCAGTTTTATTTATGAACGTCTCAGGTTTATGTGGTGAAAGTTTAATTACAAATGCAGAGCACCCACTGAACTTTTGCCTATCTGTCTGCTTTAAATTGCTGTGGGACTTGAATGGAATGATGATTCGTTAAAATACACTACTATACATATAGCAGGATATTTCCTGCTGTGTACAATGACTGTTCTTGTAACTTGTGGGATACATGTTGTCTTGGTTCTGTTTGCCATTGTCATCAACAAGGATATTTTGCCATTGTCAATGCTTAGCAAGTTTATAAATCTCATAAGCTGCAATAACCTTTATTTAAAGTAAATAAAATGTTTAAAATAACTTAGTTATTTTGACATTCAATCTGCTATGGTGGTAAAAGTGTATGTATTTTTTAATTATACATGTTACTCCCCTCCATATCCAGAATCGGTATGCTTCAACCAGAAACAAGCAGGCCGAACCGGTCACTTAGTGACACTTTAGCGTTAGGCTTAATCAATAGAATAGATATATAGCTTCCCTTTATTGATTTCACTTTAGACTGAGGGTCTCCCACCAACAGTTGCTGGAGAATGGAAGCAGGCATTGCAAGTTTTGCAAGCTCCCACAACTGCTCTTCTGTGACGCATTTTGGGAACAAGTGGTCTGTAACTACTACTGTGCATGTCACTTCTCCCATGATGCAAACAATACTTTTCAATTAAAGAAGTAGTTAATTTTTAGGATTAGATACTCTTTACGTTATCACACAGCTATGAAAATAACTTGGTTTTATTTGGCAGCTATCTAACAGTACGGACAATTAAGATTTGGAATTCACTGCCTGAAGAAGTGGTTCTATCAAATACATTAGATACTTTTTAAAAGCGGCCTGGATACTTTTTTAATGAGCCGGAGCACAGAGAACTATGCATGTTGGTATAGGCATTAATATTTATTTACTGCTTGTTGATCCAAGGAAGAATCTGATTGCCATTTTGGAGTCAAGAAGGAATTTTTTTATCCACTGAAAGCAGAATTCGAATTGCTGAAATGGTTTTTTATTTTCCTTTGGTTGGATCACCAACAGTAAACATGGGATATAAGAAATTTTGAACTTGATGGGCGCAAGTCTTTTTTCAACCTAAACTACTATTGAACTATATAACATGTTTTGGTTTGTCTTTTTCTCGATTGGGTATATCGGTGTGAGAGTGTGTGTGTATGTCAGTTTGAGAGGGTGTGTGCATGTCAGTGTGTGTGTGTGTGTGTGTGTGTATGTTAGTGTTTATGTGTGAGTGGGAGACTGTGTATGTGTGTGAGTGAGTGTGTGGATAATGGGGTTCCTGTGATACTGCCTAAATCTGTCTAGCCATCCAGGGGTTAACTCATCTCACACTGCCTATATATGTCAAGCAATCCAGGGGTTAACTCCTTTGACACTGCCTTTATCTATATAGACTTTGTTAAAGGTGACTGGTCACATTATGTTTTAAGGAATTGCACAGGGTATTATTAAAGGGAGCTATTTGCAACAATTATTGTATTATGTATATACGAAGTGCTTTAATGGGCATATAAAAATACAATATTTTTTTCTAAGGGCTCACCCATGAGGTGAAAAGAAAGAAATGGTAAAACATTATTATGATAATAGGCTGTGCAATTCCCCCCAAAAATAATATGTGACCACTGACCACATATTATACTCGAATATTACCGTATTTATCGGCGTATAACACGCACCTCATTTTAAGAAGGAAATGTCAGGAAAAAAAACTTACATTTCAAATAAAGAACTTTGAAGCCCAATATGCCATTTTAATATGCCAGGATATTGCCCCCAATATGCCATTTAATATGCAGGATATTGCCCCCAATATGCCATTTAATATGCAGGATATTGCCCCCAATATGCCATTTTAATATGCCAAGATATTGCCCCCAATATGCCATTTTAATATGCCAGGATATTGCCCCCAATATGCCATTTTAATATGCCAGGATATTGCCCCCAATATGCCATTTTAATATGCCAGGATATTGGCCCCAATATGCCATTTTAATATGCCAGGATATTGCCCCCAATATGCCATTTAATATGCCAGGATATTGCCCCCAATATGCCATTTAATTTGCAGGATATTGCCCCCAATATGCCATTTTAATATGCCAGGATATTGCCCCCAATATGCCATTTAATTTGCAGGATATTGCCCCCAATATGCCATTTTAATATGCCAGGATATTGCCCCCAATATGCCATTTTAATATGCCAGGATATTGCCCCCAATATGCCATTTTAATATGCCAGGATATTGCCCCCAATATGCCATTTAATATGCCAGGATATTGCCCCCAATATGCCATTTAACATGCCATGATATTGCCCCCAATATGCCAGGATATTGCCCCTTAGTATGCCCGTTATGCCACCCTCCTCCCCCCCCTTCCCCAGACCCCAGCACTTACCTCGTTCCTGCTCTGTCCCCCGGTGCTATGAAGCTGCGTGGCTGTGAGGGAAGCGTTGTGAGCTTCCCTCCAGCCGCGCGGAACAATAAAGTTTGTTTAAAAAAAAACACACTTTATTGACCGCGCGGCTGGAGGGAAGCTCACAACGCTTCCCTCACAGCCACGCACCTTCAGAGCACCGGGGGACAGAGCAGGAACGAGGTAAGTTTTAGATTATTTTTTTTTCCGGCGTATAACACGCACACATGATTTCCCCCCTATTTTCAGGGAGAAAAAGTGCGTGTTATACGCCGATAAATACGGTATATTATACATATTATACTCAAATATTGTACATTAAGTGTAAATGCTCAAACATTTAGGGTAAACATATTAATCATGGCCTGCCAATACTCGCGCCATATAATTTTGCATATAGGCTGCACAATGTCTTGGGAGGGCCCTGGGACTACATGATAAGAAAAAGTGAGGGGTGGCCATTCTTGTCTCAGATTCACTTAAGTTTGAATATATTTGTCATGGAAAAGATGAAAACAGAAGAGCTATTATTCTGATTTGTAGGATCAACAATATTCTGTATGCATACATGTTTATGCCACAAGTAACTTCCCAGTTTGTCTTTTAAGTCGTATGATTGAGAAATGGGAACATTTTATTTTAAGGGAACCCCTATTGTTGGGGGAGATTTTAACACTCTATCTGACGTTAATCAGGATAAAAGTCTCCTGCCCTAATACGTGAAAACCCCCCACAGAAGAACATGGAAACAATGGTATTTCTAAACTCAGGACAAATATCATAAACTCATAAAATACCCTTTTTACCATTTTTTACCATTTTTAAATTGTGTTTTTTTTTTAAATTAGGTTAAAAGTAGAATGTTTTTATTTTCATCATATTTTATATATTTTTTTAGTAAATTATATCATATGATGAAAATAATAGTATCAAAAGAAAGCCCCATCTGTCCTTTAAAAAATGATAAATAATTTGTGTAGGTGGACTGAACACGAAAAAGAAAATCACAGTTAAGCAAGCGTATGACAAAAATAATGGAATTCTGGTCTTCAAGGCAAGTGCAGCATAGAACCCTGTCACTAAGGGGTTAATTGAGTTTTACCAGCATTAAGTGTAATTTGAGTATTTGCCAAATTCATTTATTAAAGGAACATTGAACCTTTTGAAGGAAGCAAGGGTTAAAAAACCATGTCCCGGACTTTGAAGTAAACCCGAAGTGTAACTTAATAGATACACGTGGGTTTACTATCTGTTGTGTCTCACATCTGAGTTGTTAGCTCATGAACAGCCAATCAGAGTGAGGGCTTGCTCTGCTCCATTTGCCGAACATGAGGATCTCTCTCTGTGCCAGCATTGGATCAGCATTGGGGACCTATGGGAGCATGGCAGCTGTTGGTCAGAGGACAAACTGGCGTGTTCTATCAGAAGTACATGTAAATTTATTCTCACAATAGGAACCACTAACCTTTCACTTGTGCTTCTAAATTAGAACCACAAGTGAAATATAAACTTTAGTGTTCCTTTAAGTCCATCGCACCAGGGATCGATTTTGCCAGATCTGATAAAGTTAATATAATGTCATACAGTGGCAATCTATTTTCCACCGAACCTATTGAGATGCCTTTTTACGTTTTAAGCCTATCTGATCATAATGGCTAGTGGCTCCATAGTCATTATATACAGCATAATTGCCAATCGGCAACCTTGCCTTGTTCCATTTTGAATTTTGAAGTCTGAGTTCAACAAATAACCTGATATCTTTGCACTTGGAGAGGTATATAAGGCCATTGTTCCATCTCTGAAAACGCCCATCGACGCCGAAGGCGCACAATACTGCGACTAAAAATCGCCAGTTTAGCCTATCAAATGCTTTTTTGACATTGAGGGCCATCAGTACCGAAGAGTTCTTTTGTTAGTTAATATGATGAATAATATTTATGTTTCCTTATGTTATCCGTTGCACATCTGCCTTTTACAAATCTGCACTTATCCAAATGTATTAAATCCTGAATAATTATTTTTAGCCTTTGGGATAAATTTTTAGAATAAATTTTACAAATGTTAATCATATCAGCCTATAATTTGCTATGGAAGCGGGATCTTTATTAGGCTTGGGTATTGGAGTAATTCATGCATTGAACATTTCACTATGTACTCATTCACTCTTATTTGCTATTAATTGAGTGTAGGCTTGTAAGTGGTTAGACTGACCCCTTTAGTTTTTGGTAGAATTTGGCAGAGAAGCCATCCGGACTGGGTGACTTTCCAACCTTAAGAGTGCCAATATTGTCTTTTACTTCTTGTAACATGAAAGGACTATTTAAGATTGTGAGTTTATCTGGGGAGATTTTGAGCAGGTTCAGTTTGCCTAGAAAGGACATGATATCCGTGGATGAGATTTTACTATCGTCTAAGTTATAAAGACCTATATATTTTAATATATGGTATTTACTCGAATATTGTTTTATTAAGAGCAAATGATCTGAAAAAGACCCCTTATCTTATATGCAAGGTTGTCTTTTAAACAAACCTCAAATAGAGGTCTCAGTATAAGACTAGGATCCAGGTCCCCCACAAAGCTGCTTCTCATAGGGAGCTGGAGGATGTCTGTGCACTGATTTATTATTTATTATTTTTGTCACCTGGGGGCCTTTGGAAAGCCCTGGAGGTCAAAGTTTGCATCATGGGTAAATTGTCAAAATATATGGGTCCCAAAATTGCATTGCTTTTTAATAACCATTTTACAGGATTACTTATAGTGATATTGTAGCCCTAACACTAACCTAATGCTAATCCTTAGCCCAACTTAACCCCCCCCCCCACAGTTTTTTATATTTTATTTTAGTAATATCTGGGGGGCATTGGCAAGCTGCCCATTCTGTAATATTATACTATCCATGACTAGTAGACATGCTATCATGGGGCTCACGACCACCCAGATGAGCAGAAGCGCATCTGAAACAAATCAGTTACTGATCTCACATGCTGCCTTGTTTGGTGAATAATTTACCAGTAATTGTTTTTTATAATGAATAATAAGAACTGTGCAAATTACTTAATCTGCATCTCTGCAATTACCTATAACTTCCATAAGTACTAACACGACTTTGGGGTTTACTCGTACTTCATAATAAGAATTGTGTAAAGTACCAAAATCTGTATAATTACTGATTTCCTGTACAATTACTTATCTGACCATCTGAGATTACCTATCCTGGATGCATCGACACACTAATCTAGAGCTCTGTGATATAAAAAGCCTACTATACCTACCTGCACTCGAGATGGGACGCCAAAACAAGCAGCCAACCTCGACTAGGACCGAGAAGAAGGCACCGTCAGCCTCTATGTCATCCGCAACTGACTTTTTTGGATGCACACATGACTCGAGCTTTCCTGCAGGCCTAGCTAAAATGGCCGACAGATTCCCCCACTAAGCATCATCTTGACTCGAGCTCACATAGGATCCCTACAGGGGACTGGAGAATGGCGCTCAGCTCCTTACCCACAAAAGAAAACCTAGCGATGATTGGACAAAGCTATCCAACCCCTCTGCACTGATATGAGTGCGATGCGACAGGAACTGAGCCGCATGGAGGGTATAGTCCTTTCCCTGGAGGAAAAATGCAGCAGGCACAAGAAGTGATCGACACATTTTGAATCAACACGTCCAAGCAAAGGAATACCAAATTTATGTCCTCCAACAACATTGCCGCCGATGCAATATTAGGGTCAGAGGGCTATCGGATGAGATTTCGGATGATGACCTACGAGGTGCGATTAAAAAAAGCTTTTTGACTCCATTTTATGCAAAGACCATACTAATGCCACTAAAGTGGATACTGTGTTTCATATACGCAGGGCAAATGGACCACAAGGGTCCCCACCCCAAGATGTTATGTGTTGCCTGCATTATCCGGCTGATCGTGACTCCCTACTAAAGTCCCGTCGCAACATACAGCCACTTATACTGCAGGATGGTAAAGTCTCACTGTTTACTCTCAGACGACTCTCCAGGTGCACAAAGCACTTAAGCCAGTGGCGTATACCTGGGGCACCCCATTTACCCTTCTTGTCAAATGGAACAACATACTGTTTTAACTCCGGCATCCAAAGGGTCTTCCGTCATTCTTGAGTGTCTTAGGCCTGCCGTCCACTGTGCTCCCAGATTGGTCATCTCCGGTCTCATTCCCAGGCCTGCTTCGGGGCCAACCCATGATGCCTGTTCCAGCTGACGGATAACACTTCCATAACATGTGGCACAGTTTGAACATTGCACAGTTATATGTTTTTTACGTTGCCCTCACCTCTCACCACCTTGGAGTCGAACATAGTTTGTTTTGGCAGTAAACTGTAGACACAGCACTTTCTGACTTTGATTGGTTATGTCCCTGGATATCACCCTTTTATCCCCTGAGCTTTATCCACAATAGCTTCAGCTATTGTAACGATAGCAGGTGAATCCACGATGCAGATACTTGACACTGTTATGTGATGGAGACAGACACGTCTGTAACCTGGGCCTTTGAGCGGTGAGAGGAGGTCTTCTGCCCCAATCAGAGCTACCTTTGGTTGAGCAGCAGGCAGAAAGAAAAGGGTGTTGCACCCCTACCACTCTCCGGACACCAAGCTGTGACAGTGTCAGAACAACAGAGAATAGTCACAGCACACCAGGAAAACAGGAAGTGAAGTCAGGGGATGAGTCGGGGTCATGGAGCCGGGATGACTGGAAAGCCGAGGTCAGGAATGGAGAGGACAACGTAGTAGATAAAGCCAGGCCGAGGTCAAAACAAGGGACGCAGGAGAATGAGTATAGTCTGAGGAAAGCCAAAAGTCGATACACAGGAACTAGGGTTGCCACTTTTTCTTCTAAAAAATACCGGCCTTGGCACTGCCTCCATAGACTTAACATTGGGGTCAAGCCAAGTTTTTACCGGCCTGCCGGTAAAATACCGGCCAGGTGGCAACCCTAACAGGAACACACAGTAGAATACTCAGGAGCCAGAACAATGCAGAGGATGCTAACACAGGCAATGAAAGAGGGTAAATGAGCTGAATTTATACCAATAGGTGCCATTAGGAACGCCCAGGGGTGTGGGATAGAGGTTTTAAGTGTGGCAGCCATGTTGGAGACTAAATGGCTCCAAAAACATGGTGGTGCAGGATTTTAAAACTGAAACTGGCTGCAGAGTAAGGACTGCATGGATAGACACAGAGGGGACAGAAGGCAGGTGGGTGACAGTTATAAACATATATGTTTTTTGTTCGTCCTCTTCACATGCCCTGGATCTGTCTCTTCCTCCTCAGCTCTACATCAAGTTCCTTTTGTCGAGATTGGAAACTAGCTTAGGCCTTTCCCTTTATTGAGCCGTAGATATGGCACATTGCGACCTTGATTAAACCTGTCCCTGTAAATTAGTCCATGCCCAACTACAACTTGACATCTGTTTAATTCTAGTGCCCATGAAGTTATAGCACTATTTCCAGTCGGGCCGCTAGGCGCTCCAGCCTGTCCTTGCCGGCGACAGTGCTGAAGTTGGGCCATTTCTTGGCCATATACCTCGTCTTGTTTTTATGATGCTCTACATCATGGGTTGTCTGTCCCACCAAGGGTTTATCCCCACCCTTCTGCTATACACTCCTCCCTCTTATCTTCTCCCGCCTCTTATTTCTTGTTCCTCCCTTTCCATCCGTCATTTTTTTTCTCTTTTCCCTTTCACTTACTCTTTGATTCTCATGTACTAGCATTGTTATTATTATTATTATTATTATTATTATTATTATGCTAGCTGTTATCTTTCTGAGCTTGTCATACGCTTCTGCGTAGGCTTACAACTTGTCTTTTATAATATCTAAGAAAAATTGAATAAAACATAATTTACAAAAAAATACAAACTATGCATCTGTGCAATTGCCTTTAACCTATATAATTATAGGTTAAATGATCAACTATAATACATAATATGAACTGTGTAAAGTACCTACCCAGCTTCTGTGTATTTATCATTAAACCCCCATAAGTTCTAATTTTGCTCCTGCATATTTTCTATTCCAAATTAAATCACCTTATTGTTCAAGGAGTATGGGAAGCTGCTTACTCATATGAGTAATAAGCTAATGCTCTTCACTAGTTTCTTTATTGGTACATCTGTTTCATTCAAAGAGTCAGAACAAAAGTCTGAAATCTTCAAGACGATTTGGAAAGTGACACATGCATTATCTGGCATTTTTCTTCCAAAAACAAGATATTATAATTGTAAGAATGTCTGACGAGAGCGATTTTTAAATTTTTAATATGTGGTTGTTGAAATGTAATTTTTTCTTTTATGTTTTTCTAAGGACAGTTAGAGCTTTCTTTTGATACCCTAAACATAAAAATAATCTACAATTTAGTATTAAAAAATACATTTAAAAAGGGAAAATTTGGGGGAAAAATTCCCCATTATTTTCCCAGTAATATTCTACACAACTAGTGTAACACAAACCCACTTATCCCAACTAATTAAATAACTAATACAAAATTAAAATATAGGTTCCCAAACCCCCCCAACAAAAAACCCAGAAAAAAACTCTGACCAGTTTGATGTCAGAGCTATAAGAATCATGGAACATGCATGTAGGGGTTAACTGTAAATTAAATAAATATATTACAATAATATTAATTTATTTTAAAAAACGTTAAAATTGCAAAATTATTTTTTTTGGGGTAATAACAAAACAAAATGAGGGCCATAAAGAAGGAAGGAAAAGGGCTAACTTTTTTTACAAGAAATGTTTTATTTATTATTTTTTTTAGTCACAGGTCTATATGCATTATAAGTACGTGAAGCACAGAGAGTGAATTAGAAGCAAAGTCAATGTGTTAACACATTGACTTTGAAATCTAACTTGCATATTAACGTGGTGATCGAGTGATTATTGTGATCACATGCCCGGAAACCCGCCTATCGGGTCCAGGAACTATGCATCGGGTGCAAGGCAGAGTCCTGGACCCGTTTCAGACCAGCTGGTGGTGCGCACGGAGCGCACCACCAGCTTAACTACATGACGAATTAACTTGTCATAAGGTCGTGAAGGGGTTGAACAAATTCTGTGGTTGACCAATTTCTCAAACGTAGCCAATGCTTCCCAAACACAGCCATCTGCCCTCTTAACATTGCCAATTCTGCCCCATAGACTTTGCTCATGCTGCTCCCCCAGACTTTGCTCTTTTTGAGGTCTGATTATAAGACGAACCTCGAATATAAGACGAGGTTACGTTTTCAAAGCATTTGCTCTGAAAAAAAACGTGTCTTATATTTGAGCAAATGCAGTACGCAGAGAACAACAGGGGGGACAACTAGTACCTTAGTTATAAATGGCTGGCTGCATTTGCCACAGAAGTGGGTAATCACCTAACCATGCTAACCAAACAAAAAATAGAGAAATCTAGAGAACGGATATCTAAAGGATGAAAGGCACTGAGGATTATAAATAAAACTTAGCTTTGATTGCTTGAAAAAAAATAATACCGTAATAAGAAATAACAGGAAACCAATACAAAGAATAATGCAAAAAAAAAAAAACACCTGACGCATTTGTCTGGCAAAGCAGACTTAATGGTCTTGATCATGGGAAGAACAACTTTATACCCAGACCGAGACCTGGAACATGTGTAGTTAACAACATAAATTAAACACAGATGGTTCTCATTAAAACTACTAAAAGACACAAATACACTAGAAAACAGAAGAACCATCACATTCATATAGTAGATTATGCATAGTAATACAAACATTAGCATAGATAGGCAGTTCTATAAATATTGATAAGGCACAAAACAATGTATCCACAGGGGCAAGACAAAGAGTGTGACAGGGTCAGTGGAGGCAGGTCAAATGAGGGCAGGTATATAAGCCAGCGTATGGAAAGAGCACTGTATCCTTGCTTCTAGAGTTAATACTTGTAGAAGTTTCAGCTGCTGCTTAATTAACCCAGTCTAGCCCTATTTTAGCCTTCTGTGATTTTCCCATTGTGCTTCTTAAATGGTAAAACTTTGCACTGCCTAAACTTTTGTTTTGCGACTGGGAACTTTCTTAGCTGGCCAGTACAGTTAGAGAGGAAATATTTCTGTTTAGTAAGTATCCTAAGAAGGAGTAGGTTTTTGTTGGGTTGTTTGGTTTATGTTCTAAGGCAAAACAAAACCGTTAGTTTTAGGAAATGCACCTTAAAAAGCATGAAAGTGTCTGTAACCGTATCACAAGAGTTAAATTGTACCAACCAGCACACACAGAAGATTGATGCATTCAATCAGAAGGGGAAGAAAGGGAAAGGCATAACAAAGTTAGGTAATGTGCCCAAACAGGCAGTATATGGTGGTATTGTTTCATCACTAGACGAGCAGCCAGCAAACAGAGAAGAAAATAACAGGCAGTGAAAATGAAATGTAAAACTTTATATAATCAATAAATAAAACGTGACACCAAGTAAGTTTCAAATCTGTTTGTTCAATATTTTTTTTATTTATTGGTTATACCTGTATATCCCAAAAAACTGAGAGACTATTGTTATTACTATCTACTCAATTAAATGTATAAAGGCTCATATGTAATTACCGATATGAGGCTCACAAGCTAAATAAATCCCTGTTTGTTAGGACATGTATACAAGTAAATACTATCTAAGACCGAAAGCATGGGAAAAATGAAACTCCTGTAAGGAAAAAAGAACAAGAAGCCACAGGTAGCACAGCATAACTGTAATAAACTCAATCCAATTAGCTTTTTCTCTCCTGAAAAATAGTTAGCATACACAGAGTGCTTTTCCCTGGGAAGGGAAGAGTCAAAGAATAGAAAATGGCTACATATTTTGCTGTGTCCAAAGTTGACAGGACACAATATATGGAAAACAGAGCCAATATTAGATTTTAGTTTTTAGGTATTTTTAGCCATATGCTGTAAGTGGACTAATAGAAATGAGCGACATCCCCAAACGAGTATAGACCCTGGGGTTTCCTAGTTGCTAAGACTAAGATCCAGAAAACTTCCCACTTACAATGCAGGAGGTGTCTGTCTCCCCATCTTGATGGGGCCCTCATGCACTCAATCACAAGACATCTAAAGGCTTTGGAACCTTCTCCATGGGTCTTGAAGTGCCTGTCCATTGTACCGGACAAACACTACAGGTAATATGATAGATGACATTCAGAATTACACTTATCTTACTACATATCTTAACTTAAATAGTTCCCTTGCTGCTGTTGAACAAAATTGATTAGGCACTTCCATATGTGAGCAGCACATGGATATGTTATGTCCACACTTGTAGTTCCCTATTGTCCTTAACCAGGGCAAAATACCCCTTTCTTGTAAACATGCTCGTGAGAGAACATTAAGGCTCTCTTTGCCAAAATGGCCCATTAACTATGCAACACACAGGAGGCCCATTAATTATGCCTCACACATGAGCCCCATTAATTATGCCTCACACAGGAGCCCCATTAGTTATGCCTCACGCAGAGGAGCCCCATTAGTTATGCCTCACACAGAGGAGCCCCCAATATATATATTTGTGTACACACATATCACAAGCCTATCAATACACACATACATCTCTCTCTCTAATATGTATACTAGTTGCATATATACTTATATGAACTTTTTAATATTCAACTATTTTCATAAGTAGTAAAAATCTTATTTAAAAATTGAATTTCTTGTTCAGTCAAATATTAAAAATGTGATTTATTAAGAATGCTGGCATCAAATCAAACTGGGGAAAATAAGCCTGTGCACTATAAAGCAGTAATCTTCAATACTAAGTTTGGGGACTAGACTGTCAGTTTAAGATTACTAATATTTTAAATTGATTAATACAGTCAGATAAGATACACAATTTTGCTTTTTTTGTGTTTTTTGTTTTGCATTCCTATGAAGTTCAGTCTTATGAATAGTTCCCTCAAACATTTTTAAAAGGTGAGGTTGCCCTATGGGGGGTTAATAGTGATGGATACACTAATATGAGTAGTGAGGAGAGCTGCTAAGCTTCCAGTTTGGAGGCAGCCCTCATCACTCAGATCTCTATCTTCTTGCTGTGATTTTTGTACGGTTTAAAGTCCATTCTCCATAGTCAGCACCTTCTTGTTTACAGCCTGGACCTCATGATGCCCACCATATCCGCCTTCCACCACCCTTTAAGTTCTTGCATAAACTTCCTCATGTCTCCCCAAGTGATGGGGACATTGTCATCCACGGTAGTGAGTAGTAGTATTTTAGACTTGAGGGGGGCCATGCGGGTCTCCAGACTCCTCCAAGGACAATGCGGTATCATCACATGGAGGTTGCCATCTGAATGAAGGGCTAAAGCCTTTTAAGATAGGTGCCGATGTCAGTCTAGGATGTCATGCTCCCCACGACTCAAAGAAGTATAATTTTGAGAGTTTGGACATTTTTTGCCATAGATTACAGACTGATATTAAGTGAAGATTGAGATGCTCCTTTCAGAAGGGTCTGCTCTCCTCAGCGTCTAGGCTACGCCATCTACTTTCAAGTAATAGCTCATGAAGGAATGCTGGCAACAAAACATCAGCAATGCTTTATTTCCTATGTACTGGATCTGCACAACATGTTTTTTGTTTTAAGATTCTAGAGCACCATTTTTCTTTCATTTTTATTTCCCATCAATAAAATCCAATAGGTGGGATATGTTAATAAAAAGTAATTTGTTGTGAAATGAAAACAGAATTGTAAAACTCGGGACCAAAATAGTGGCTATAGTTTCCAACTCCGTTATTTTGCAAATTAACCAAATTTTGGCCTTATGTATGCAATTCACTAGTCTAGTCTCCACAGGGAAGCTATAAAATGGCATCTATTCTGTAAAAATGTGGTACTGTAGAATCAGTCAAGCAATTGAATATTGTGGGTTCACCAACTTTAGCAAGTTTAGTACATCCCATGGTCTTGTTACAAAAATATACATAGTAATGTATACCCTTTAAAAGAACAAAACTAAAAGCAATGTGGCTAACCAGTAAAGTAAATCATATAATAAATAAAAATAAAGTAGCTTTCAAACATTTATAAAGCTGAGGGATAAACAGTGCCTGAAAAAAGGTGATTGAATTAGCTAAATTGGAGAAAAAAATAAAAACAAAAAATTGCTAAGGAGAGCAAAAAAGATTTAAATACATAAATGGTAAAAAAATGAAAGGCTGATAATGATGGGTGTTTGTTTTCTGAAATGGGTATGATGGTCAGTGGGGAAAGAGAGAAAGCAGATATTTTAAAGATTTGTTTTTACCAAGGAAGACCTGATGGACAAGAACATGCAAGCTTATTTTAAAGAGAGTCACAGCAAGCATGTTATTGGCAGACACAAGAAAAAAGTGGTGTTAGGATAACAAAGTACCGGGGACAGACGGTATACACCCACGGGTACTTAAAGAGCTAAGCTAAGCCAGGTCCTGGCAAGACCATTGTATCTTTTTCAGTTATAAGGATTTGATCTTCAACCAGAATTTCAGTAGCAGGAGCCAATATGGTTTTGTCAAAGTTCTATCTTGTCAAACTTAATTGCATTCTATGAAGAATTGAGTAAAAATATAGCTACAGGTGCTGCGGTGGATGTGATATCTGTAGACTTTGCAAAGGCATTTGATATGGTTTCAATTAAAAGGTTACTGTACAAATTGACTGAAATAAGCGTGGAGTAAACATGTATGTGTGGATTGGCAATTGGCTGAAAGAATACAAAGAGTGGTGGTAAACTGGACAAATGGAATGAGTGGAGGACCTCAGGGATCTGTCCAGGGTTCTCAACTTTATAAATGTATTTACTAATGATCTCTCAGTGGGCATATGGAGCCTCTGTTTGCCGATGACACAAAAGTTAAATAGGGTAATGGAGTCTAAACAAGGTATTGTAGACAGTAGACTAGTGTGCAGTGCAAGCGGGAGGCTGCAAAGGCCAATAAGATATTGGGATGTATTAAATGGAGCATTGACTAATGGGAGATTCTGCCCTTTACAGGTCCATGGTAAGATCCCCACCTTGTACATGCAGTTCAATTCAGGGCATCTTTGTAAAATGAAAAAAATACATTATGGAACTGGAGAAGGTACAGAGGAGGGCTACAAAACTAAAAAACGATAATGGAAAGCCGGCTAGAAAAGTTAACAGTATCTTGGAGGGGATATGATAATGCAGGGCTTGACAAATTTATTTTATTCTAGGAGCCAGCAAAAATTTTTAGGAGCCAGACAATCACGCAAACATACACGCAATTCATAAACACACACACCAACCCACGTCACATATACACCCCACACACACCAACCCACGTCACATATACACCCCACACACACCAACCCACGTCACATATACAGCCCACACACACCAACCCACGTCACATATACAAACCCCACTTCACATATACACACACACACACACTTCACATATACACCTCCCCCCACACCTCACATATATACCCCCCTTCACATATATACCCCCCCACACTTCACATATATACCCCCCCTTCACATATACATCCCTCCCCCCCTTCACATATACACCTGCCCCCACACTTCACACATATATACCTCCCCTTCACATATACACCTCCCCCCCCACACTTCACATATATACCCCCCCCTTCACATATACATCCCTCCCCCCCACTTCACATATACAACTCAAACATACACAAGTTTTTTTTTTTTCCCTTCTTAACTTCTGAGTGCTGGGTTGACAACCCAGCACTTAGCCGAAAGAGCCATGAAGATCGGCTGCGGCACGAATGTTTCCCCTCCCTGCTGCCTTACCTCATTGCTGGGGAGGGGGAACATTCGTGCCGCAGCCGATCCTCATGGCTCTTTCGGCTGAACACTAACACACGTGTTGCGCGAGGGGGCGGAGCTTGCTGTCTGTCCCCTCGCGCTGCAAAAGACGGATGGCAGCGGCAAGGGGAACATAAGGGCAACGGCACCTGGGCGCCAGGCTCCATTTCCAGGTTGCCATGGCGACCTGGCGCCCGGGGTTTGTCGAGCCCTGTGATAATGTTATAGGAATATGTACAGGGCCCACACAAAGCGCTCTCTAGAGACCTGTTAACCCCTTAAGGACAGAGCCTTTGAAACATTTTTGTCCTTTCTGGACAATGGCTATTTTAACATTTCTGTGCTGTTTGTGTTTAGCAGTAATTTTGTTCTTTGTCATTTGCTGTACCCACACATATTATATATTATCGGGACAAGAAGGGCTTTCTTTGGATGCCATCTTTTTGATCATATCTTATAATATTATTTAACCCCTTAACGACAGATGACCAGCGGTCGCTTTCTTTACTCTAACGGTGTTGCTACAATGCCTCTAGGTAGAGGCATTGTGCAACACCCCCCAAATGTGCAGGGGCGCGCTACGATCACTCCACGGAGTGATATTAGCAGCCATTTAAAAATGTCTGCGCCCACTGCACACATGTGCTTAGAAAGCGAACGATCGTTCGCTTTCTAAGCATCTGCGGTGTTGTTAAAGTGCCTCACCAGCGAGGCACTTAACAACACCTCCAGGCTGCCCAGAGCCGATGGTGGTCGCTCTCCTGAGCGACCCCATCGGCTCAGTAGAATGGAACGCTGCCTGTACAGGCAGCGCTTCCCTTCTAATGGCAAGAGCATCGGAAGTGAAAGTATTTCACTTCCGATGCTCTAGGGGGAGCCAGTCGATGCCGGCACAGCAGATCTATGTGATCTGTGTGCAGGCATGTATGGTAAGTGCTCTGATGAGCACTTACCATACTGTCAAAGGCAATATTAGTAAATATTGCCTTTGACAAGTATTGATCTGCCACCCTCACCTTACTAGTTATAGTAAGGGAGAGAGACAGATCAGATCAAGTAAAAAAATAAAATAAAATAATAAAAAAAATATTTAATAAAATTTTAAACACCAAGGGCTTTTATAAAAGCCATTTAACCCCTTCCCTGCCATTGATCGCTGTGTACGCAGTGATCATACACAGCAGCACATTTTTTGCTGTCTGTGCATTTTTTAGGGGTTATTTTTTTTTACTGTAATTCATTACAGGATAAAAAAACCTCTTTTAAGAGAGATTAACCCCTTTCTTGCCGTAGATCACTGCCTAATCAGCGATCTGACGCAAATGCAGCAATCTTGCTGCAGAAGCATTTTTAATTTTTTTAAAACTTTTTTATTACACCCGTCACATGTTAATTATACCCGCTAGGGGACTACGTTTAACGTAAAACATTTTTTTTAGCTGTCTGAGCGCATGTATAGCGATCAGTAACAGCTGATAAGTGACAATGGCGGGTTGGCGTTTGCTCAGATGAGCATCACCATTCGTCTGGTTAGATCAATATGTGTAAATATTTGATCTGACCCGTGTAGATCTGCCCCCCTCTCACTTGAGTTTTAGTGAGGGAGGGAGACAGAGCTGTATAATGTAAGTTTTTAATTATAATATATTTAATAGAATTGAGACCCAAAGGCTTTTATAAAAGCCGTTTCCAGTATTTAACCCCTTCCCTGCAATTGATCGCTGTGTACGCAGTGATCTTACACAGCAGCACATTTTTTGCTGTCTGTGCATTTTTTTAGGGGTTATTTTTTTTTACTTTGATTTATTACAGTATATCAAAGGCTCTTTTAAGAGCTATTAACCCCTTCCTTGCCGTATATCACTTCCTAAGCAGCACATATGGTCACTGCCTAAGCAGTGCATATGGTCACTGCCTAAGCAGCGCATATGGAGCAATCTAGTCGCCGAAGGATTTTTTTTTGCTATCAGCATTTTTTTTGTCAGACTCACTAGGGGTTAATTATACCCACTAGGGGATTACGTGTATTCCTTTTGAAGCTGTCTGAACGCGTGTATAGCGATCAGTAACAGCCGATCAGTGGCAAAGGTGGTTTGGTGATTTCTCAGATGAGCATCACCATTCGTCTGGTTCGTAAATATTGTTCTGACCCATATGGATCTGCCTCCCTCTCCTCACTTGAGTTTTAGTGAGGGAAAGAGACAGATCTGTATAACATAATTTTTAAATTGAAATAAATTAAATAAAATGTTAATAAATTGTGAGTCCCAAGGGCTTTTATAAAAGCCATACCTTTTGTATAGTGTAGTGTATTAACCCCTTCCCTGCCACTGATCACTGCACAGCAGAACATTTTTTCTTGTCTGTGCATTTTTAGGGGTTAATTTTTTTGTACAGTACTACAAAGGCTCTTATAAGAGCTATTAACCCCTTCCTTGCTCTACATGTTCAAATTCCAAGTTTGAAAATCAAAAAGCGCATCTCTCAAATGTAGCCTTTCAACCCCTAACAAAGCTGACAAAGCTATGCATGGGTGGTATCCCTGTGCTCGGGAGATGTTGCTGAACATATATTGTGGTATTGTTTGTCAGTGACACATACCGAAATATGTGAATTTGTGTCTAAAGTGCAATGTATGTGGGAAAAAATACACAATAAAATGACTACCACAAACTTTGACAAAGGCTGGTGGTAGAATTGGTGCATGGAAAGTGTTAAAATAACACCATTTAAAATAGCCTAGGGTGTCTACTTTTACAAAATATATACTTTTTGGGGTAAAATACACTGTCCTACTTAAAAAAAAGTCCCAAATGAAAGATGGGCTCAGGCTGACTACACGTCAATATTCCAAGTTGAAAATGCGCACCTTCACAATGTGGCCCTTTAGCCCCCAAACAACCCAACAAACCTATGCATGGGTGGTATCCCTGTACTCAGGATATGTTGTTGAACACATATTGGGTTATTGTTTGGCAGTGACACATACCAAAATCTGTGAATTTATGTCTAAAATACAAACTTTGACAAAAGCTGGTGGTAGAATTAGTGCATGGAAAGTGTTAAAATACCACCATTTGAAATAGCGTAGGGTGTCTACTTTAAAAAAATATATGGGTTGATGGGGTAAAATACACTGGCTGGTTTCAAATATGTCCCAAATGGGACATGGGTGCAGGCGGTCTGCATGTCAAAATTTTAATTTGGAAAACCAAAAACTGCACCTACCAAATTTGGCCTTTTACTCCCCGTTTACTGCTAAACACAAACAGCACAGAAATGTTAAAATAGCCATTGTCCAGAAAGGACAAAAATGTTTCAAAGGCTCTGTCCTTAAGGGGTTAAAAAAATAATAAAATATGGTAAAAATATTTAAAAAAAAAAATACACAAATTGCCTGATTTTATTTGAAACATCTTCTCCTTATCAACAAAAGCGAACGAAAAATCCTGCTAAATAGATACTACTATTTCTCCTGGGTACAGGGATACCACCCATGCATAGGTTTGTTGGGTTGTTTGGGGGCTAAAATGCCAAATTTGTGAGGTGCAGTTTTTTGTTTTCCAACTTGAAATTTTTACATGCAGACAGCCTGCACCCATGTCCCATTTGGGACATATTTGAAGCCAGCTAGTGTATTTTACCCCATCAACCCATATATTTTTTTAAAGTAGACACCCTAGGCTATCTCAAATGGTGGTATTTTAACACTTTCCATGCACTTATTCTACCACCATCCTTTGTCAAAATTTGGGGTAGTAATTTTTTTGTGTTTTTTTTTCCACAAACCTTGTACTTCAGACATGAATTCACAGATTTTGGTATGTGTCACTGCCAAATAACACCTCAATAAGTGTTCAGCAACATCTCTTGAGTACAGGGATACCATCCATGCATAGGTTTGTTGGGTTGTTTGGGGGGTAAAATGCCAAATTTGGGAGGTGCAGTTTTTGGTTTTCCAACTTGAAATTTTGACATGCAGACCGACTGCACCCATGTCCCATTTGGGACATATTTGAAACCAGCCAGTGTATTTTACCCCATCAACCCATATATTTTTTAAAAGTAGACACCCTACGCTATTTCAAATGGTGGTATTTTAACACTTTCCATGCACTAATTCTACCACCAGCCTTTGTCAAAATTTGTTTTTTTTCCACAAATATTGTATTTCAGACATAAATTCACAGATTTTGGTATGTGTCACTGCCAAACAATAACCCAATATGTGTTCAACAACATGTCCTGAGTACAGGGATACCAAACATGCATAGGTTTGTTGGGTTGTTTGGGGGCTAAAGGGCCACATTTTGAAGGTGCGCATTTTCAACTTGGAATTTTGACGTGTAGTCAGCCTGAGCCCATCTTGCATTTGGGACTTTTTTTTAAAGTAGGACAGTGTATTTTACCCAAAAAAGTATATATTTTGTAAAAGTAGACACCCTAGGCTATTTTAAATGGTGGTATTTTAACACTTTCCATGCACTAATTCTACCACCAGCCTTTGTCAAAGTTTGTGGTAGTAATTTTTGTGGTTTTTTTTTTCACAAATAATGTATTTCAGACATAAATTCACAGATTTTGGTATGTGTCACTGCCAAACAATAACCCAGTATGTGTTCAACAACATATCCTGAGTACAGGGATACCACCCATGCATAGGTTTGTTGGGTTGTTTGGGGGCTAAAGGGCCACATTGTGGAGGTGCGCATTTTCAACTTGGAATTTTGACGTGTAGTCAGCCTGAGCCCATCTTTCATTTGGGACTTTTTTTTAAAGTAGGACAGTGTATTTTACCCAAAAAAGTATATATTTTATAAAAGTAGACACCCTAGGCTATTTTAAATGGTGGTATTTTAACACTTTCCATGCACCAATTCTACCACCAGCCTTTTTAAATGTTTGTGGTAGTCATTTTATTGTGTATTTTTTCCCACATACATTGTACTTTAGACACAAATTCACATATTTCGGTATGTGTCACTGACAAACAATACCACAATATATGTTCAGCAACATCTCCCGAGCACAGGGATACCACCCATGCGTAGGTTTGTCAGCTTTGTTGCGGGTTGAAAGGCTACATTTGAGAGGTGCGCTTTTTGATTTTCCAACTTGGAATTTTGACATGTAGAGCAAGGAAGGGGTTAATAGCTCTTATAAGAGCCTTTGTAGTACTGTACAAAAAAAATGAACCCCTAAAAATGCACAAACAAGAAAAAATGTCCTGCTGTGCAGTGATCAGTGGCAGGGAAAGGGTTAATACACAGGCTTAAAAAATTAACCCCTAAAAAAATGCACAGACAGCAAAAATTGTGCTGCTGTGTAAGATCACTGCGTACACAGTGATCAATTGCAGGGAAGGGGTTAAATACTGGAAACGGCTTTTATAAAAGCCTTTGGGTCTCAATTTTATTAAATATATTATAATTAAAAACTTACATTATACAGCTCTGTCTGTCTCCCTCACTAAAACTCAAGTGAGAGGGAGGCAGATCTACACGGGTCAGATCAAATATTTACAAATATTGATCTAACCAGACGAATGGTGATGCTCATCTGAGCAAACGCCAACCCGCCTTTGTCACTTATCAACTGTTACTGGTTGCTATACATCAGACAGCTAAAAAAATTTTTTTTACGTTAAACGTAATCACCTAGCGGGTATAATTAACCCGTGATGGGTGTAATAAAAATGTTTTAAAAAAAATTTAAAATGCTTCTGCAGCAAGATTGCTGCATTTGCGTCAGATCGCTGCTTAGGCAGTGATCTACAGCAAGCAAGTTGTTATTCTCTCTTAAAAGAGCTTTTTTTTATACTGCATACACAGCGATCAATGGCAGGGAAGGGGTTAAATGGCTTTTATAAAAGCCCTTGGTGTTTAAAATTTTATTAAATATTTTATTTTATTATTTTATTTTTTACATTATCTGATCCGTCTCTCTCCCTTACTAAAACTAGTAAGGTGAGGGAGGCAGATCAATACTTGTCAAAGGCAATATTTACTAATATTGCCTTTGACTGTATGATAAGTGCTCATCAGATTGGCTCCCCCTAGAGCATCGGAAGTGAAATACATTCACTTCCGATGCTCTTGCAATTAGAAGGGAAGCGCTGCCTGTACAGGCAGCGTTCCCTTCTACTGAGCCGATGGGGTCGCTCAGGAGAGCGACCACCATCGGTTCTGGGGCAGCCGAAGGTGCTGCTAAGTGCCTCGCTAGCGAGGCACTTTAGCAACACTGGAGGTGCTTAGGAAGCGAACGATTGTTCGCTTCCTAAGCACATGTGTGCAGCGGGCGCAGCCATTTTTAAATGGCTGCTACGATCACTCCGGGGAGTGATCGTAGCGCACCCCTGCACTTTTTGGGGGTGTTGCACAATGCCTCTACCTAGAGGCATTGTAGCAACACCGATAGAGTAAAGAAAGCGACCGCTGGTCGCTTTCTTTACTCTGTTAAGTGCATGACGTGCCAGGCACGTCACCTGTCGGCAAGTCCTCGATTTGCCGTGACGTGCCTGGCACGTTATCTGTCCTTAAGGGGTTAATTAACAGACCAGTACTAGTGACAGGAGGTCTTGAAGAAAGGACATTTAGTCTACCACCGCGGAAGGGATTCTTTAGGGTTAGGACAAGAGATGGTGCAAGCAATTATATTAGATGCATGTTAGTATAGACATTAATATTTATTTGCTTGTTGATCCAAGGAGAAATCTTATTGCCCTTTGGAGTCAAGAAGGCATTTTTTAAACCTAAACTACACTGTAACCAGCAGGGAAGTTCCCGTTTTTTTTTTTTTTTTTTAAATTACTTCATGATCATAGTACTTTTCTGATCAGCTCTACAGGGAGTGCAGAATTATTAGGCAAATGAGTATTTTGACCACATCATCCTCTTTATGCATGTTGTCTTACTCCAAGCTGTATAGGCTCGAAAACCTACTACCAATTAAGCAAATTAGGTGATGTGCATCTCTGTAATGAGAAGGGGTGTGGTCTAATGACATCAACACCCTATATCAGGTGTGCATAATTATTAGGCAACTTCCTTTCCTTTGGCAAAATGGGTCAAAAGAAGGACTTGACAGGCTCAGAAAAGTCAAAAATATTGAGATATCTTGCAGAGGGATGCAGCACTCTTAAAATTGCAAAGCTTCTGAAGCGTGATCATCGAACAATCAAGCGTTTCATTCAAAATAGTCAACAGTGTCGCAAGAAGCGTGTGGAAAAACCAAGGCGCAAAATAACTGCCCATGAACTGAGAAAAGTCAAGCGTGCAGCTGCCACGATGCCACTTGCCACCAGTTTGGCCATATTTCAGAGCTGCAACATCACTGGAGTGCCCAAAAGCACAAGATGTGCAATACTCAGAGACATGGCCATGGTAAGAAAGGCTGAAAGACGACCACCACTGAACAAGACACACAAGCTGAAACGTCAAGACTGGGCCAAGAAATATCTCAAGACTGATTTTTCTAAGGTTTTATGGACTGATGAAATGAGAGTGAGTCTTGATGGGCCAGATGGATGGGCCCGTGGCTGGATTGGTAAAGGGCAGAGAGCTCCAGTCCCACTCAGACGCCAGCAAGGTGGAGGTGGAGTACTGGTTTGGGCTGGTATCATCAAAGATGAGCTTGTGGGGCCTTTTCGCGTTGAGGATGGAGTCAAGCTCAACTCCCAGTCCTACTGCCAGTTCCTGGAAGACACCTTCTTCAAGCAGTGGTACAGGAAGAAGTCTGCATCCTTCAAGAAAAACATGATTTTCATGCAGGACAATGCTCCATCACACGCGTCCAAGTACTCCACAGCGTGGCTGGCAAGAAAGGGTATAAAAGAAGAAAATCTAATGACATGGCCTCCTTGTTCACCTGATCTGAACCCCATTGAGAACCTGTGGTCCATCATCAAATGTGAGATTTACAAGGAGGGAAAACAGTACACCTCTCTGAACAGTGTCTGGGAGGCTGTGGTTGCTGCTGCACGCAATGTTGATGGTGAACAGATCAAAACACTGACAGAATCCATGATGGCAGGCTTTTGAGTGTCCTTGCAAAGAAAGGTGGCTATATTGGTCACTGATTTTTTTTTTGTTTTGTTTTTGAATGTCAGAAATGTACATTTGTGAATGTTGAGATGTTATATTGCTTTCACTGGTAAAAATAAATAATTGAAATGGGTATATATTTGTTTTTTGTTAAGTTGCCTAATAAATATGCACAGTAATAGTCACCTGCACACACAGATATCCCCCTAAAATAGCTAAAACTAAAAACTACTTCCAAAAATATTCAGCTTTGATATTAATGAGTTTTTTGGGTTCATTGAGAACATGGTTGTTGTTCAATAATAAAATTAATCCTCAAAAATACAACTTGCCTAATAATTTTGCACTCCTTGTATGAGGGCAACACAGAGTGTGTTCTTCTGTTGGCACATGCTCTCTCTCAGTGAGCCCTGGTACTGTCAAGTAGGGTAACCACCCAGCTGTTATTTTACTGGCAGGATGGTAAAACAATTGGCTGGGACAACATAGAAACATAGAATGTGTCGGCAGATGAGAACCATTCGGTCCATCTAGTCTGCCCAATTTTTTTTTTAAATACTTTTATTAGTCCCCCGTTCCCGGTCTTATAGCTAGGATAGCCTTGTGTCTATCCCACGCATGCTTAAAATCCTTGACTGTGTTTACCTCTACCACTTCTGCTGGCAGGCTATTCCATACATCCACTACCCTCTCAGTAAAGTAATACTTCCTGATATTACTTTTAAATCGTTGCCCCTCTAATTTAAGACTATGTCCTCTAGTTGTGGTAGTTTTTCTTCTTTTAAATATACTCTCTTCTTTTACTGTGTTGATTCCCTTTATGTATTTAAATGTTTCTATCATATCCCCCCTGTTACGTCTTTCCTCCAAGCTATACATGTTAAGATGCTTTAACCTTTCCTGGTAAGTTTTATCCTTCAACCCATGAACCAGTTTAGTAGCCCTTCTCTGAACTTTCTCCAAAGTATCAATATCCTTCTGGAGATACGGTCTCCAGTATTGCGTACAATACTCCAAGTGAGGTCTCACCAGTGCTCTGTACAATGGCATGAGCACTTCCCTCTTCCTACTGCTAATACCTCTCCCTATGCAACCAAGCATTCTGCTAGCATTTCCTGCTGCTCTATTGCATTGCCTACCTACCTTCAAGTCCTCTGAAATTATTACTCCTAAATCCCTTTCCTCAGATGTTGAGGTTAGGACTGTAGCAAATAGTGTATATTCTGCTTTTGGGTTTTACGCCCAAGGTGCATAATCTTGCACTTGTCCACATTAAATGTCAGTTGCCACTGCTCTGACCATTTTTCTAGTTTAGCTAAATCATTTGCCATTTGGCTTATCCCTCCATGAATATCAACCCTGCTACAAATCTTTGTATCATCAGCAAAAAGACATACTTTGCCAACAAGACCTTCTGCAATATCGCTAATAAAAATATTAAAGAGAATGGGTCCAAGTACAGATCCCTGAGGTACCCCACTAGTAACAAGACCTTGCATCGAATATACCCCATTGACTACAACCCTCTGTTGCCTGTCACTCAGCCATTGTCTAATCCATTCAACAATATTGAAATCCAAACTCAAAGATTTCAGTTTATTAATAAGCCTTCTATGTGCGACAGTGTCAAAAGCCTTACTGAAATCTAGGTAAGCAATGTCTACTGCACCACCCTGATCTACTATTTTAGTCACCCAATCAAAAAAATCAATAAGATTAGTTTGGCATGATCTCCCTGAAGTAAACCCATGTTGTCTCTGATCTTGTAATCCATGCGACTTTAGATGTTCAACAATCCTATTCTTTAACAAGGTTTTCATTATTTTCCCCACTACTGAAGTAAGACTTACTGGTCTATAGTTGCCCGCCTCCTCCCTACTACCTTTCTTGTGAATGGGCACAACATTAGCTAGTTTCCAATCTTCTGGAACTACTCCCGTTAACAATGATTGGTTAAATAAATCTGTTAACGGTTTTGCTAGTACACCACTAAGTTATTTTAATAACTTTGGATGTATCCCATCAGGTCCCATCGACTTATTTGTCTTTACTTTAGACAGCTGAAGTAAAACCTCTTCCTCTGTAAACTTACATGCATCAAAAGACTCATTAGTCTTTTTCCCTAAATGAGGTCCCTTACCCTCATTTTCATTTGTAAAAATGGAACAAAAATATTCATTAAGGCAGTCTGCTAAGCCTTTATCCTCTTCTACATAGCATCCTTCTTTTGTTTTTAATCTAACTAATCCTTGTTTTACTTTCCTTTTCTCATTTATGTATCTAAAAAATGTTTTATCCCCCTTTTTCACTGACTGGGCTATAGTCTCTTTTGTGTGTGCTTTGGAAGCTCTTATAGCTTGCTTTGCCTCTTTCTGCCTACTCTTATAGATCTTTCTATCTTCCTCACTCTGAGTATTTTTATAATTACTAAATGCTAGCTTTTTATTTTTTACTATTTTAGCCACCTCTGCCGAGTACCACAGTGGTTTCTTAATTTTTTTGCTCTTACTGACAAGCCTTATGCAATTATCTGTTGCCTTCAGTAGTGCAACTTTTAGATAATCCCATTTCTCCTGGACTCCATTTAAATTGCTCCAGTCTGATAATGACTCCTTTACACCTAATCTAATTTTAGAAAAGTCTGTTTTTCTAAAATCTAAAACTTTTGTTCTTGTGTGGTGTGACTGCGTCACTGTTCTTATATTAAACCACACTGTCTGGTGATCACTAGATCCTAAACTTTCACCTACAGTAATATCTGATAACAAATCTCCATTTGTGAACACTAAGTCTAGTACGGCCTGCTTTCGAGTTGGCTCCTCCACTACTTGTTTTAGAGAAAATCCCAGTAGGGAGTTTAGGATATGCGTACTCCTGGCGCAAGTAGCTATTTTGTATTTCCAGTTCACATCAGGAAGATTAAAGTCACCCATGATGATCACTTCTCCCTTCATTGTCATTTTAGCTATTTCCTCAACTAGTAGTATATCTAACTCCTCTATTTGTCCAGGGGGCCTATAAATCACACCTACCCGAGTTACCATACGATTACCAAATTCTAATGTAACCCAAACTGACTCTATGTTCGCCTCACTAACTTGTATTACGTTACATTTTAAGCTATCCCTCACATACAGGGCCACCCCTCCCCCTTTTTTACCTTCTCTGTCTTTTCTATATAAAGAGTACCCTGGTATTGATATGTCCCAGTCATGTTTTTCATTATACCATGTCTCAGTAACAGCCACTAAATCTACATTCTCAGTTGCCAATATTGTCACAAGTTCATGGATCTTATTCCCTAAACTGCGAGCATTTGTAGACATGACCCTAAGCTTATCATTTTTCGGCACACTGACTACAGGTACCTTCTGTCCCTCTTTTGGGGGGCAATTGGATTGATGTTTTATCGCCATTTTGCCCCCCTCTTTTAGTTTAAAAACCTCCTAGCAAAACCTCTGAACTGCTCACTGAGAACATTCATTCCCTTTTGAGAAAGATGCAAACCATCTTTTTTGTACAGACAAATGTAAAGTCTATGGAGGCAGTAGCATGACAGTATTTTTTGCACAAAAGGTGACAACCTTACTGTCAAGGGAGATTGTGATTAAAAGCATCCCAATAACTGTGGACTGTAGATACCATGATGCTCAACCAACAACTGAACATAACTAGATTGGTAGTCCAACACAGTTTAGAAACCACTGCATCCTATGTAGGGTTGCCCCATGGCCGATATTTTACGAGCAGGCCGGTAAAAAATTGTTCTGCTGCCAATGTTATGGTCTATGGAGGCAGTAGCCTGGCCAGTATTTTTCTGAAGAAAAGCAACCCCTATCCTGTATAATATTTTTGGTTCTTTCAGGATGCTCTTAGTCTCTCCCTGGGAAAAATAAATTGTTGTTCTTTGTATTAAATCATAATAACCCCTTTGCGACAATGCGAACAAGCGGCTTTTGCGATCAACGATCGGGGCGCCATATTGGAGAGCAGCATGTGCCTCCAATATGACTGCTGCCCTCTTGTGGGTAGAGTGTCAGAAGCAAAAAAATCCTTATGTCGCTCTGATGCTGTTGCTTGACTGCCCCTAGAGAAAAAAAGTTACTTAATTAGCAAAAATCTAGGGTTAGGGTTAGAATAATTGTTAGGGTTACAATTAAATTAGGGTTGGCATAAGAGATAGAGTTACAATTAAATTAAAATTAGAACAAATTAAGGGTTAGCATAAGGGTTAGAGTTAGGGTTAAATTTAAGGTTCGGGTTGGGGTAAAAAGGTCACTGGAGGGGAAAAAAACACTATTTTTGGTTTTTGCCCTATAACTCACAAAAAACGGTGGAAAAACATGGAAACAAGCATATTTCTGAAAATTTAGAAACTATTTAGATAGGGTCTTTTTTTATTATTTTATTTCACATATTTAGCGTACACAAATCTTAAGCTTGTTAGCATAACCTGATGCTTACATATATAAAACATGTTAACAACACACAACATTTAAAAAAAATACAATTCTATGTATATTAGAATATACATAGATAGATCATATGGCACCCGGGCGGGGAGATACAGTATTGAACCCTAAATTAAAGTGCCACTGTGCCGCAGAATAGAAATCCAATAACCAAATTAGTATTAATTGTATTTAAACATACGAAAAGTCTGTCTCTGGGGGACGCCAGAAGGTAGAAGAAATATAATTACTTTTTCTTACTTTATGGTTCTCTAGTTGGATAACTTCTCAATACAGAAGTTCCAAATATCTTGGTTACTTCTATTTATTATGTATTGGGCAGCAACTTCCTTTTTCCCTTTTACAATGATAATACTTGTTCTTTAATTCTCTGCCAGGTAATTAAATCACTTGTCTTCCAGCCCCTGGCTATCATTAATTTGGTCGCCAGCAGGATATGTATAACCCCATATCTTATTAGTTTTGGGAGCCATTCTAGAGACAGATGCAAGAGAGCTATATCCGGTATGCATTCCAATTTAATTTTTGTGTAAATTTCTATACTTGTAAAGATTTTCCATAATTTGTTTATTGCAGGGCAACGCCACCACATATACATATAATCTCCCCCCTGTGCGCCGCACCTCCAACAATTATCGGTCACATTAGGGTACATTTTGGCTAACCTTCCTGGAACCAGGTACCATCTGTTTAATACCTTAAAATGTAGTTCCCTCAGGTTCAGACAATGTGTTGATTTATATACCTGGTTCAGTGAATACAGCCAATCTTTAGAAGTGATTTTACTCGATATATCTCTCTCCCATCTATTGCTAGCTGGAGCCCTACTTATTTCCTTTGTTGTGATAATAAAATCTCTGCACTTAGTTACAATATTCCTGAATGTAACCACATTATACAGTTTTTTAAATTTTTCTGTTACCTTAAATATCTCCTTGTTTAGTGATTTATCCAAGAAATCTTTTATTCTAATATAAGTAAAAATTTCTTTAGCTGGTAGATGAAATTCTGTTAGAAGCTCCGGAAACGGTTTTATTAATCCCTTTAAGGTTATGCCCTCAATCTTTCTTATCCCCACCTCTCTCCATCTGGTTAAATTTAGATCTTCCACGTTAATCTCCAATGTTTGTATCGGTACCGATTCAGTTGCTATTTTATCTACGCAGAAGTGTTTCCTAAATCCTTTCCAGAACGCCAAGATATTCCTGAGGATAAATGAATTAGCCATGCTCTTTGCCTTGTTTGGTACATGACATGCAAAGAAAAAGGTGGGGAGATCCTTTCCTCCGGTTATGTTTGATTCGATTTTATACCAACTTTTCTTTTTGGATAATTCATTTTGAGACATTAGTGCATGTGCGAGCATACAAGCATGGTGATATTGTACGATATCCGGAACTCCCACACCCCCCTTATGGGTATTTTTTTTCTCCATCCAAAGCCAAAATCGTAAATGGGGTTTTCAAAGAGTTCACTCTATCTATAATATCTATAGTTCTCCTTATATTGTTTACCGGTGACCTGCCATGGACAAACCCCACCTGATCAGGAAGGACTAAGAGAGGTATAATCTCCTTTAATCTAGTGGATAGGACAGACGCATAAATCTTTATGTCCGTATTTAGCAGGGGGAAAGGGCGATAATTAGATATTAACAATGGATCCTTCCCTGCTTAAGGAATAGGTATTATTTCTGCTTGAATCATTTCCTTGGGAACTGTCGAACTAGTTATAAAATGGTTAAAGGTATTTGTTAGATGTACTACAATATCCTCTTTAAATGTTTTGAAAAATAAATTGTTAAACCCGTCTGGTCCAGGAGATTTGTTTTTGTTTAGGCTGTCAATAGCTGTAGCCACTTCTACCTCTCTTACCTGTCCATTTATGATCTCCAATCTTTCCTTTGGGATCTGCGGCAATATTATAGAGCTAAAATAATCATCTAATGGGGAATTTGTGGGCTTGCAGGGGATGCTATATAACTTAGAATAATATTTACTAAAGGCGTTACCAATCTCTTTTGGCGACATGACTAATTTATCCTCTTTTCGTATTTTCGAAAGAAATATCTTTGAGTGCTCACTCTTCAGTCTATTTGTTAGTAGCTTATCTGCTTTATTTCCCAAATATTAGAATTTTGTTTTCAAATATTTTTTTCTAATTTATTCATTATCTGTTCCTTAATTAGTATTTGGATTACCCTAATCCTCTCTGTAGCGGTTGCTGATAGGCTAACTTTATTTAACCGGGAAACTGCTGCCAATTCGATATACAGATCTGATAATTTGGGTAGTTTGTTCCTACTCTCTAACTTCCAGCTCAATAAGGGTGCCCCTTACCATGCTCTTATATGCGCACCATATTGTTGGGCTGCTATCTCGGGGTCGTTATTATCTTTAAAATATAGCTCAGAAGCTGTCTTGACGAGGGCCCTATTATTTTCCCCTTTTATCAAGTGATCTTTGAGCCTCCAGTTTGGCCTTACTCTCTCGTTTTTGTCCTTGAGGTCAACTACCACTGCGTTGTGGTCTGACCATGGTATGTCCCGAATAAATACCTTATTGACTCTGTATCATGGATAAATCTCCAAAGAAATAATCAATCCTGGTGTATACCATATGTACTGCTGAGAAAAAGGTATAATCTCTCTCTGTTGGGTGCATCACCCGCCAGATGTCCCAAAGGGCCAGGTCTCTTATATTCTTGGAGAATCTCCTTGCGCTTGAGACCCTTCTAAGATTGTTACTTGGTTTCCTAGGAGCAGATCTATCCATATCAGTATCCATAATACTGTTCAGGTCCCCAAAAACTATAAGAGACCCCTGCTTTTGATTTGGGGCATAAACATTAACCAGTGTAAAAATGTGGTTATTTATTTCACAAACCAAAATTATATAATGACCCTCCGGGTCTATCTCCTAGAAAGTTATATTTACTGAAACATATTTAGAGAAAATTATTGCTACACCCCTTTTTTATCTTCTAATGAAGCACAGATAATTGTGGGGACATTTTTAGATTTTAATAACATTTTTTCCTTCTTTCGCCAATGCCTCTCCTGTAATCCAGCCACTTGGATGTGGTCTCTCTTTAGAAAGTCCAACAAAAGCTGACATTTATGGGGTCTTTTTTAATGATTGTATTTGTGTGAATTTATTTTTTTAGGTAAAAGTTAGAAAAAGTGGTTTTTAAAAATGTTTCAGGTTTTTTTGTAGGAAATTATAAGATATGATGAACATAATAGTATCTAATGAAAGCCTTTCTTTTGATGATAAAAACAACATATATTTGTGCTGGTACAGTATGTGAGACAGAAGAATATTACAGCTAAACACAAACAGCCCCAGAATCTCAAAACAGCCTTTGTCATAAAGGGAAACATTTTATTTTTAGAATTATTATGAAAGTGGTTTTATAAGACATTAAGTATGATAGCAATGAGTAGAGGGGCATCTCCCAATAATGTACCATCTAAAATCAAAACTAGTTGAGCTGCAGCTGTCTCCCTCATTGTGTAACCATGCAACCATTTGCAGGCTTATCCAAGCGTTATTCAGGAATTTCTGTATCCTTTTTTCTTTGCTTTCTTGTTTATTATTTATGCTCATTCCTCTGCCTGTTTTCCTGCCCTGTCTAGTATTCCTGAGTACAGGGAAGATGTGCGCCAAAGGAAGGAAAGGGTGAAAAAGCGGGAAAGGAGCAGCCGTAATCACCAAAACGAGACCACCTGCTTCCGTTGCCCCCCAACAATATATAGCAATGAGGTAGAAATGGTAAAAACGCTTACCTAAAGAGAAGGGGTTAATATTGCTAAGAATGCGTCACATCAAGGTATGTAACAAGTGGGCTATTTAATACAATAAAATATGTGAAACAGCTAAAATAAAAAAAGACAATAGTAAAATAAAACAATAACTAAATTTGAACTGATACACAAAATCGGTGATGCCCTGATGTGGCAAAGGAGCCCTGAAGCGTTTCGCTATCAAGGCATCATCATCCAACACTATTGTGTTGGAAAAAGAAAACTGAGGAAATGTGTGTCCCCTCACTATTTGGTCTGGTATCGTCTGTTCCCTGTATGCTTGGGAGCCTGAGGAAACCTGACGGCAAAACGAGTCAGGGCACTTTTGCTGCCTCAAGGCTTCACTGATTTTGTGTATCAGTTACATTTTAGGTATTGTATTAATTTACTATTGTCTTTTTTTTAAATTATGTTCGTTTAGATATGTTATTGTATTAAATAACACATTAATTACATTGCTTGCTGTGAGGCATTCTTAGCAATATTATCACCTTCTCTTTCTCGAAGCGCTTTCACCTTATCTGTCTAGTATTCCTGCCCTACTTCTTCTATCCTTTTCTGGCCACAAAGTGACATCCTTCTCTTGTTTGGCACCAGAGTGGCACCTGCCAAGTTGGCCCCAGAGCGGCACCTCCCTAATCCGTCTACAGTCGGGAGGTGTATATGTGAAGGGGAGGAGAATGTATATATGAAGTGTGGGGGGGAGATGTATATGTGAAGGGGGGGTATATGTGTGAAGTGTGGGGGGGGGGGTGTATATGTGAAGGGGGGTATATATGTGTGAAGTGTGGGGGGAGGTGTATATGTGAAGGGGGGTATATATGTGAAGTGTGTGTGTGGGGTGTACATGTGACGTGGGTTGGTGTGTGTGGGGTGTATATGTGACGTGGGTTGGTGTGTGTGTGTTTATGAATTGCGTGTATGTTTGCGTGATTGTCTGGCTCCTAAAAATGTTTGCTGGCTCCTAGAATAAAATTAAATTTGTCAAGCCCTGCCCTACACTGATAGGATGCTGAGTGATGTGTCAGCCAGTCAGTGCAGGGCTTTTACACAGAATCATTACTGTGTGTGAAAGCCCTGCACTGATTGGCTGACACATCACTCAGCATCCTATCAGTGCAGGACTTTTACACAGCATGGTCACTGTGTGTGAAAGCCCATCACTGATAGGTTGCTGAGGGATGTGTCGGCCAATCAGTGCATGGCTATTACACAGCATGGTCACTGTGTATGACTGCTGGGATGCGAGGGACGCCACACGTGGGACATTGAGGCTGCTCTGATGATAACATTACTGACTGTCACCTTGTGGGAGATACAGAGCAGGTCTATTCCCACTCAGGTAAGCTCTGGGTATGGTGGAGAGCAGGGAGGGTTGGGGTCACTTATTTACATCCTCCCTTGTGTATTTAAGCTAAATGTTGGTTTGAGATTCCTTATTACAGGACTGCTAAACAGCATGGGAATGATTTATGTTACACACATTATATATATATATATATATATATATATGTCTCATAAATCCTTCCTATCCTGTTTAGCAGTCCTGTAATAAATAATGTTACACATATGTGTGTTGTGTATGTGTGACATGTTTTATTACAGGACTGCTTAACAGCATAGGAAGGATTTATGTTTATATCAGGGCATGACAAATTGTATTTCGTTTTAGGAGCCAGCAAAAAAATGTAGGAGCCAGACAATGGCACATCATTGAAGCATACATACACAGAGACATTTACATGCACGCACCTCACATACAGAATCACATAAATACACAGAAAGTCACATACACACACCTCACAGACATCCTGTCAGTCACATACACTGCCAGTTACACACACACACCAGTCAGCAAGTTTTTTTTTTTTTTTTAAGAAAAAAACAATTCCTTAATGTGTCCCACACGTCACATACACAGTTACATACATATTCACATACAACACATACACAGACAGTTACTTACATACATACACACACACAACACATACACAGCCAGTTACATACATACATACTGTGATAAGGTGAATGTGGTGGTTTGTGAGGGAGTGCATAAAATGCTCAGAGGGGCATATGATATTTAACCCCAGGGGGAGTAGGTGTTATATATGTGTGTGTATATGACTTAAACTACTGTTTAGTTATGGGCCCCTGGGGTGGAACATTTGGAGAGCAGGGTGGGCCAGTGCTCCACTCCGCTGTTTTCTTGGGTGACATAGGTCTATGTCAGGGTTTTGGACTTTCTCCAAATACACTCCTCAGCTGCAGGTAATCAGCTGCAGCAGTAGGAATAAACCCCATCCTGCTAGGCAGGTAAAGGGGAGATTTTGTTTGTTTCACTCTGGAAGGGCTAAAAGACAACAGGCTGTCTGAGAACCAGACTACAGAAGGCTGACGAGGAAATAGGTTGGTGAAACCTATATTTTTTTTCTTATAGTTTAACCCTTGACAGATAGGGAAATTTATGTTAGTAAGTGCTCAGGCGAGCTAGGTTTTTGTTTACAAAGGTTTATGTTATATTTTGGTTACTTTCTGCTGTATCCGGGGTGAAGCATACAAATAAAGTACCTGGATTTAAGACAATTCAAATGACTGCACATGTTGTTCGCCCAAGAGGACCGTGCTAACTGAGAACAAGGATCACAATACACACACACAACACATACACAGCCAGTTACATACATACACACACAACACATACACAGCCAGTTACATACATACACAAACACAACACATACACAGCCAGTTACATACACAACCAGTTACATACATACACACACACAACACATACGCAACCAGTTACATACATACACACACAGCCAGTTACATACATAGTAGAGGAATCAAAGAAAGGATCCAGCACTCAATCGATTAAAGTGAAGAGTTTTATTCAAAACACAGGCAGGTTTTTTTCAAGCCAGGCTCGCCTGTGTTTTGAATAAAACTCTTCACTTTAATCGATTGAGTGCTGGAGCCTTTCTTTGATTCCTCTACACTGTTGGCTTGGGTGGCGCTCGAGGACCTCGGCACCACTACATATTTGAGTGCGGATTCGGATCTCACACACAACATACTCACACTGACATACACACACTCTCGCTCACACTGACATGCACACACTCTCGCACACACTCTAGCTCACACTGGCATGCACACACTCTCGCTCACACTGGCATGCACACTCTCTCGCTCACACTGGCATGCACACACTCTCGCTCACACTGGCATGCACACACTCACACTGGCATGCACACACTCACACTGACATGCACACACTCTCGCTCACACTGACATGCACACACTCTCGCTCACACTGACATACACATACTCACACTGACATGCACATACTCACACTGACATGCACACACTCACACTGACATGCACACACTCACTCACACTGACATACACACACAACACACACACAGCCAGTTACATACATACACACACAACACACACACACACACAGCCAGTTACATACACACACACGCACAACACATACACAGCCAGTTACATACATATACACAAACACACACACACAGCCAGTTACATACACACACACACAGCCAGTTACATACATACACACACAACACACTCACACCGACATACAGATGCTCTCGCTCACACTGACATGCACACACTCTCGCTCACACTGGCATGCACACACACTCACTCACTCTGACATGCACATACTCACACTGACATGCACACACTCTTGCTCACACTGACATGCACACACTCTTGCTCACACTGACATGCACACACTCTTGCTCACACTGACATGCACACACTCTCGCTCACACTGACATGCACACATTCTCACTCACACTGACATGCACACACTTACACTGACATGCACACACTCACTCACACTGACATGCACACACTCACACTGAAATGCACACACTCACTCACACTGACATGCACACACTCACTCACACAGTGTCAGTTTTTAACTTACCTGCTGCAGGCATCTCTTTGTTTTGAGCTCAGTGTGAAGGAGGTCTCAGCCAAACACGGGAGGCTTCTGAACTCTCAGCCGATCAGGAGAGTTGAGAAGTCTCACCTGATTGGCTGAGACCTCCTTCAATCAGCTCCCCTGGACACAGGAAAAAAAAAAGAGAAAAAGACCGCTGCATAGAGAAGCAAAGTGCCGCCCCTGCCACCTGGGGCAGCTGCCCCACTCTGCCCCAATAAAGGGCCGGCCCTGTGAAGGCTCCTAAATTACAAAACGGGCATGAATCTTAGAGCGGTGAGCATATATTGGTAAGTGCCCGTATGGTTCCATTTAACAAACTAAAAAAGTCTTATGGGCTATAGCCCCAGATCTTTTGGAAACCTAGCAACGCCTCTGGTTTATAGAATACCAATAGCATTAAATAAATTCCATAAACCTACATAATGAACAACTTTCGGTTTATGGAATGTATGTAATGCTGTTGGCTTTTTATAAACCGAAATAGAGTCCCCATTCATACGAATAGGTCAATTCGTATGAATGGGGACTCTATTTCGGTTTATAGAATACACATAGAATTTTCACAGTTTACCTTTTTCCTTCCCTCCCCCTTTTTCCCCACCCTCCCTTGCTTTTTCCTCTCATTCCTTCCCCTTCTTCCCCTTCCTTATTTCCCGTTCCCAGCTTTCCCTTTCCCGCATTCCCTTTTCTCACATCCCCTCTCCCTATGTTTCCGATTCCCTTTCCCTTCTCTCCTCTCCCCTCCTGCTCGTCCCCTCCCCCCTTCCTCTCTTCCCTTCCCGTGTTTGTTTTTTCCTCCTCCCTTCCCCCCTCCCCTTCCCTCTCCCCCACCTTCCCTTTCCCGACCCCCCTCTGACCCCTCCCGCTCCTCTTTTTTCCTTCTTTCCGTCTCCTTCCTTTTCCCTTCCACCAGAATCTGGGTGTGGGGGGACGGATTGGGGATGGAGGAATTCTGAGGTTTAGCTTATCTTCTCTAGCTAAAATTAATAACTATTACGAATTCTGTTTATTAATCGCCCTCACCATAAACCAGGACCAGATTATTCCTGCTGCGGTTGCAGGATTTAGAGTTTAATTAAAGCAAGTTAGATTAATTGACTCTAGTGAAAATGAAAGGTGACAATGAGTATGTATGTAATGAATCATCGGCTAAGTTTGAAGAGACATGGATGTTAAAAACGGACACCCACAAATCCTGGGATGTCCATTAAATTGATGTCTTTGAATGCCCAGGGTCTGAACTCCCCACAAAAGAGAGGCCATTTATACAACACACTAGTAAATATGAAAATAGATATCGCATTCATTCAAGAAACACATTGGACGGAATCATCAACCAGATTATGGAGATATAGTAAATATCCAAATATCTTTACTGCAAACATGGAAGGTCACACAAAAAAAAGAGGAGTCGCGATTATCATCACTAGGGACCTCAAATTTGAATTAATTTTTGAGGAGGCCGATCCACAGGGAAGATACCAGTTATTGATAGCTAAGATCAACGATATTAGCTATATATTTCTTAACGAATATGCCCCCAGCCAGGCTCCAGCAACCTATTTGGACAAACTACTAGACAAATTAGTGGGATCCCTTGGAGGAGTTGGAGGAGACTTAAATGCTGTAGTAGACCCTAAAAAAGACCGTAGCTCAAACGGGAAAAACACAGCCGGTACATGGATGTCTAAATCGATAGATATTTCCCATACACTTAGTAAACATTTTTTATTTGATAGTTGGAGGGTTTACATCCAGTCGAAAGGGACTATACATTTTATTCTAACTCGTATCAATCATACTCTCGTATTGATTATTTCCTCAATTGATAAAATTCGGAAAAGCACAATTGGCTCAATCACATGGTCAGACCATGCCCCAGTCTTTCTGAAGATAAATAACAACCCACAATACAGATCAAGAAATAAATGGAGACTAAATGAACACCTTTTAAATAAACAGGAAATTGTCCAGGCCCTAACCAAGGAAGCAGAAATATTCATGGAGACTAACGATAATGGGGAGGTCACGGACATAACATTATGGACCACTTTTAAAGCGTATATGAGGGGACAGATCATTAAATTAGCTACACAAGAAAAAAGGAAGAAAGGCTTAACTTTAACAGAATTGTATATTACACTGGGAAAACTGGAACGTTTAAATAAAGTAACAATAAATTCTGAAACTATGAAAGAAATGAATGATATAAGAGCAGAGATCAAAGTAAAATAATTAGATAAAATAAACTTCATGCTGCTCAAATTAAAACAGAACTGGTATTACTCTGGTAATAAAGTAAATAAAGCTTTAACAAAGAAACTAAAAAATATCAGAAGGACAGAAACAATTAAGAAAATTACAGTTGACGGGAAACAACTGTCTACTCCCATATATATAGCAAAGGCTATTTGGTATATGAGGGAACTTTCATACTTATGCAATGTCTCTATATTCTAACCCAACTGCCAAGGTTATAGGGCCGATGCTAGATTCAGATTGGTTCCACATTAACAACGGCACCCAACAGGGTTGCCCCTTAGCACCACTATTATATATTTTGAGCATAGAACCATTAGCAGAACACATTAGAAAATCAGCCGACATAACAGGTGTAGAATAGGCTTCAGAATCATATAGAGTATCTCTCTACGCAGACGATGTCCTTTTGTCTTTGACGAACATGCTCGGATCTATCTCATCAGTACTTAAAATAATAAAACAATATGGAGAAATCTCAAACTATAAAATAAATCTTAGTAAAACACAAGTATTAACAATGTTCTGTCAAGACATAGAACATGACAAGCTTGGATCCTTGTACTGGTTTAATTGGAGAAACAAGACAATAGATTATTTGGGGGTAAAAATAACTAAAGATTTAACTTCCATAGTGGATTATAACTATAACTCTATTATTTCTGAACTTAAAATCTTGACAAAAAATGTCAAGGGTTGGAAATATCTTGGCTCGGCCGTATAAATGCAGGCAATGCATATATATTCCCTAAAATTACGTATTTATTTAGAACGATTACGATTAGAGTTCAAATGAAATATTTGACTCAGCTTCAAATAATCTTAAAGTCGTATATTTGGCAGGGTAAAAGAACGAGGATTAGCCAACAGATTCTTAACAAAAAATCAGAGTGGGACGGAGTTTCCTTCCCAGATGTCGTTAGTCTCCATGAGACGGTAATGCTTACACATTTTTTAGCATGGGGCACACAAATAAATAATTGTCCTCTTTGGTTTCAAATCGAACAACAAGAAATATGCAATTGTAACCTGTTTTCACTATTCTGGGCCCATACTAAATCCCTTAAAGAACTAATTAAATTCAACTTAAACCCTTTGATAGTGAACACTATTACCTCTATAATCAAATTTAAAAACAAGAATCTACCAAAGGACACTTTGTTATCATCTACTCCGCTAGACACCCTACAATTTCTAATTACAGATATTAACCCCTTAAGGACAGAGCCTTTGAAACATTTTTGTCCTTTCTGGACAATGGCTATTTTAACATTTCTGTGCTGTTTGTGTTTAGCAGTAATTTTCTTCTTTGTCATTTGCTGTACCCACACATATTATATATTGTTTTTATCGGGACAAAAAGGGCTTTCTATGGATGCCATATTTTTGATCATATCTTATCATATTATTAAAAAAAAATAATAAAATATGGTAAAAAAAAAAAATATACACAAATTTCTTTGTTTTTATTTGAAACAACTTCTCCTCATCGACAATAGCGAACGAAAAAACATGCTAAATAGATTCTACTATTTCTCCTGAGTACAGGGATACCACCCATGCATAGGTTTGTTGGGTTGTTTGGGGGCTAAAATGCCAAATTTGTGAGGTGCAGTTTTTTGTTTTCCAACTTGAAATTTTTACATGCAGACAGCCTGCACCCATGTCCCATTTGGGACATATTTGAAACCAGCCAGTGTATTTTACCCCATCAACCCATATATTTTTTAAAAGTAGACACCCTAGGCTATCTCAAATGGTGGTATTTTAACACTTTCCATGCACTAATTCTACCACCAGCCTTTGTCAAAGTTTGTGGTAGTAATTTTTTTGTGTTTTTTTTTCACAAACCTTGTACTTCAGACATGAATTTACAGATTTTGGTATGTGTCACTGCCAAATAACACCCCAATAAGTGTTCAGCAACATCTCTTGAGTACAGGGATACCCCCCATGCATAGGTTTGTTGGATTGTTTGGGGGGTAAAAGGCCAAATTTGGGAGGTGAAGTTTTTGGTTTTCCAATTTGAAATTTTGACATGCAGACAGCCTGCACCCATGTCCCATTTGGGACATATTTGAAACCAGCCAGTGTATTTTACCACATCAACCCATATATTTTTTAAAAGTAGACACCCTAGGCTACCTCAAATGGTGGTATTTTTACACTTTCCATGCACTAATTCTACCACCAGCCTTTGTCAAAGTTTGTGGTAGTAATTTTTTTGTGTTTTTTTTTCACAAACCTTGTACTTCAGACATGAATTTACAGATTTTGGTATGTGTCACTGCCAAATAACACCCCAATAAGTGTTCAACAACATCTCTTGAGTACAGGGATACCACCCATGCATAGGTTTGTTGGGTTGTTTGGGGGGTAAAAGGCCAAATTTGGTAGGTGCAGTTTTTGGTTTTCCAAATTGAAATTTTGACATGCAGACCGCCTGCACCCATGTCCCATTTGGGACATATTTGAAACCAGCCAGTGTATTTTACCCCATCAACCCATATATTTTTTAAAAGTAGACACCCTACGCTATTTCAAATAGTGGTATTTTAACACTTTCCATGCACTAATTCTACCACCAGCCTTTGTCAAAGTTTGTGGTAGTAATTTTTGTGTGTTTTTTTTTCACAAATATTGTATTTTAGACATAAATTCACAGATTTTGGTATGTGTCACTGCCAAACAATAACCCAATATGTGTTCAACAACATCTCCTGAGTACAGGGATACCACCCATGCATAGGTTTGTTGGGTTGTTTGGGGGCTAAAAGGGCCACATTGTGAAGGTGCGCATTTTCAACTTGGAATATTGACGTGTAGCCAGCCTGAGCCCATCTTTCATTTGGGACTTTTTTTTAAAGTAGGACAGTGTATTTTACCCCAAAAAGTATATATTTTGTAAAAGTAGACACCCTAGGCTATTTTAAATGGTGTTATTTTAAAACTTTCCATGCACCAATTCTACCACCAGCCTTTGTCAAAGTTTGTGGTAGTCATTTTATTGTGTATTTTTTCCCACATACATTGTACTTTAGACACAAATTCACATATTTCGGTATGTGTCACTGACAAACAATACCACAATATATGTTCAGCAACATCTCCCGAGCACAGGGATACCACCCATGCATAGCTTTGTCAGCTTTGTTGGGTGTTGAAAGGCTACATTTGAGAGGTGCGCTTTTTGATTTTCAAACTTGGAATTTGAACATGTAGAGCAAGGAAGGGGTTAATAGCTCTTATAAGAGCCTTTGTAGTACTGTACAAAAAAATTAACCCCTAAAAATGCACAGACAAGAAAAAAGGTTCTGCTGTGCAGTGATCAGTGGCAGGGAAGGGGTTAATACACTACACTATACAAAGGGTATGACTTTTATAAAAGCCCTTGGGACTCACAATTTTTTTACATTTTATTTAATTTATTACAATTAAAAAATTATGTTATACAGATCTGTCTCTTTCCCTCACTAAAACTCAAGTGAGGAGAGGGAGGCAGATCCATATGGGTCAGAACAATATTTACGAACCAGACGAATGGTGATGCTCATCTGAGAAATCACCAAACCACCTTTGCCACTGATCGGCTGTTACTGATCGCTATACACGCGTTCAGACAGCTTCAAAAGGAATACACGTAATCCCCTAGTGGGTATAACTAACCCCTAGCGAGTCTGACAAAAAAAATGCTGATAGCAAAAAAAAATCCTTCTGCGACTAGATTGCTCCATATGCGCTGCTTAGGCAGTGACCATATGCACTGCTTAGGCAGTGACCATATGTGCTGCTTAGGAAGTGATATACGGCAAGGAAGGGGTTAATAGCTCTTAAAAGAGCCTTTGATATACTGTAATAAATCAAAGTAAAAAAAAATAACCCCTAAAAAAATGCACAGACAGCAAAAAATGTGCTGCTGTGTAAGATCACTGCGTACACAGCGATCAATTGCAGGGAAGGGGTTAAATACTGGAAACGGCTTTTATAAAAGCCTTTGGGTCTCAATTCTATTAAATATATTATAATTAAAAACTTACATTATACAGCTCTGTCTCCCTCCCTCACTAAAACTCAAGTGAGAGGGAGGCAGATCTACACGGGTCAGATCAAATATTTACAAATATTGATCTAACCAGACGAATGGTGATGCTCATCTAAGCAAACGCCAACCCGCCTTTGTCACTTATCAGCTGTTACTGATCGCTATACATGCGGTCAGACAGCTAAAAAAATTTTTTTTACGTTAAACGTAGTCCCCTAGCGGGTATAATTAACACGTGACGGGTGTAATAAAAAAGTAAATAAATATTTAAAAATGCTTCTGCAGCAAGATTGCTGCATTTGCGCCAGATCGCTGCTTAGGCAGTGATCTACAGCAAGAAAGGGGTTAATCTCTCTTAAAAGAGCTTTTTTTAATACTGTAATGAATTACAGTAAAAAAAAAATGAACCCCTAAAAAATGCAGACAGCAAAAAATGTGCTGCTGTGTATGATCACTGCGTACACAGCGATCAATGGCAGGGAAGGGGTTAAATGGCTTTTATAAAAGCCCTTGGTGTTTAAAATTTTATTAAATATTTTTTTTATTATTTTATTTTATTTTTTTACTTTATCTGATCTGTCTCTCTCCCTTACTATAACTAGTAAGGTGAGGGAGGCAGATCAATACTTGTCAAAGGCAATATTTGCTAATATTGCCTTTGACTGTATGGTAAGTGCTCATCAGAGCACTTACCATACATGCCTGCACACAGATCACATAGATCTGTTGTGCCGGCATCGATTGGCTCCCCCTAGAGGATCGGAAGTGAAATACTTTCACTGTATAGGCAGCGTTCCCTTCTACTGAGCCGATGGGGTCGCTCAGGAGAGCGACCACCATCGGCTCTGGGGTAGCTGAAGGTGTTGTTAAGTGCCTCGCTAGCGAGGCACTTTAACAACACCGCAGATGCTTAGAAAGCGAACGATCGTTCGCTTTCTAAGCACATGTGTGCAGCGGGCGCAGCCATTTTTAAATGGCTGCTACGATCACTCAGTGGAGTGATCGTAGCGCGCCCCTGCACATTTGGGGGGTGTTGCACAATGCCTCTACCTAGAGGCATTGTAGCAACACCGTTAGAGTAAAGAAAGCGACCGCTGGTCGCTTTCTTTACTCCATTTAGTGCATGACGTGCCAGGCACGTCACCTGTCGGCAAGTCCTCGATTTGCCGTGACGTGCCTGGCACGTCATCTGTCGTTAAGGGGTTAACTTAAAAAAATGGTCACAGAAAGGAATAACGAATTTGAATAACATACTAGAACAAAATAAACTCCTCCCGTTTGATCAGATAAAACAATTATATAACCTTCCACAAGGATACATTTTTAATTATTTGAGATTGAAGTGGTTGATGGGCTACTCCGGGGTGCAGCCTAGCAAGCTCATTGAAGACTGGTTATGGTCACATAAAAAGACAAAACAAGTGACCAGAGCGAGCAAATTAATATTGCAATTGTCAAAAAATGAAAAGGACCTACCAGTGACTAAATGGGAAGCTGATCTGGGTATGTCGTGCACTCTGGAAGAATGGAATCAGTCCTTCCTACACACTAAAAACTGTATACATTCTCTCAGCCTGAATGAAACATACTATAAAATTAAACTGCGTTATAGTCCATTATAGGTTATACTATATAGCTTGAGGTCCCCGGGCGTCCTCAAGCTATGGGTCAATAGACCCTATGTATTTTTCAAAATATCTAACCCAAAGGGGGGGGGGGGTATTCAAAGGGGAATCTCTAGGGGTAAAGACCCCTGGCAGATATATGTTTTTGTTGTATGTGTAATTGTTTGTATTGTGTGCTGCTCGGCCCAGGAGGGGGGGTGGAGACGGAGGGAACAAAGGGATAATGGTTAAGTGTATGTCTCTAAATATTCAGGGTTTAAATTCCCCAAATAAAAGAGCTCTATTGACCAGATTTCTTAAAAAAGAGAAGATTGATCTATGCCTAATACAAGAAACGCATTGGAGAAGGGGAGATGTACATAAAATGAAATTCCAAGGCTATAAAATTATCTCCACATCAACACTGGAGAAAGAAAAAAAAAGAGGCATGACAATGTTGGCATCAGAAACTTTAATAATTTAAACTATAATGCTGGAAAATGATAATGAGGGTAGATACTCTTTGTTAATTTGTAAGATCAACCAGCAAATATATACGATAGTTAATATTTATGCCCCTAACTCGAACCAGTTATCTACTCTTAATATAGTAATGGAAAGGATAGATAAAGTACATAAAGGATTCTTGGTCTGGGCAGGAGATTTTACTACCACTTAGTGGTAGAACCAGTGTATGATAAAAGTATTCCAATTGGGGCAACAATATCAAAAAGTATAAACAAACAGGCGCAAAGTTTTAAAACATTCATTTAAAAAAATCGTCTCCATGATGTGTGGCGGACCCTCCATCCTGGTCTAAGGGATTATACACATTGGTCGCAAGTTCATAATTCATATTCAAGAATAGATTTAGTTCTGGGAGATCTAGCTATAATGAAACAAATAAAGAAAATAATGATAGTCGAAATAATTGAGGTCGTCTTATAATCTGACCTCAAATTGAGGTCAGACTATAAGACTGGGATCCAGGTCCCCAGCAGAGCTGCAGGGGACCTGGATCCCCCTCTCTAACTGTGCGCTTTCGTCACAGAAGTCCCGGCGGTCGTGCTGGGCAGCAGCAGGGGAGGTCTGCGCTCATCGCGTTTTAGAATTAAATTTGGCAATAGATAAAATTTTAAAAAAAAGCCCCGGGCCCAGATGGCTTTACGGGCTACTTCTATAAAAAGATGAAGACAGATTTGTGCAAGTATACGCCTTTTTAATGAAATAGTTAATGGAGCACAAATGGAACAAGAGCTTTTGAAGGCGAACATAATACCGATCCCTAAGCCAAACAAAAATACAACGTTAATAGAAAACTTTCACCCAATTTCGTTAATTAACTGTGATATTAAAATCTTCTTAACAATAGTGGCAGAGAGAATCAAAAAAATCATCCCGTCCCTAATACATAGGGAACAAGCAGGGTTTATCCCGGGGCGGAAGGCTTCTAACAATATTAGAACATTAACAAAATTTGATAGATTTAACAATCATTTAACCATCATTTAACACTCTCACTGGATGCAGAAAAAGCCTTCGATCGAGTTAATATACGTTGAGGGCTTTTGGCTTTGAAGGGTGGATAGAGAAGGCTATTTCTGTGTTATACACGGGCCCATATGCGAGGATAATAGGAGGGGGGATAAAGTCACCCTGGTTTCCGATAAACAACGGAACCAGGCAAGGTTATCCTTTATCGCCTCTCCTATATGTCATGGCATTGGAACCACTCACACAGCGAATACGTGGTAATAGAGATATTGAAGACGTCAAATGCGAGGGATTAGAGTATAAACTTAACCTATACGCAGATGATATTACAGTAATTATGACAAACCCAGTCCAATCAGTAGATAGGCTGATGGGGGAGATAGTGTCCTATGGGCAAATTTCAAACTACAAACTGAATGTTTCTAAATCTATTAGTCTTGGCTTAAATCTTGGAATAGAGGAGAAAGATGCGATTAAAGCTAAATATGACTTCAAATGGAATAAGGAAAATATAGAACATCTGGGAATATTAATTCCTTCAGACATAAGTATAATATCGAAAATAAACCGGGATAGAATAACAAACCAGATTCGAGAAAGCCTTAAATCCTGGGTGAATCTTGAAATATCTTGGTGGGGCCGTATAAATATAGTTAAATCTTATGTGATGCCAAAGTTTATGTTTGTCTTAGCAGCATTCCCATGTTATATCTCGAACACCTATTTAATACTACTTCAAAAAATCTTTTTAGATTTTATGTGGAGGAATAAAAAAGCAAGAATCCAAAAAATACTTTTATTCCGGGATATAAATAGTGGTGGACTAGCGATACCAAACATAAAAAAATACCACGATGCCGCCATATTAAAACACATATGTAATTGGTTAGATAAAAAATACAACTTGGAAGGCTGGAGGGTTATAGAATCTCATATGATAAAAATCTCTGATCTGTCTCTACTTCCCTGGATTAAAACAAAAACATTGGGGAATGTGCCTTACATTAACGAGAATAAGACCATGGAGAGTATCCGGAAATTCTGGGATAGATTTAAAAAAGAATATAAACTAGGATGGGATAATGATATAAGAATAAAAAATCCATTAAAAATATTGGAATATAATATAGAAGATATGGATATATCTAAGTGGGAACAAAAATGTATATTAGAACTTTCAGATATAATAACAGATCAGAAAATTATACCATACCCAGAACTATCATAAAGATATGGTCTGACATCGACCGACATTTTTAAATATCTCAGAGTAAAAAACTATATCTTAAGAAACAACTGTAGAGAAGATCAGGATATAGTTGGGCTCATGATGATGCTCTCCCAGGGAAGAAATATAAGTGTTTTTTTAAGAAGCGCTATTTTTACGGGACAGAAACCAGAATTATATGAAGACATAGGAAGGGTTATAAATAAATGGGAAGCTGAGATGGCAATTAGAATCGACCCTAAAGTATGGTTTAAAATTATACCAACCATTAAAACAAACATTAATTGCTTAAACCTTATCGAAATGCAATATAAAATTATGTATAGAACTTATCTGGTCCCAACTAGAATGAATAAAATGTTCCCAGATCAAGATCCTAAGTGTTGGAGATGTGGAGAGCAGTTAGGCACTTATATTCATATATGGTGGAGCTGTAGGGAAATACAAAGATTATGGAACTTAGTCTCTCTAATTCTGCAGGAAATACTCCAGATAGACGTCCCACTATCTCCGGGGGTAGCTTTATTACATCTGGAAGGGACTCAGATTGGGGAAAAAAAGAGATATGGACTCATACAAATCTTGATAGCAGCAAAAATATTAATTGCAAAGAATTGGAGGAAAAAAGAAATACCAAATTGGGAACAATTAAAAAAACAGGTAACATATCAACTTCAAATGGAAGATCAGGAAAATCCAATACAAAGCAATGGATTGAAAGAATGGTTAAAATACTTAAATTAGTGGCAATATCTAATGATACCACATTGAAAATGAGGATATATATGGATGGTGTCTCTTCCCTCCCTCCCTCCCTCCCTCCCTCCTCTCCCCCCCCCCTCCGCGGGGTGCGCTAGCTATGCTGGCGGGCGCGGCTTGGGGGGGGGGGGTTGGGGAGGGATATGTAACTTAATGGGCTCGAGTGACAGGTTGTGATGTTATATGTAACGGATACAGGCGAGTTATATGGATTGAAAATGTATCTATGTGGGTATCCTTTTGTCTGTACTATCCTTTGGGATATTGGAGTTGTTAAGAAACGTTGGTTTTATCTATACAGGTGCTTACATGTTTGCTGGGACACTTTATGAGACCTTCAGTGTCATGTAATTGACTCTCTCTCGCAATGCTTATTCGTGTATCCGATATCTGTATTTTTTGTATCTGTATTTTTTGTATTGTCTTTTTTATACATGAAAAAAAATTGAAAATAATAAACATTTAAAAAAAAAAAAGATTAAACTGCGTTGGTACTTTACACCAGAAAGACTGCACAAAATAAATATCAGCAATTCTGACCTATGCTGGCAGTGCCAATTGACTCCCGGCACTATAAAACATATATGGTGGGATTGTCCAATGTTGGAAAGCATGAAAAAATCTCTAAAATATATAATAATTGATCTTTCTCTAGGGATAACCCTAATTATGCCACAAATGTTTCTTTTTCACTTGAATCTTCCCACCTCTAGAGAACAAAGAAGCCTACTTATACATCTTTTCACAGCAATAAAAATCTGTATTGCTAGAAATTGGGAAAATAACGTCCCAATAGTATGGAAAGAAATAATTAATCAGATTAATTTCCAACACACAATGGAAAAAGGAATGTATATAAGACAAGATAAGATAGACGAGTTTGAAAAGCTTTGGGCAAGCTCTGGGTATATACATTGGGAGGTATATACCCAGAGACTGGCCTAACTGACCAAAGAGTTTGATCCATGTCTCTTAATAATAATAATAAACTGTGATATCATAGTAACCGAAGAGTATGAATGCTGAAGGAATGTAGTACGAATGTATATACAGCTGTCCGTCATAATAGTCTGCCGTGTCGGGCAGCATGGAGGATGTCTGCAAGTATCGTGCAGACATCCCCCGGCTGCCCCCACTAGCCACCAGGGATCAAGGTAAGGGGAAGGGAGGAAGGAGGACAGAGAGACAGGGGGAGGGAGGGAGGGGGACAGAGAGACAGGGGGGACAGAGAGACAGGGGGGAGGGAGGGGGGGAAGAGACAGAGTCAAGGGGAGGGAGGGGGTTAAGAGACAGAGACAAGGGGAGGGAAGGGGTTAAGAGACAGACAAGGGGAAAAATTTTTTTTTATTATTTTATTTTATTTTTTTACTTTATCTGATCTGTCTCTCTCCCTTACTATAACTAGTAAGGTGAGGGAGGCAGATCAATACTTGTCAAAGGCAATATTTGCTAATATTGCCTTTGACTGTATGGTAAGTGCTCATCAGAGCACTTACCATACATGCCTGCACACAGATCACATAGATCTGTTGTGCCGGCATCGATTGGCTCCCCCTAGAGGATCGGAAGTGAAATACTTTCACTGTATAGGCAGCGTTCCCTTCTACTGAGCCGATGGGGTCGCTCAGGAGAGCGACCACCATCGGCTCTGGGGTAGCTGAAGGTGTTGTTAAGTGCCTCGCTAGCGAGGCACTTTAACAACACCGCAGATGCTTAGAAAGCGAACGATCGTTCGCTTTCTAAGCACATGTGTGCAGCGGGCGCAGCCATTTTTTAATGGCTGCTACGATCACTCAGTGGAGTGATCGTAGCGCGCCCCTGCACATTTGGGGGGTGTTGCACAATGCCTCTACCTAGAGGCATTGTAGCAACACCGTTAGGGTAAAGAAAGCGACCGCTGGTCGCTTTCTTTACTCCATTTAGTGCATGACGTGCCAGGCACGTCACCTGTCGGCAAGTCCTCGATTTGCCGTGACGTGCCTGGCACGTCATCTGTCGTTAAGGGGTTAACTTAAAAAAATGGTCACAGAAAGGAATAACGAATTTGAATAACATACTAGAACAAAATAAACTCCTCCCGTTTGATCAGATAAAACAATTATATAACCTTCCACAAGGATACATTTTTAATTATTTGAGATTGAAGTGGTTGATGGGCTACTCCGGGGTGCAGCCTAGCAAGCTCATTGAAGACTGGTTATGGTCACATAAAAAGACAAAACAAGTGACCAGAGCGAGCAAATTAATATTGCAATTGTCAAAAAATGAAAAGGACCTACCAGTGACTAAATGGGAAGCTGATCTGGGTATGTCGTGCACTCTGGAAGAATGGAATCAGTCCTTCCTACACACTAAAAACTGTATACATTCTCTCAGCCTGAATGAAACATACTATAAAATTAAACTGCGTTATAGTCCATTATAGGTTATACTATATAGCTTGAGGTCCCCGGGCGTCCTCAAGCTATGGGTCAATAGACCCTATGTATTTTTCAAAATATCTAACCCAAAGGGGGGGGGGGTATTCAAAGGGGAATCTCTAGGGGTAAAGACCCCTGGCAGATATATGTTTTTGTTGTATGTGTAATTGTTTGTATTGTGTGCTGCTCGGCCCAGGAGGGGGGGTGGAGACGGAGGGAACAAAGGGATAATGGTTAAGTGTATGTCTCTAAATATTCAGGGTTTAAATTCCCCAAATAAAAGAGCTCTATTGACCAGATTTCTTAAAAAAGAGAAGATTGATCTATGCCTAATACAAGAAACGCATTGGAGAAGGGGAGATGTACATAAAATGAAATTCCAAGGCTATAAAATTATCTCCACATCAACACTGGAGAAAGAAAAAAAAAGAGGCATGACAATTTTGGCATCAGAAACTTTAATAATTTAAACTATAATGCTGGAAAATGATAATGAGGGTAGATACTCTTTGTTAATTTGTAAGATCAACCAGCAAATATATACGATAGTTAATATTTATGCCCCTAACTCGAACCAGTTATCTACTCTTAATATAGTAATGGAAAGGATAGATAAAGTACATAAAGGATTCTTGGTCTGGGCAGGAGATTTTACTACCACTTAGTGGTAGAACCAGTGTATGATAAAAGTATTCCAATTGGGGCAACAATATCAAAAAGTATAAACAAACAGGCGCAAAGTTTTAAAACATTCATTTAAAAAAATCGTCTCCATGATGTGTGGCGGACCCTCCATCCTGGTCTAAGGGATTATACACATTGGTCGCAAGTTCATAATTCATATTCAAGAATAGATTTAGTTCTGGGAGATCTAGCTATAATGAAACAAATAAAGAAAATAATGATAGTCGAAATAATTGAGGTCGTCTTATAATCTGACCTCAAATTGAGGTCAGACTATAAGACTGGGATCCAGGTCCCCAGCAGAGCTGCAGGGGACCTGGATCCCCCTCTCTAACTGTGCGCTTTCGTCACAGAAGTCCCGGCGGTCGTGCTGGGCAGCAGCAGGGGAGGTCTGCGCTCATCGCGTTTTAGAATTAAATTTGGCAATAGATAAAATTTAAAAAAAAAGCCCCGGGCCCAGATGGCTTTACGGGCTACTTCTATAAAAAGATGAAGACAGATTTGTGCAAGTATACGCCTTTTTAATGAAATAGTTAATGGAGCACAAATGGAACAAGAGCTTTTGAAGGCGAACATAATACCGATCCCTAAGCCAAACAAAAATACAACGTTAATAGAAAACTTTCACCCAATTTCGTTAATTAACTGTGATATTAAAATCTTCTTAACAATAGTGGCAGAGAGAATCAAAAAAATCATCCCGTCCCTAATACATAGGGAACAAGCAGGGTTTATCCCGGGGCGGAAGGCTTCTAACAATATTAGAACATTAACAAAATTTGATAGATTTAACAATCATTTAACCATCATTTAACACTCTCACTGGATGCAGAAAAAGCCTTCGATCGAGTTAATATACGTTGAGGGCTTTTGGCTTTGAAGGGTGGATAGAGAAGGCTATTTCTGTGTTATACACGGGCCCATATGCGAGGATAATAGGAGGGGGGATAAAGTCACCCTGGTTTCCGATAAACAACGGAACCAGGCAAGGTTATCCTTTATCGCCTCTCCTATATGTCATGGCATTGGAACCACTCACACAGCGAATACGTGGTAATAGAGATATTGAAGACGTCAAATGCGAGGGATTAGAGTATAAACTTAACCTATACGCAGATGATATTACAGTAATTATGACAAACCCAGTCCAATCAGTAGATAGGCTGATGGGGGAGATAGTGTCCTATGGGCAAATTTCAAACTACAAACTGAATGTTTCTAAATCTATTAGTCTTGGCTTAAATCTTGGAATAGAGGAGAAAGATGCGATTAAAGCTAAATATGACTTCAAATGGAATAAGGAAAATATAGAACATCTGGGAATATTAATTCCTTCAGACATAAGTATAATATCGAAAATAAACCGGGATAGAATAACAAACCAGATTCGAGAAAGCCTTAAATCCTGGGTGAATCTTGAAATATCTTGGTGGGGCCGTATAAATATAGTTAAATCTTATGTGATGCCAAAGTTTATGTTTGTCTTAGCAGCATTCCCATGTTATATCTCGAACACCTATTTAATACTACTTCAAAAAATCTTTTTAGATTTTATGTGGAGGAATAAAAAAGCAAGAATCCAAAAAATACTTTTATTCCGGGATATAAATAGTGGTGGACTAGCGATACCAAACATAAAAAAATACCACGATGCCGCCATATTAAAACACATATGTAATTGGTTAGATAAAAAATACAACTTGGAAGGCTGGAGGGTTATAGAATCTCATATGATAAAAATCTCTGATCTGTCTCTACTTCCCTGGATTAAAACAAAAACATTGGGGAATGTGCCTTACATTAACGAGAATAAGACCATGGAGAGTATCCGGAAATTCTGGGATAGATTTAAAAAAGAATATAAACTAGGATGGGATAATGATATAAGAATAAAAAATCCATTAAAAATATTGGAATATAATATAGAAGATATGGATATATCTAAGTGGGAACAAAAATGTATATTAGAACTTTCAGATATAATAACAGATCAGAAAATTATACCATACCCAGAACTATCATAAAGATATGGTCTGACATCGACCGACATTTTTAAATATCTCAGAGTAAAAAACTATATCTTAAGAAACAACTGTAGAGAAGATCAGGATATAGTTGGGCTCATGATGATGCTCTCCCAGGGAAGAAATATAAGTGTTTTTTTAAGAAGCGCTATTTTTACGGGACAGAAACCAGAATTATATGAAGACATAGGAAGGGTTATAAATAAATGGGAAGCTGAGATGGCAATTAGAATCGACCCTAAAGTATGGTTTAAAATTATACCAACCATTAAAACAAACATTAATTGCTTAAACCTTATCGAAATGCAATATAAAATTATGTATAGAACTTATCTGGTCCCAACTAGAATGAATAAAATGTTCCCAGATCAAGATCCTAAGTGTTGGAGATGTGGAGAGCAGTTAGGCACTTATATTCATATATGGTGGAGCTGTAGGGAAATACAAAGATTATGGAACTTAGTCTCTCTAATTCTGCAGGAAATACTCCAGATAGACGTCCCACTATCTCCGGGGGTAGCTTTATTACATCTGGAAGGGACTCAGATTGGGGAAAAAAAGAGATATGGACTCATACAAATCTTGATAGCAGCAAAAATATTAATTGCAAAGAATTGGAGGAAAAAAGAAATACCAAATTGGGAACAATTAAAAAAACAGGTAACATATCAACTTCAAATGGAAGATCAGGAAAATCCAATACAAAGCAATGGATTGAAAGAATGGTTAAAATACTTAAATTAGTGGCAATATCTAATGATACCACATTGAAAATGAGGATATATATGGATGGTGTCTCTTCCCTCCCTCCCTCCTCTCCCCCCCCCCTCCGCGGGGTGCGCTAGCTATGCTGGCGGGCGCGGCTTGGGGGGGGGGGGGGTTGGGGAGGGATATGTAACTTAATGGGCTCGAGTGACAGGTTGTGATGTTATATGTAACGGATACAGGCGAGTTATATGGATTGAAAATGTATCTATGTGGGTATCCTTTTGTCTGTACTATCCTTTGGGATATTGGAGTTGTTAAGAAACGTTGGTTTTATCTATACAGGTGCTTACATGTTTGCTGGGACACTTTATGAGACCTTCAGTGTCATGTAATTGACTCTCTCTCGCAATGCTTATTCGTGTATCCGATATCTGTATTTTTTGTATCTGTATTTTTTGTATTGTCTTTTTTATACATGAAAAAAAATTGAAAATAATAAACATTTAAAAAAAAAAAAGATTAAACTGCGTTGGTACTTTACACCAGAAAGACTGCACAAAATAAATATCAGCAATTCTGACCTATGCTGGCAGTGCCAATTGACTCCCGGCACTATAAAACATATATGGTGGGATTGTCCAATGTTGGAAAGCATGAAAAAATCTCTAAAATATATAATAATTGATCTTTCTCTAGGGATAACCCTAATTATGCCACAAATGTTTCTTTTTCACTTGAATCTTCCCACCTCTAGAGAACAAAGAAGCCTACTTATACATCTTTTCACAGCAATAAAAATCTGTATTGCTAGAAATTGGGAAAATAACGTCCCAATAGTATGGAAAGAAATAATTAATCAGATTAATTTCCAACACACAATGGAAAAAGGAATGTATATAAGACAAGATAAGATAGACGAGTTTGAAAAGCTTTGGGCAAGCTCTGGGTATATACATTGGGAGGTATATACCCAGAGACTGGCCTAACTGACCAAAGAGTTTGATCCATGTCTCTTAATAATAATAATAAACTGTGATATCATAGTAACCGAAGAGTATGAATGCTGAAGGAATGTAGTACGAATGTATATACCGTATTTGCTTGATTATAAGACGACCCTGATTATAAGACGACCCCCCAAACTTTGGATATTCCTTTAGGAAAAAAACTAAAAGCCTGAATATAAGACTACCCTATAGGAAAAAAGTTAAACTTGTATATATTCACATGTAAATTGCTTTTTTAATAAAAAATTATGATATCAAAAAATGTCTCAAAAAATGAGACTGGCCTAACTGACCAAAGAGTTTGATCCATGTCTCTTAATAATAATAATAAACTGTGATATCATAGTAACCGTAGAGTATGAATGCTGAAGGAATGTAGTGCGAATGTATATACCGTATTTGCGTAAAAGATTATGATATCAAAAAATGTATTTCTAGTTTTTATTTCTTTTTATGTGCCAATGCTGCCTTTCTCTTTCCCTTGCCCCCATTTTCTCTCTCTCCCCCCTCCCCTTGCCTGTCTCTTAACCCCCTCACTCCCCTTGTCTCTGTCTCTTAACCCCTTCCCTCCCCTTGTCTCTGTCTCTTAACCCCTTCCCTCCCCTTGTCTCTGTCTCTTAACCCCTTCCCTCCCCTTGTCTCTGTCTCTTAACCCCTTCCCTCCCCTTGTCTGTCTCTTAACCCCTTCCCTCCCCTTGTCTGTCTCTTAACCCCTTCCCTCCCCTTGTCTCTGTCTCTTAACCCCCTCCCTCCCCTTGACTCTGTCTCTTCCCCCCCTCCCTCCCCCCTGTCTCTCTGTCCCCCCTGTCTCTCTGTCCCCCTCCCTCCCTCCCCCTGTCTCTCTGTCCTCCTTCCTCCCTTCCCCTTACCTTGATCCCTGGTGGCTAGTGGGGGCAGCCGGGGGATGTCTGCACGATACTTGCAGACATCCTCCATGCTGCCCGACACGGCAGTCTATTATGACGGACAGCTGTCCGTCATAATAGTCTGCCGTGTCGGGCAGCATGGAGGATATCTGCACGTATCGTGCAGACATCCCCCAGCTGCCCGATTCTCCCTGGTGCCTAGTGGGGCAGCAGAGGAAGTCTGCGCGATGAGCGCAGACCTCCCCTGCTGCCGCCCGGCACGCTCGCCGGGACTTCTGTGACGAAAGCGGAAGTATCCGGCTTCTTCACAGAAGCCCCGGCGGTCGTGCCGGGCGGAAGCAGGGGAGTCTGCGCTCGTTGCGCAGACATCCCCTGCTGCTAGAGAGGGGGATCCAGGTCCCCTGCAGCTCTGCTGGGGACCTGGATCCATGTCTTATAATCTGACCTCAATTTGAAAACCTCGCCTTATAATCAAGCAAATACGGTAGTATGAAAGTAGTACAAGAGTTTCCCGAAAAGATAACATATCTATGTATTCCTTCTTAGTAATTTCCTTACCCCGTGGGGGGGGGGGGGGGGGGTGAGTGGGAGGGAGAGAACAATATTTTTTCTTCTTTTTTCTACTCTCTCTCTTAATAGTGATATATAAAATATAAAGTAATCATCTAATTGATACGAAACATATAGACATTGTTTCTCATCCTGTCTCCGGCCCCCCCCCCCCCAATATATTTCACTAAACTATATTGAACAAGGGAAGGAGGAAGATCTAAGAAATGGGAAATTGTCATGAATGTATAAGGGGAACTTAAGGATAAGATAGAATGATACATTGAGACACAAGGATGATCTAAAGGGGAAAGATAAGGAGAGGAAGAGGAAAGGGAAGAGAAAAGAGAAAAGATATTGGGGGAAACAAAATCCCTCCATAAAAAGCGATCTGAGTGTCTCAAAAAAATAAAAAAGCATAACATGCATTCCATAAAACGAAAGTCGTTCATTATGTCGGTTTATGGAATGTATGTAATGCTATTGGTATTCTATAAACCGACTCCATTTCGGTTTATAGAATGCCAATAGCACGAATGGACGAATGATTTTCGTTTAATAACCATTCGTTCATTCGGCTTTCGTTAGTTTAGCATTTTCGTTATTCGTTCTTCAGACGAATGGACGAATATGCTATTTTCAGCCGAAAATGCTATTTTCAGCCGAAAATGCTATTTTCAGCCGAAAATGCTATTTTCAGCCGAAAATGCATTAATCCGAAAACGATTGCACATGTCCACTGTCTAGTATTACACTCCTATCTAGTATTCCAGCCCTTTCCTGTATCAGAGTCCCTGCCCTGTTTCCTGCCTTAGTTCTGCCCTGCTCTTGTACCCCGTTTCCATGTTTTATTTTATCTCTGTTCTGATCTATTTCTGGTTTTCCTTTCTGCCTGTCATTATGTTCCATTCCAGGTTTTCTTTGTTTTTGTCTACCTCATTTATCTGCTTTGTATAAATATGCATTACACATTGGGTCCATTCTTGCTAGCTTATCAGCATTAATACACCTAAATGGTTACCAGCATGTTCTTGGCTGATAGTGAATGAAAACATTACAGGACTGCAATTTCTGTGCGTAAAGAAGATTAGGTGCATATTTTAGATAACAATCCCAAGTTTATAAAAATTGGGAGTGAGCCAATGGCCTTTAAAGGGTTGTGGAAAAGAGGCCACATGCTGCTCATTCGGAATGCAGATGATGATCTTTATTACCATCCCATTCACCACCAGGATATTATACAGGAGCAAGGTAGAAGCACTCTGATGCTCATTTAGGGAAATAGGGAACGCTCAAAGAGAAAGCTCAACAACAACTTCAACATATTTAAAATCAAGTGAAAATTCTAACTTAGGTTAAAGCATATTAGGAAAGAATCGAAGGATTTTACTAAGACATGACGTAAAGTCAAGATTTATAAAGACTAGGAGGCGAAAATTATTCCCACCCAGGTATTTTCATTTTTTACTCTACTCTTCTTTATTTTGGTGGTATTATGCATACTTTTTATGTATGTATGTTTAAATATTCTCGGACTTAAGATTTATGTTACAACGTTTACAGTTATGATTGATTATTTCCATATATAGTATTTCTTCTGTAAATCACCTTTTAGGTTTGTTTCTTCTTTCAGCATTAAGAAATGGATTGTCCGGCTGCATTTGTAAGGAACTTCAATATCTGCTTACTCGGATTATCTCATTGTTTTCTAAAGTTCATTTGTTTTAAGTTGGTTTCTGTTTGAAATTTTATTTTTTTTATCAGATCATCAAAGAAAGAGTGTCTTATGTAGTTGGGGTTTATATGATGGGCTGGGGAGGTGTTTATATTATGTATTGTGATTGGTTGGTATTATTTCTTGTGTTTCTGATTGATAATATTTGCCTCCATGTCTTTATAAATCATGACTTAAAAATGTCATGATTTATAAAGACACAGAGGTGAATATTATGCATCAATACTTTCATTTATTTCCCTCTGTAGCTTAACATTAAAACCATAGAGACACAAGAAATAATACCAGCCAATCACAATATATAATATAAACACCTTCCCTCCCATCATATAAAGCCCAACTCCATAAGTGTAACCATGCACCCTTTTTGCAGGCTTATCCAGGCTGTATCCAGGCTTTTCTGTATCCTTCCTGCTTTGCTTTCTTATTAGTTATGCTTATTCCTTCCTTGCCCAGTATTCCTGCCTTGCCCAGTATTCCTGCCTTGCCCAGAATTCCTGCCTTGCCCAGTATTCTTGTCCTGCCCTGTATACCTGTCCTGAGTCCCTTCAGTGGGATGTCCTGTCCATTTAAATGTCCTGTATACCTGTCCTGCCCGGTATACCTGTCCTGCCCTGTATTCCTCTCTGCCTGTCCTTATGTTTCATTTCAGGTTTTCTCTCTATCACTCTGCTCTGTCAGTTTTCAATTTAAACCACACCCATTGCTTTTCAGTCCTTTGCAGCAGTCTACAGGTATTTTCTCTGTGTTTAAGTTCAATGTCATTTATGTGCCTTAGATTCTATTTATGCTTTTCTAATATGTTTTAGTTATGGACTTGCCTAATGTGGTTGGCAAGCTAACATCTAAATTGGCCAATTTGTATGAACTAAACCCCCACCTTTGCCATCTTTAGTATTAGGCTAGTTCCTGTATTTATGTTTGTTCCTTTGTATGTGCCTTTTGTGTCTCTTAACCCTGTGTCTTGTATTATTTATCCTTAGTTTGGTTTCTGCTTTCTTTCTTATGTTTACCCTCTGTCCTGTAGCCCTTCATTCTGTATTTTAGTAATGCTATTCCTCAGTTCCTTTTCTGTTTTAGCTCTGCTTAGCTATCACTTAGTTCATTTCCTATTAAGTCCTGGTACCTGGATACAGCAACTACTTCACAGGGCCTGGTTGTGGCTGCACAGACTTGGGGTCCCAAACCTCCAGGCGATTGCAGTTACCCAGCACCAGGTCCTGTATCTCCACCCTGCAATGCAGCTCCTGATCTCGGGCGCTCAGGGTCCCTTTACCATCCTGGACCCCGTGCGTTACAATAAGACACTCCTCCTCTTTCTTTGATGAACCAATGAAAAAAAAAAAAGTCCAAACATCTTCAAATGGAAACTAACTTTGCACACATCAACTGGAAAAAACAAAGCAATAATCCAAATACAGTATTTGCTTGAATATAAGAAAAGGTTTTTTTCAGAGCAAATGCTCTGAAAAAGACCCCTTGTCTTATATTCGAGGTTGTCTTATAGTCTGACCTCAAATCAAAGTCAGATGATAAGACTGGGATCCAGGTCCCCTGCAGAGCTGCAGGGGACCTGGATCACCCTCGCTAACAGCCGGTGGATGTCTTCGCAATGCGCGCAGACTTCCTCTGCTGCTGCCCGGCACGTCCATTGGGTCTTCTATGATGAAGCCGAGACCTTCCAGCTTCATCACAGAAGTCCCGGTGGAAGTACCGGGCAGCAGCAGAGGACAGAAAGACAACGTGGGGGGGGAGGGGGGGGGAGAGAAAGACAACACTGGGGGGAGAGAGAGAGACAGAAAATGTTGCGTTGGGGGGAGGGAGGGGGAGAGAGACAGAAAATGCTGGGGGAGGGAGGCGGAGAGAAAGACAGACAACGCTGGTGGGAGGGAGGGAGGAGAGAGACAGACAACTCTGGGGGGGAGGGGGGGGAGAGAAAAACAGACAGCGCTGAAGGGGGAAGGAGGGGGAGAGAGAGACAGACAACACTGGGGGGGAGGGAGGGGAGAGAGAGACAGACAATGCTGGGGGAGGGAGGGGGAGAGAAAGACAACGCTGGGGGGAGGGGGATAAAGAGACAGACAATGCTGGGGGAGAGAGACAGAAACATTAGGGGAGGGGGGGGACAGAAACATTGGAGGGAGGGGGTGAGAGAGACAGAAACATTGGGGGGAAGGCGAGAGAGAGACAACGTTAGGGGGAGGGGGAGAGAGAGACCATATAAAAAAAGGGGAGCATTTGGCAAGTTTGGGAGGTAGGGGGCAGCATTGGCACATAAAAGGAAATAAAAACAAGAAATGCATTTTTTTTATATCATCATTTTTTTATTTAATATGAAAAAGCAATGTGAATATATACAAGTTAAACTTTTTTCCTATAGGGTAGTCTTATATTCAGGCTTATTTTTTTTTTTCCCTAAAGGAATATCCAACGTTTGGGGGTTGTCTTATACTTAGGGTCATCTTATATTCGAGCAAATACGGTAAACAGATATTGAAGGTCCATCCAAATACAGCCAAACAATCTATTTCTTTATGCTGAAAAAAAGAGACCAACATAAAGGTGATTTAGAGAACAAGTACTATACATACAGGGAGTGCAGAATTATTATGCAAATGAGTATTTTGACCACATCATCCTCTTTATGCATGTTGTCTTACTCCAAGCTGTATAGGCTCGAAAGCCTACTACCAATTAAGCATATTAGGTGATGTGCATCTCTGTAATGAGAAGTGGTGTGGTCTAATGACATCAACACCCTATATCAGGTGTGCATAATTATTAGGCAACTTCCTTTCCTTTGGCAAAATGGGTCAAAAGAAGGACTTGACAGGCTCAGAAAAGTCAAAAATAGTGAGATATCTTGCAGAGGGATGCAGCACTTTTAAAATTGCAAAGCTTCTGAAGCGTGATCATCGAACAATCAAGCGTTTCATTCAAAATAGTCAACAGGGTCGCAAGAAGCGTGTGGAAAAACCAAGACGCAAAATAACTGCCCATGAACTGAGAAAAGTCAAGCGTGCAGCTGCCACGATGCCACTTGCCACCAGTTTGGCCATATTTCAGAGCTGCAACATCACTGGAGTGCCCAAAAGCACAAGGTGTGCAATACTCAGAGACATGGCCAAGGTAAGAAAGGCTGAAAGACGACCACCACTGAACAAGACACACAAGCTGAAACGTCAAGACTGGGCCAAGAAATATCTCAAGACTGATTTTTCTAAGGTTTTATGGACTGATGAAATGAGAGTGAGTCTTGATGGGCCAGATGGATGGGCCCGTGGCTGGATTGGTAAAAGGCAGAGAGCTCCAGTCCGACTCAGACGCCAGCAAGGTGGAGGTGGAGTACTGGTTTGGGCTGGTATCATCAAAGATGAGCTTGTGGGGCCTTTTCAGGTTGAGGATGGAGTCAAGCTCAACTCCCAGTCCTACTGCCAGTTCCTGGAAGACACCTTCTTCAAGCAGTGGTACAGGAAGAAGTCTGCATCCTTCAAGAAAAACATGATTTTCATGCAGGACAATGCTCCATCACACGCGTCCAAGTACTCCACAGCGTGGCTGGCAAGAAAGGGTATAAAAGAAGAAAATCTAATGACATGGCCTCCTTGTTCACCTGATCTGAACCCCATTGAGAACCTGTGGTCCATCATCAAATGTGAGATTTACAAGGAGGGAAAACAGTACACCTCTCTGAACAGTGTCTGGGAGGCTGTGGTTGCTGCTGCACGCAATGTTGATGGTGAACAGATCAAAACACTGACAGATTCCATGGATGGCAGGCTTTTGAGTGTCCTTGCAAAGAAAGGTGGCTATATTGGTCACTGATTTGTTTTTGTTTTGTTTTTGAATGTCAGAAATGTATATTTGTGAATGTTGAGATGTTATATTGGTTTCACTGGTAAAAATAAATAATTGAAATGTGTATATATTTGTTTTTTGTTAAGTTGCCTAATAATTATAATTTACTACAAACAAAATCATAAAATGTGATGAAAAAAAAACTACTTTTTCCAACTTTGACCTAAAATATAATTTACACAAATACAATCATTAATAAAGACCTCATCTAAATAGTTTCTAAATGTTGTCCCGAGTTCAGAAATATGCATGTTTCCATATTGTTCTGCATTTTTTTGCGAGTTATGGGGCAAAAACCAAAAATAGTGTTTTTTTCCTATATTGACCATTTGACCCCAACCCGAACCCTACATTTAACCCCAACTCTAACCCTTATGCTATTCCTTAATTTTTAAAATTTTAATTACATTTTAACCCTTTCACTTATGCTAAAAAATATTTAATTTTAACCCAATGATCTTTAATGTCTTGGAAGGGTAGCTGTAGTCCCTGCTATGAGACAGAATGGAGGAAATGCATCTCAACTTTTCTGTTGAGTGGAAAAGCATCTGTCGCAATGGCTTTTGGGTCTGGTTTGCAACTGAAAAATTGTGAAAGTTGTCTGTTTAGCCATCTCGCAAATAGGTCTTGATCTAAATGGTCCCACAGTTTCTCCAGCTGTCAAGATATTACTAATCAATAGAGTCCCGAAGATATTGAGAACTCCAAACTGCTCCACAATTCGCCATACCCGGTATGTGGGTGGCCTGTACGGACACATTGTAATGCAGACAAAACTACCAAAACTTTGTTTCCAACTGAGACCGAATTGGAGAACTCGTACCACCCAAAATGATTTAGAAAAACGGATGGCAGACATGTTGTCCATACATAGAAGGATGGAACAATTCTCCATGTCGCGTGGAAAACTTTAAACCGCAAACATATCAACTCTAAACCATTTATGTGCAGGTTGCACTCTAGTGTGTACCACCTTCCTCCAGTGAAGGAATCTCAACACTGGGCACCCCAACCGTGTAAACTGGCATCTAAAGCAATTATGACATCTTATGATGGAAGATGTAAAGACCTGTTTACAAAATCTATCAGAAAGCCTAAGAACTCAATCCTCTATAAGGGTTCCAGAATTGATTTGTCCCAATTGACCAGGAAACCCAAATTCTGCAAAAGATCCAAAGTCCAAGAAAGCTGGATGAGAAGGGAGGGTAGATCCTGGGACATGATCAGAATGTCTTCCAGGTAAATGATGAGTCAGATGACTAAATGATAAGCCACCACCAGCTTTAAGCAACTTGATGAACTTCTGCTGTTCCTCCAACACTGGGACCATGAGATAAGCGTCCTGAAGGCTGAGCTTGACCATCCAGTCGTCCAGCAGAAATAGGACTCTTATGCAGTGTAACCTGCATTTTGAAATGTTTATAGAGGATGAAGGCATTCAGTGGTCGAAGGTTGATGACCGCCTCACTCTGCCACCTTTCTTTGGCTCTAGAAACAGTTAGGTGATGAAGCCAAAAGGGTTGTTGGATGTAAGCACCTGATAATAACCGAACCTCTCTCTCCACCAGGTCCTGATTTTGTTCTGAAAAAGTCAATTGGCAAAGGGGAAGAACCTGCACAAGCATCCAAAATCTATGACATAACCCTGTACTATTTGAACTATCCAGGTTTCTGGTGTAATTTGTGACCACACGGTTAGGATAAAATGTAATCTGCCCATCACTTTTGAATGGGAAAAAGGGGAAGAAAAGAAACATACTTACTGTAAGGATGTCTGTGTTGGAGTGACTGCCATGGTCTTCCTTCTTTAAGGAAAGACGGCTGAGACTGGTATCCTGATTTCTTGAAAAGTCTGTCTAGACTGTGAGAGTCCTCTTGGACCATGACCTGGGCCCATAAAATTGTGGCCGGACAGACGGCCTCTTGGTACAGCGTTTTGTGGACAAGACGGGACTATTGCTCAGATCAAATTGTCTCTGTTGTGTATTTGATGTATTAAACATATTTTTCGGAACACCACGGAATTGAGGAATCATATGGTGGGAAGGACGCCCTCTCCCCTGTGCCATTTACTCTTGTTCCTGAGTGTTGAGAATAAGAAAAATATATCCATAAAACTATTTTTTAGAAATAGAAAACAGAAAATTGGCATGTGCGTACGTATTCACCCCCTTTGTTATGAAGCCCATAAAAAGTTTTGGTGCAACCAATTACCTTCAGAAGTCACATAATTAGTGAAATGATGTCCACCTGTGTGCAATCTTTTTTTTGAAAGGCCCCAGAGGCTGCAACACCTAAGCAAGAGGCACCACTAACCAAACACTGCCATGAAGACCAAGGAACTCTCCAAACAAGTAAGGGACAATGTTTTTGAGAAGCACCATCAAATATATCATAACCAAATGGAAAGAACATGGCACAACAGCAAACCTGCCATGAGACGTCCGCCCACAAAAACCCACGGACCGGGCAAGGAGGGCATTAATCAGAGAGGCATGGAGTATCTGTACATAGGACAAGAATACGCCGTATGTTCCATAGAGTTGGGATTTATGGCAGAGTGGCCAGAAGAAAGCCACTACTTTCAGAAAAAAAAACAAAATGGCACATTTTGAGTTTGCGAAAAGGCATATGGGAGACTCCCAAAATGTATGGAGGAAGGTGCTCTGGTTTGATGAGACTAAAATTGAATTTTTCGGCCATCAAAGAAAACGCTATGTCTGGCGCAAAACCAACACATCACATCACCAAAAGAACACCACCCCCACAGTGAAACATGTTTTTCAGCAGCCGGGACTGGGAAACTGGTCAGAGTTGAGGGAAAGATGGATGGTGCTAAATACAGGGATATTCTTGAGCAAAACCTGTACCACTCTGTGCGGGATTTGAGGCTAGGACAGAAGTTCACCTTCCAGCAGGACAATGACCCCAAACACACTGCTAAAGCAACACTTGAGTGGTTTAAGGGTAAACATGTAAATGTGTTGGAATATCATAGTCAAAGCCCAGACCTCAATCCAATAGAAAATCTGTGGTCAGATTTAAAGATTGCTATTCACAAGCGCAAACCATCCAACTTGAAGGAGCTGGAGCAGTTTTGCAAGGAAGAATGGGCAAAAATCCCAGTGGTAAGATGTGGCAAGCTCATAGAGACTTATCCAAAGCGACTTGGAGCTGTGATTACCACAAAAGGTGGCTCTACAAAGTATTGACTTATGGGGGGTGAATAGTTATGCACATTGACTTTTTCTGTTATTTTGTCCTATTTGTTGTTTGCTTCACAATAAAAAAACATCTCCAAAGTTGTCGGCATGTCCTGTAAATTAAACAATCCATGTTAATTCCAGGTTGTGAGGCAACAAAACACGAAAAATGCCAAGGGGGTGAATACTTTTGCAAGGCACTGTATAATATATATTGCACTTTTTTAATGAAACGGTTATTATGAAAGCTTGTTTAGATACACCAATATAAAGTTTATTGGCACTGTATTTTTTTCTTGCACATATTTGCACAAGCACTTTGAACACTGGGTTACTGATAGTGTCTAAATTCTGTGCGCCTCTGGAAAATTTCTAGTTTGCTTTCTGTATATGCAGTTTTAGTGGTCTGTATTCGTCTGGGGGCTGCCATAGTGGACACAATTTTGATATTTTTTTATATATTCTTTCTTTTTTGGAGCTAAAGTTTAGTTGCTCATCCCTGATCTTTTTTCGTGTTTGAAAAAGAACAGGGAAGGTATTTCAGGAAAACCAATGTAGTTAAAGGGACAGTGTAGGTACCCAACCAACTTTGCTGCTATTTAAAGTTTAAAGCACACAGGCTTTTTTGCAGAGAAAAAAATATGCAAGAATTTTTAGGAATTGAACAGTAATGTGTGGCCATCGCGAGACAGTCAGTGCAGTGATTTTATACATAACTGACAGTCTATCGTGGTTAGTATTAGGGGTTAGTATTAGAGTTTGGGGTTAGTAATAGGGGTAGTATTAGTGTTAGGGTTATTAGGGTTGGGGGTTACTTTATTAGAGATGGGTTACTAGTATCTAATTGCTGCGCTGAACTGTCAGCGACGAAATGGCCACAAGGAACGGTCATAGGCCCGGCATTCTTTTATAAAAAAATTTATTTTCAGCTCTAGCCCTCTCCCAGTGGTCTTGCTCTATTCCAAGCAGAGTGCGTATATGGGCTGAAGGAGAAATCAGGTGTCAGTTTTATTTCCGATTGAGAGAGGGGACCTGTCAAAGTGGGAATAACAGGGAGAAGTGCCTTATACTCATTGAGAATGTAATGATCTGAAAAAGTGCTCCTTGACTCACCTTGTGGGGTCTTCAGATGCCTTGGAACGCAGGGTGCAGTGCAAAGTGAGTGTTGGATGTATTTTTTTAATGACATCCTGTATAGTGATTGCACCTCTGTATAAAAATCATGGGCATCCGCAGATGTTTTTTCAGTGGGAAAGCATACTTTTATGGTCGTCCATGCTGCACCACGCCTCTTTTTGACAATGTTATGAAGTGGAGGAGCTTAGTCATTATCAGTGCAGCATGCAAACGGTTAATAAATGTTAATAAGCCACAAGCAATTTGCCCAATAATATGCCAGTATTATTTTGCCATTTAATATGTCAGTATGATTTTGCCATTTAATATGCTAGTATTGTTTTACCATTAATATGCCCCGGCCAATTTGCCATTTAATATGCCAGTATGATTTTGCCAATTATTATTCCAGTATTATTTAGCCATTTAATATGCCAGTATGATGTAGCCAATTATTATGCCATTATGATTTAGCCAATTAATATTCCAGTATGATGTAGCCAATTAATATGTCATTATGATTTAGCCAATTAATATTCCAGTATGATGTAGCCAATTAATATGCCAGTATGATGTAGCCAATTAATATGCCTGTATTATTTAGCCAATTAGTACGCCAGTATTATTTAGCCAATTAATATGCCTTAATAATTTAGCCAATTAATTTGCCATTATGATTTAGCCAATCAATATGCCAGTATAATTTTGCCACTCAATATGCCAGTATTTTGCTCATCTCCTCCCTGCAGTCTTCCCTCCTGCACAGAGGAGAGAAGCACAGCCACCAGGTATGATGTAACATCATATCCGGTGTCAATGAGTTTTTTTTTCTTTTTCACTATTTTTTTTCCCTGGCTGCTGTCCGCATTACTGTCCGGGGGGGGGGGGATGCGGGGTGGGATGCCCCCCCTTGCCCCTATCTGCGGACGCCCATGACTGATAGTAACTGCACACCACGGTATAGAGACTGAGCTTCTTCCTGTATAGATACTGTGCTGCTTCCTGTATAGTGACTGCACCTTTGTATAAAGACTGAGCTTTTCCTTGTATAATGACTGTGCCTCTGTATATAGACTTGCTACTTCCTGTATAGTGACTGTACCTCTGTATAAAGACTGATATGCTCTCTGTACCTCTATATAGAGACTGAGCTGCCCTCTGTATAGTAACTGTACCTCTGTATAGAGACTGAACTACTCCCTGTATGGTGACTACACCATAGTTGCCAACTGTCTTGTTTTTGCCGGGACAGTCCCGTGAAAACCAAGATTGTCCCGGGGAATTCTCATCCCCAGGACAATCCCGGCAATTTTGTGCAGTTTTAGTGCGGTCGCGGGTCACGTGACATCATCACGCAAAGTCACGGGACTTATTTTTTAAAACTTCAATCAATAGAAACTAACGTTTTGCTGGTGCACGGAGGAGACATGGAGCAGGTGAGTACTGGGGAAGGGGGAGGAGGGTGATGGCATATTACTGGGCATCAGGCTGGGCATATTACTGGGCAATTAAACTGTGGCATATTACTTGGCAATTAAACTGTGGCATATTACTGGGGGATCAAGCTGGGCATATTACTGGGCAATTAGGCTGGGCATATTGCTGGGCAATTAGGCTGGGCATATTTCTGGGCAATTAGGCTGGGCATATTGCTGGGCAATTAAACTGGCATATTACTGGGCAATTAAACTATGGCATATTACTGGCAATTAGGCTGGGCATATAGCTGGGCAATTAGGCTGGGCATATAGCTGGGCAATTAAACTGTGGCAATTAAACTGGCATATTACTGGGGGATCAAGCTGGGCAATTAGGATGGGCATATTGCTGGGCATATTTCTGGGCAATTAGGCTGGGCATATTGCTGGGCAATTAAACTGTGGTATATTACTGGGCAATTAAACTGTGGCATATTACTGGGCAATTAAACTATGGCATATTACTGGTAATTAGGCTGGGCATATTACTGGGCAATCAGGCTGGGCATATAGCTGGGCAATTAAACTGTGGCAATTAAACTGTTGTATATTACTAGGCAATTAAACTGTGGCATATTACTGGGCAATTATGCTGGGCATATTACTCGGCAATTAGGCTGGGCATATTGCGGGGCAATTAGGTTGGACATATTACTGGGCAGTTAAACTGTGGCATATTAGTGGGGGATCAGGCTGTGGCATATTACTAGGCAAACAGGTTGTGGCATATTAATGGCCAGGCTAATAGTGTCATATTAATGGTCAGGCTAATAGTAGCATATTAATGGGAAAATTGACTCTGGCCATGGTGATGCTGTGGCATGTTCTGTGGGGCAAAATACGATGTACTATGAGGCAAAGTTACACTGTGTTAGTTCTGGGGGGGAAATGGACATTGTGGCATGCCAAAACGTGTGGGTGCAAAGTGCTGTGGGTGCTGTATGGTGCTATGTTAAGTTCTTTAGGTGCATTTGGGTGCAGAGGAAGCGATAAAAATAAGAAATTAACAATTTTTCAATAACATTTTTATTACATATAAAAATAGTTGTATACAATATTAAAAAGTTCATATAAGTATAAATGCAACTAGTTATATACAGGTGATACTCGAAAAATTATAATATCATGCAAAAGTTCATTTATTTCAGTAATGCAACGTAAAAGTGGAAAATAATGAGATAGACGCATTTCATGCAATACAAGATAGTTCAAGCCGTGATTTGTCATAAGTGCGATGATTATGGTTTACAGCTCAGGAAAACCCCAAATCCACAATCTCAGCAAATTAGAATATTGTGAAAAGGTGCAATATTCTAGGCTCACAGTGTCCCACTCTAATCAGCTAAGTAAGCCATAACACCTGCAAATCCACAATCTCAGTAAATTAGAATATTACATGCAATCAATAAAACAATTACTGCCTCAGTGCGGCGTGGCATGGAAGCTATCAGCCTCTGGCACTGCTTGGGTGTTATGGAAGACCAGGATGCTTGAATAGCGGCCTTCAGCTCTTCTGCATTGTTCGGTCTCATGTCTCTCATCTTTCTCTTGGCAATGCACCATAGATTCTCTTTGGGGTTCAGGTCAGGCGAGTTTGCTGGCCAATCAAGCACAGTAATCCCAAGGTAATTGAACCAGGGTTTGGTGCTTTTGGCAGTGTGGGTAGGTGCCAAAAGTTGCTCTAATCAGAAAAGAGGACTTTGGACCACTGAGCAACAGACCAGGTCTGTTTTTCTTTAGCCCAGGTAAGACGCTTCTGACTTTGTTGTTGGGGAGCGGCTTGACAAGAGGAATACGACATCTGAAGCCCATGTCCAGGATCCGTCTGTGTGTGGTGGCTCTTGATGACTCCCCAACACATGTGAATGGCCTTTTCCTGACAATCCTCTCCAGGCTGCGGTCATCCCTGCTGCTTGTGCATCTTTTTCTTCCACACTTTTCCCTTCCAAATAACTTTCTATTATTGTGCTTTGATACAGCACTTTGGGAACATCCAACTTCCTTTGCAATTACTTTTGAGGCTTTCCCTCCTTATGGAGGGTGTCAATGATGGTTTTCTTCACAACTGTCAGGTCAGCAGTCTTCCCCATGATTGTGATTCCTACTGAACCAGACTGAGAGACCATTTAAAGGCTCCGAAACCCTTTGCAGGTGTTATGGCTTACTTAGCTGATTAGAGTGGGACACTTTGAGCATAGAATATTGCACCCTTTCACAATATTCTAATTTATTGAGATTGTGGATTTGGGGTTTTCATGAGCTGTAAGCCATAATCATCGCACTTATGACAAATCACGGCATGAACTATCTTGCTTTGCATGTAATCCATCTCATATATTAGTTTCCCACTTTACGTTGCATTACTGAAATAAATGAACTTTTGTACACTATTCTAATTATCGAGTACCACCTGTACATATATTTAATATTTTTTTTGTGGTCAGAAATGTAATAATACTTTGCTGAGAAGGTGGTGGGAGCATGGAATAGTCTTCCAGCATAAGTGGTAGAGGAGGAGTTTAAGCATTAATGGGATAGGTATAAGGTTATCCTAGATATAAGATAAGGCCAGGGATTAATGAAAGTATTACTTTACGGAGAGGGAAGTGGATGCATGGAATAGTCTTCCAGTATAAGTGGTAGAGGTTAATACAGTGAAGGAGTTTAAGCATGCATGAGATAGGTATAAGGCTATCCTAGATATAATATAAGACCAGGCAGTATTACTTTACTGATAGGGGAGTGGATACATTGAATGACCTTCCAGCAGAAGTGGTAGGTTCATACTAATGTATGTTTTATGGTGTACACACAGCTCTCTGACTGCATCTGCACCAGGTCTTACTATATTTCATGTAAAAGTGATAAAAGGCCCGGGGTGAGAATTCGGTTTTCACGGGACTGTCCCGGCAAATCCGGGACAGTTGGCAAGTATGTAAGCTGCAAAGTGTCCCTGGAATTTTTGTTTAAATGTTGGCAACTATGCAATACCTCTGCATAAAGACTGAGCTTCTCCTTAAAAAATGACTGTGACACTGTATAGCGAATGTGCTGCTCCCTGTATGGTGACTGTACTGCTAAATAAACACTGAGCTGCTCCTTGTATAGTGACTGTACCTCAATTAAGACTGAGCTGCTCCCTGTATAGTGACTGTACCTCTGGATAGAGTCTGCACCGCTCCATAGTGACTCTACCACTGTATAAAGACTGTACCTCTGTCTAAAATCTGAGCTGTCTCTGTATAGTGTCTGCACCTTTATATAATGATTGCATATCTGGATAGAGACTGAGGAGTCTCTGCTTTCAAATTTTAAATTGTTAATCACATAAGCGTTTTGGAAGCATAGTATAACGTCCCTTGTTTTTCCTGATATTTAGGATCTCTTGATTTAGCTAGTCTATATATTCTTTCTAAGGGATATCTGCTGACTTTCTCTTCCTCGAAATATTGTAACAGAAGTTCTAAGCAATAATCATGTAACTGATCTGAACGGATATCCTCCGGGATATTTCTAATTTTAAGGTTTCTCCTTCTACTGCGATCCTCTAGGTCCGTCTGCTTCACCTCCATCTTTTGTAGTTCCATTTTTAAGTTGATGTTTTGATCCTTCAGTGCCCGAACATCCTCTGTAATTGATTCGATCTGTTTGCTTTGTGCCAACATAGTTGAATGTATTAGGCTAACTTCTGTTTTCAGTTCCAGCATATTTGTTTTAATATCATGGCTCAATTTCTGGAAAAGGTTATCCAGAGCCTGATTTTAATTTTCCTGAGTAATACCTGTCGGGATTTCGTCCACATTATTAGATCTTGACTTATCTGGAGAGGACAGTTGGTCCTGAACGAAGGGTTTGCGCGAGGAGAATAGTACAGGTTTATTGGTTTTACAGATTTCCCTTTATCCTTCTCCGGCTTATCTTTTTTTGGAGCCATTATTACTTTTCTCGTTCAGTGCAAGGATAGATATAAATAAAGGATTCACTTTCAGTTGTGTTTCTCAGTTTAACCAGATGTTGTCAGTTATAATAATCTGTTTTCTCTAATTGAGTAGTTTAATTATTTACTTGATTTATCTGGTGTATAATTGAGTTTTGATGTAAGCCGTGTTGTTCCCAAATATCCAATGTCTTTGGATAGTTAATTCACTATTCCTTTAAATTTCAAAGGGAGGCAGTTCAATCCTTTGCTAAAGCTATCATTTCAGTAAGCAATTGTTGGGTTTAATAGTTGCTAGTAGGCTGTTATATATTAGGAGTTCAAATATATCCCCATGATCCACTCGTGACACAGTTAAGTAGTAAGTTTCATTTGTTTCATTGTGTTTTTTTCTTCACTCCTTTCCTCTCTTTCTTTGCCCCTTTGGGAGGATGGATAAGTCGGTATGCAATTTTTTGATCTTTCATATGTCTTGGATTCAGAATAACCTTTATTCATAGGTTGCTAGAGGCAGTCCACGTGCAGAGATAATCAATAATTTTTTTTTTTTTCTGTATATGCAAAAATTGCAAAGATTCTCCTTGTCTCCCACACTCTGCTGGCTGCAAGTTAGTCATACCCTCTGCACCAACCCAGGTAAGTCAATAAGAAGATAACAATTTCAGTGCATAAGGAACACACAGTATAAAAATGGGTCAGCAACCTTGTAGTGGTTACAGCCAGTTATATGTATATGGCTTGCACAGGAGGTTTAAAGTTATTAATTAGAATTAAACCGGTCTGAGTGTATTCATGTGGAAACTCTGGTCACAGTGTGCACCATGCAGTATCACTTAAGGATATCGCTTTTCCTCCCATGCACAGTTTGAAAAAAATCAGGATCAAGAAAAAATAATCAGTATTTTCGAAAATTGCAAATATTCTCCTTGTCTCCCGCACCCTACTGGCTGCAAGTAAGTCAGACCCTCTGCACCAACCCGGGTAATTCAGTAAGAGGATAACAATTTCAGTGCATAAGAAACATACAGTATAAAAAAAATGGGTGAATAACCTTGTATTTTCTGGGTGGTTACAGCCAGTTATATGTATATAGCTTGCACAGGAGGTTTAACCCCTTAGTGACAGATGACATGCCAGGCACGTCACGGTAAATCGAGGACTTACCGACAAGTGATGTGCCTGGCACATCATGCACTAAATAGAGTAAAGAAAGCGACCAACAGTCTATGTAGAGGCATTGTGCAACACTGAAAAAAAGTGCAAAGGCGCGCTGTGATCACTCCCTAGCGAGGCACTTAGCAGCACCTTAAGGATACCCAGAACCAATGGTGGTCGCTCTCCTGAGCGACCCCATTGGCTCAGTAGAAGGGAACAGGCAGCGCTTCCCTTCTACTGGCAAGAGCATCGGAAGTGAATGTATTTCACTTCCGTTGCTCTAGGGGGCGCCAATCGATGCCTGCACATCAGATCTGTGTGATCTGTGTGCAGGCATGTATGATAAGTGCTCTGATGAGCACTTATCATACAGTCAAAGGCAATATTTGTAAATATTGCCTTTGACAAGTATTGATCTGCCTCCCTCTCCTCACTAGTTTTAGTAAAGACAGATCAGATAATGTAAACAAAATATTTTTTTAATAAAATTAAATATTTAATACAATTTTCGAAACCAAGGGCTTTTATAAAAGCCATTTCAAGTGTTTAATCCCTTCCCTGCAATTGATCGTTGTGTATGCAGTGATCTTACACAGCAGCACATTTTTTGCTGTCTGCATTTTTTAGGGGTTAATTTTTTTTACTGTGATTATCAGTATATCAAAGGCTCTTTTAAGAGCTATTAACCCCTTGCTTGCCGTATATCACTGCCTAAGCAGCGCATATGGTCACTGCCTAAGCAGACATATGGAGCGATCTGGTCGCAGAAGGATTTGTTTTTGCTATCAGCATTTTTTTTTGTCACACTCACTAGGGGTTAATTATACCCACTAGGGGATTATGTGTATTCCTTTTGAAGCTGTCTGAACGCGTGTATAGCGATCAGTAACAGCCGATCAGTGGCAAAGGCTCAGATGAGCATCACCATTCACCTGGTAAGATCAATATTGGTAAATATTGTTCTGACCCATATGGATCTGCCTCCCTCTCCTCACTTGAGTTTTAGTGAGGGAGAGAGATAGAGCTATATAATATAAGTTTTTAATTGTAATAAATTAAATAAAATGTTACAAAATTGTGAGACCCAAGGGCTTTTATAAAAGCCATACCCTTTGTATAGTGAACCCTGTGTATTAACCCCTTCCCTGCCACTGATCACTGCACAGCAGAACATTTTTTTTGTCTGTGCATTTTTAGGGGTTATTTTTTTTTGTACAGTACTACAAAGGCTCTTATTAACCCCTTCCTTGCTCTACATGTCAAAATTCCAAGTACGAAAATCAAAAAGCACACCTCTCAAATGTTGCCTTTCAACCCCCAAAAAAGCTGACAAACCTATGCATGGGTGGTATCCCTGTGCTCGGGAGATGTTGCTGAACACATATTGGGGTATTGTTTGTTAGTGACACATACCGAAATATGTGAATTTGTGTCTAAAGTACAATGTATGTGGGAAAAAATACACAATAAAATTACTACCACAAATTTTGACAAAGGCTGGTGGTAGAATTGGTGCATGGAAAGTGTTAAAATACCACCATTTAAAATAGCCTAGGGTGTCTACTTTAACAAAATATATGCTTTTTTAGGTAAAATACACTGTCCGGCTTTAAATTAAAGTCCCAAATGAAAGATGGGCTCAGGCTGACTACACGTCAAAATCCCAAGCTGGAAATGTGCACCTTTAAAATGTGGCTCTTTAGCCCCCAAACAACCCAACAAACATATGCATGGGTGGTATCACTGTACTCAGGAGATATTGTTGAACACATATTGGGTTATTGTTTGGCAGTGACACATACCACAATCTGTGAATTCATGTCTGAAGTACAATGTTTGTAAAAAAAAAAAAACACACAAAAAATTACTACCACAAACTTTGACAAAGCCTGGTGGTAGAATTAGTGCATGGAAAAATATATGGGTTGATGGGGTAAAATACACTGGCTGGCTTCAAATATGTCCCAAATGGGACATGGGTGCAGGCTGTCTGCATGTCAAAATTTCAAGATGGAAAACCAAAAACTGCACCTCCCAAATTTGGCCTTTTATCCCCCAAACAACCCAACAAACCTATGCATGAGTGGTATCCCTGTACTCAGGAGAAATAGTTGAATCTATTTAGCAGGTTTTTTCGTTAGTTTTTTTCGATGAGGAGAAGACGTTTCAAATAAAAGTCAGGAAATTTGTGTTTTTTTTTTTTACCATATTGTATTATTATTTTTTATATAATGTTATAAGATATGATCTAAATAATGGCATCCAAAGAAATCCCTTCTTGTCCTGATAAAAACAATATATAATATGTGTGGGTACAGCAAATGACAAAGTAAAAAATTACAGCTAAACACAAACAGCACAGAAATGTTAAAATAGCCATTGTCAAAAATGGACAAAAAGGTTTCAAAGGCTCTGTCCTTAAGGGGTTACAGTTCTTAATTAGCAAGAAACAGGTCTGAGTGTATTCATGTGGAAACGCTGGTCACAATTTGCACCATGCAGTATCCCTTAAAGATATCGCTTTTCCTCCCATACATAGTTTGAAAATACCTTCCAGGTGCCCTTTGGGAAGGCGCACACTAGTATCCAGGCTCCTGGTTGCGGACACCGCAGATATTCCCCTCCAAGTTCCGTTAAGCCTCCAGGGCATCTGACTGGCATAATATTACTGGGCATCTGAATGGCAAAATATTCCTGGGCCACAAATCCTGGCATGCCTGTATGGAGACTTTGTCTATCCCTGCTGTTCCAGTTTGCAGCTCAAATATTCATGTCATTTGCAGCCATGTAGGACTAGGGGACAGCATCCTTCCCTGCGTGGGGTTGGCTGAGCTCTACCTCATTTCTCCCTTCCCTACAAAGTACAGAAGTAGCCAAAAACCCTGAATATCTGAAGTATCAAGACCACCCGCTTCAGTGAAGTTCTCCTAGGTCGTGATGTCAGTATAGAGAAAGGAGTAGTACCGTGTTAGCTGTGGCCTGTAGATAAGCTCCATTAAAGGACAACTGTAGCAAAAAATGTACTTATGTTTAAGATTGTATCAAGTGGTTTATATGTATCATCTGGTATATATATATAAATTATTTAAGGAAATAATACAAATAATGTACCTAATTGAGGACTTCTCGCTACAAAGAGCTCTAACAGGGGGCAGACATGCTGTTTAGAATCTTGGGTCTGATAGGTCAGATCTTCATTCATCTGACCCAAGGTGAATGAAGATCTGACCCAACATTCTAAACAATCCATCCCCTGATAGAGAAGTGTGGAGCAAAGAGAATTGAATAAGGTACTTTATTTGTTTTATTTCATTAACACATTTCTGTTTAAAACACCTTTCATAAAACAGAACCTTTCAATAAACAGAACTTAATTTATTGCCTACAGTTGTCCTTTAATGAGATGTAGAAGGGGCGGGGCTTCCACTGAAAGGTGGGGATGAACTAACAGGAGACCCACGATGGCAGCTTCCCACTTCTTATGTCCCACCATGGATAACAGTACTCGCAGCGTTTTCTTCTCAGCCCTGCGACCTATGAGGCCAGCGGGTTTTTGCCCCTCTCTTTCCACCCGTTTTTCGAGAACATCGGGGAGACTAATCAGTTCCTGACGTCACCCCCTCCTCTACAGGAGCAGCCTCTCGACACACTTTTTCCTGGCACCCTGCCCCTTGTGAAAAGCCGTAAATAGACGTGGAGCATGAACATTCTCCACTGGTTCCCATGACCTATCCTCATCACCATAGCCTTTCCAATGAACCAAGTACTGTAGTTTATTGCAGAAGATCCTGGAATCAAGAATTTTTTCTACCTCATATTCATCTTCACCATCCACCGGGACAGGGGCAGGCAAAGTCCGTCCAGGAAAAGGATTTTCATGATAAGGTTTTAGTAATGCAGTGTGAAATACGGGATGATATGGAATCTGGGAGTTGTAGGCGAAAAGTGACAGAATTGATCTGAGCAATTCACCAATTTGATAAATTCAATCAGCAGCTCTTTTGTAATAACCCTGAGCCTTCAAAAGCGTTACTTTCAATAGTTCTTGGGATTGCTGCAAGGTAGTAAGCCGGTCTGCCACTGCAGGAGTGGAAGTAGTAATTGGAAGACTCACTAGAAAGTTTGGATGGTAACCGTAATTGGCAAAAAATGGGCTTTGACAAGTAGAGCTATGTTGAGCATTGTTGTAGGCAAACTCTGCCCTGGGTAGAAAGTCTAGCCAGTCATCCAGCAGGTAGCTAATAAAACACTGCAAGTACCGTAAAAAATCTGAAAACTACCCCTCTTATAATCGAGGTCAAGGGGAGGGAGGGAGGGGGACAGAGAGACAGGGGGGAGGGAGGGGGGCAGAGAGAGGGAGGGAGGGGGACAGAGAGACAGGGGGGACAGAGAGACAGGGGGAGGGAGGGGGGCAGAGACAGAGTCAAGGGGAGGGAGGGGGCTAAGAGACAAGGGGAGGGAAGGGGTTAAGAGACAGAGACAAGGGGAGTGAGGGGGTTAAGAGACAGAGACAAGGGGAGGGAAGGGGTTAAGAGACAGACAAGGGGAGTGAGGGGGTTAAGAGACAGACAAGGGGAGGGGGGAGAGAGAGAAAAATGGAGGCAAGGGAAAGAGAAAGGCAGCATTGGCACATAAAAAGAAATAAAAACTAGAAATACATTTTTTGATATCATAATTTTTTATTAAAAAAGCAATTTACATATGAATATATACAAGTTGAACTTTTTTCCTATAGGGTAGTCTTATATTCAGGCTTTTAGTTTTTTTCCTAATGGAATATCCAAAGTTTGGGGGGTCGTCTTATAATCAGGGTCGTCTTATAATCGAGCAAATACGGTATTGCTCCAGAGTTTGGTTGGTTCTCTCAGTCTGTCCATTACTTTGAGGATGAAAAGCCGATGACAGATTCACATTTAGTCCAAGTCCAGAACAAAAACATTTCCAAAAGCGTGAAGTAAACTGTACCCCCCTGTCAGAAATCACTTCATCAGGAACACCATGCAAACGAAATACCTCCTGAATAACTAAGTCTGCAGTCTGTTTTGGCAGAAGGGATCCCGCGAGCAGATATAAAATGACTCATTTTAGTAAGCCGGTCAACCACAACAAGGATGGTAGTGTGTTCTTTAAAAGGCGGCAGTTCTACAATAAAATCCATGGATATGGATCCCCAGGGACGATTAGGAATAGGAAGAGGCTGTAGCAAGCCTACCGGCGAACAGTGAGGAATCTTATTCCTAGCACATACATCACAAGAGGACACATACTTTTTCACATCCTCATGATATTTAGGCCACCAAAAGTATCTGGACAGTAGTTCTTGTGTCTTTTGGATTCCTGGATGACCAGCTGGTTTGGAATCATGAAATAAACATAAGACTTCCAATCTTATGGATTCTGGTACAAACAGACGCTGTTGAAAAACCCAAAATCCATTGAGCATAGTCATATGAAGGTCAGTTGGTTGGTCACAAAAAAACTGGATCTGCTGCATAACCCTTTTTGATGCGAGACATTAAGGTGGAAGGAATGGTAATACATAAAAATCTACTCTCTGGTAAGATGGAAGTTACTTCTTCTTTAATGTTGAAAGGATCAGATATCCTGGACAAGGCATCAGCTTTGCCATTTCTAGAGTCAGGCCTATATGAAATCAGAAAATTAAACCTGGAGAAAAATAGGGACCAACAGGCTTGTCTAGCTGACAGTCTCTTAGCTGATCGGACACATTCCAAGTTTTTGTGATTTGTGAGCACAGTAATTGGATTGGTGGCCCCCTCCAAGAGATGTCTCCATTCTGTGAAGGCAGATTTTATAGCCAAGAGTTCTTTATTCCCTATGTCATAGTTTCTTTCAGCAGGTGACATCTGGCGGGAGTAGAAAGCGCATGGATGTAACATCATCTTAGGTCCAGTCCGTTGAGAAAGTATAGCCCCAAAAGCAGAATCAGAGGCATCTACCTCTATAGTGAATGGCAGTTCTGGCTGAGGGTGTACCAGAATTGGGGCAGATGTAAACAGAGTCTTTAACCTTGAAAATGCAGCATCAGCCTTGCCTGTCCACTTGAAAGTGGTCCCTTTATGGGTGAGTTCAGTGATTGGTGCAATTTCTCGAGAGAAATTCTTAATGAAACGCCTATAAAAATTAGCAAACCCCACAAATCTCTGAATATCTTTTTCATTCTTGGGGATGGGCCTGTCCAATACAGCTTGTATTTTACTTGCATCCATAATTAAACCTTCTGGAGTTATTATATAGCCAAGGAATTGAATCTCTGTTTGTTCAAACTCACATTTTTTCAGTTTAATGTAGAGTTGGTGTGCACGGAGGCGTTCAAGAACAATGCAGACCTGTTTTCTGTGATCTTCAATATTATCAGAAAATATCAGTATATCGTCCAAGTATGCTACAACAAATTGATCCAGAAGGTCCCGTTATACATCATTGATTATATGTTGAAAGGTTGCAGGGGCATTACAAAGCCCAAACGGCATCACTAGATATTCATAATGTCCATACCTGGTTCTGAAAGCTGTTTTCCACTCATCACCAGATCTTATACGAACCAAATTATAGGCCCCTCGTAAATCAAGTTTCGTAAACATTTTAGCTGAACGTAGTCTTTCCAGAAATTCAGGAATAAGAGGTAAGGGATAGCGTTTTTTTTTACAGTGATATCATTTATTTCTCTGTAATCAATGCAAGACCGTAGACTGCAATCTTTCTTTTCTACAAAAAATATAGGAGCACCAGCTGGGGAAGTAGATGGTCGAATAAAACCTTTGGCAAGATTTTCTTGAAGATATTCCCGGAGTACTTTCAATTCAGGTTCAGAGAGAGAGTATATACTGCCAAATGGGATAGCAGCTCCAGGTAGCAGTTCTATGGGGCAATCATAGGGCCTGTGAGGTGGAAGTTGATCAGCATTCTTTTTGTCACAGACATCTGCAAAATTATGATACTGTGGAGAGAGCTGGGTAAGATCTGTAGCAACAAGTCCGTTAATTGCTGTAAAAGCAGGGGTTGTATTGGAAGGTTGACAGTTAAGCAAGCAGTGTTCTAAAGGGAATAACAAGGCTCTAGTCTTCCAGTCAATCTGTGGGTTATGTATGGCAAGCCAGGGTATACTCAAAATCACTGGAAACTGTGTTGAGGAAATTAGTTGAAAAGAAATGGTCTCATGGTGATTTACTTCCAGAACCAGTTCTAAGTCTCATGTGTAACTGCTCCTGATGTGAGTGGAAAACCATCCACTGTTTCCATTAATATAGGTGAAGGTTTACGTTTAGACTCAATTTCATTTCCTGCAGCAAATTTAATGTTCATGAAGTTGCCTCCTGCTCCGGAGTCTATCATAGCGGAAGTTGAAATTTTTCTACCCCCATATTGCAAGGTGATGGGTACTCTTCTGTTTATACTAAGGAAGAGCAGATGGAAGAGCCCCTGCTACAGGAAGTTATGGGACATTCGCCGCAAACATGGGATTGGCTGACACAGGAAAAAGTGCTTAAGCAATTAAACTCTGTTAAGATAGACAAGGCCCCAAGGCCAGATGGTATACACCCAAGGGTACTTAGAGAGTTAAGCATAATTCTAGCCAGACCACTATTTATGATCTTTAGGGATTCTTTCAGTTCAGGTACAGTTCCAACAGACTGGCGAAAGGCGGATGTCATTCCAATATTTAAAAGGAATCAAAATCTCTGCCAGGTAATTATAGGCCAGTGAGTATGACATCTGTAGTGGGGAAACTATTTGAAGGATTGCTAAAGGTATACACTCAAGAATACATCTTGAACCAGAATATAATTAGTAAAAGTCAACATGGTTTTGTGAAAGACAGGTCTTGTCAAACAAACTTAATAACATTCTATGAAGAAGTCAGTAAAAATATAGATCTAGGTGTGGCAGTTGATGTGATCTATTTGGATTTTGCGAAAGCATTTGATACAGTTCCACACAAAAGGTTACTCTACAAATTGAGAGAAATAGGTTTGGGGGCAAATGTATGTATTTGGATTGAAAATTGGCTAAAAGATAGAACACAAAGAGTTGTTGTAAATGTAAAATCCTCAAATTGGACAAGGGTATTGAGCGGAGTACCTCAGGGGTCTGTTTTGGGCCCTCTTCTTTTTAATTTGTTTATTAATGATCTGCCACATTTTGCTGAGAGCCATGTCTCCGTGTTTGCGGACGACACTAAATTAGGTAAGGCAATAAAGACTAATCTTGATGTTTTTTCTTTGCAGGAAGATTTGGACAGAGTGGGGGACTGGGCAGTAAAGTGGCAAATGAGGTTCAATATAGACAAATGTAAAGTTATTCATTATGGGAAAAATAATAACAAAGCAACATATACTTTAAATGGTTTTTCCCTGGGAAAAACTACTAATGAAAAGGATTTAGGAATAATTGTAGATAACAAACTTGGCAACAGTGCCCAATGCCAGTCAGCAGCTGCAAGGGCCAATAAGATATTGGAATGTATAAAACGAGGTATAGATTCACAGGAGGAGGACATAATCTTGCCTCTTCACAAATCAATGGTAAGACTTCACCTTGAATATGCAGTACAGTTCTGGGCACCTGTCCTTAAAAAGGATATAAAGGAACTAGAAAAAGTGCAAAGAAGAGCTACAAAATTAATAAGGGGATTGGAGGATCTTAGTTATGAAGAGAGACTTAAAAAATTGCATTTATATACGTTAGAAAAAAGGCATCTCAGAGGCGATATGATAAAATTATATAAATTTGTGCAGGGCCAATATAAAGAGCTCTCCAGTGACCTGTTCATTAACAGAAAGGTACAAAGAACAAGAGGTCACCCCCTCAGACTGGAAGAGCAAAGATTTCGTAGACAGCAAAGGAAGGGATTCTTTACGGTTAGGACAATAAAGTTATGGAACTCCCTGCCAAAAGAGGTAGTGCTATCAACCACAATAGATACATTTAAAAATGGTTTGGATGTTTTTTTTAGGAAATCAGAACATACAGGGCTATTAATAATAGAATATGCATTAATAAAAGAGCTTATTGATCCAAGGAGAAATCTGATTGCCTCTTGGAGTCAAGAAGGAATTTTTTTCCCCAGGAGGCAAAATTCGATATAGCTTCCTTAGGGGTTTTTGTCTTCTTTTGGATCAAAAGCTGTAATGAAAGGTAGAAGGGTTGAACTTGATGGACGTGTGTCTTTTTTCAACCTAAATTACTATGTTACTATGTTACTAGACTAGGATGCCGAGTCATCATACCTTCTTAACCTTGTGCCAGAGAAAATAAGGGTTGTGTGACAGAATCAAGCTGGTCTGAAGTCTGGGGTTGGTGTTGGATCTGTGCACCTTCAGCAGTCATTGCTATTGTTCTTTTAGGCTTGCTAGGGCAATTGATGGCATAATGCATTACCAAAATAGAGACATAAATTGTGATTGCGTCGCCACTGTTTTTCTTCAGTGGACAGTGGCCTTCTTATTGGATCAACCTGCATAGCCTCTGGTTCAGAATCCACAGATAATTGAGGGGTTTGAACAGAAAGTCTTGAATGGAATGCAGGACTAGCACTCGATTTAAAAGAGCCCTGTCTTTCCAATCTTCTTTCTGAGAGTCTCCGATTTATACGTATAGCCAACTGCACAAAAGAATCAAATTCATCAGGAAGGTCAACACGAGCCAGTTCATCTTTTATAGCATCCGAAAGCCCCCTGCGAAAATGGAATCTCTGAGCTGATTGGTTCCAAGTAGTATCAGCAATCCACTGCCTGAATTCAGCAGCATATTCAGCCACAGAGCGCCTCCCTTGATGTAAGTTAAGGAGAGTAGCTTCGGCTGTTGCACAGCGATTGGGGTCATCAAAAATTATGCTCATAGCATTAATAAAGTGTCTGAAATTTCTCAAGACTGGACTATCCTGTTCCAGTAAAGGGGAGCCCCAGGCAAGGGCTCCATCTTTTAATAGGGAAAAAATGAATCCCACCTTCTCTCTTTCAGATGGATATCTGTTGGGTAACATCATGAAGTGCAAACGGCATTGATTTAGGAAACCCCTGAATTTTCGGCGGTCACCTCCAAACTTTTCTGGAAGAAGCAAGCGGGCATCTTGTGCAGGGGCAGCAGTAGCATTAGCAGCAACTGCAGCAGTGGCCGTTGCAACATCATGTGCTCTGTAGCAGGTAAATTCATTGTACATGGCACAAACTTCATTTTGTAGTTAAGCTTGATATACTGCAGGCAGGAACAACAATAATCTGGCAAAGGTAGATTCACAGGAAGAGGCTTTTATAGGCTGAGAGTGAGCACATGACTTGACACAGGTGAGGAGAGTTGATGATAATAACAAGGCTTTGTATATTCATTGTTACTAGATCATAGGCTAAAATGTAAAAGACAGGCTGGCGAACCGGTAAAGAATAGAACTAGGAACATGGAAGTCAGAGGCATGGTCAGTTCCTGACAAGGTCTTACGTTGGGACACAATGGCTTTGCCTCAAAAGTAGTCTCAGTGGACGTTCCTTTCATCTGCCTAGATAAAATAGCTCAAACTTGGTTATGTTCATATCCCCAACTCACTCTTTTGACACAATACCTGTGAACTGGTCCCCCTGCCACGGCTATCCAAGAAGAGAGAAATAAGACGCTAAAAACTGCATATCACAATTTAATCTCCATGGGAAGCTTTTAGCAGAGGCTATAAGTGGAACAAATATAAAGATAGTTTCAAACACCCTTCCTAAGTCTTGGGGCACCTGCAGAAACATTAGCACTAGGATGGTTGAGCAGTTAATACAGTTTTCTGTCCCAGAGGTGTCATAAAGCTTGGAAAACAAATCCCTTATTATTTAAGGACTACGAATGTATTTTTTTTCCCTTCTCTCTCTTCTGACTTGTTTGAAATATGGCCTCTCGGCAGGGGTTGGATCAGGTCAGGTAACAAACAAGAAAAGAGACAGGAAGCGAAATCTGACAAACATTCGTCAAGTCTTTTCTTTCCCCCCCCCAATCTGAAAGGGCACATAAGGAAGGGGCTCAACTGGAGACCTCTTCAACTCTAAGAGACGCTGAGAGTGACAAGAGATTAGAGGATCCTTTGGAGTTATCTAGAATACCTGAGCCCATTGTCCCCCCAGCTCTAACTTCTGCTTATCTCAATTAGTGTTTTGAGGTTCATTTTGAAAAAATAAAAAAGATTCATGATAGCGCAAAAGCACTAGGAGAAGATTTTATCCTCCTGGGTGAAAAGGTTAAATCAAATGAAGGAAGGACTGATTCCCTTGAACTTCAACTTAATGTACTCCAAGATAAAAAAAAAAAACACCTGGGAAAGAAAATGGAGGCTAAAATGGTGGATTCTGAAGACAAATCCAGACGTAACAACCAATAGATAAGGTGCATCCTGGAGTCAATTGAGAATTGCCAATTTCTAAAAATTTCTGGAGGACTTCCTTTCCTTCCCAGGAATAAAAATGGATAACCATCTAAACTGTTTCGACCAATGTCATTTAACTCTTAAACCTTCTAATCTACCTGACCAACTTCCTAGGGATACGTTGTTAGAGGTATTGAACAGTAATCTCGAGACTCGTACATATGAATAAAGCAGAAGCCAAGAAGAACAAGATGGATGCAAGCAGCCTCCATTTTGTGACAGTTTTTGAACATCCTTCTGTGTGTTAAAATCTTATTCTGTGTCCCTGATGCTAAAAGGAATGTCTTCTGCATTCCTAACTCTGTTATCTGTAACCAAATATTTTACTGATAAGTTCATGGTATCACCGTAACAGATAAGGTGGCCCTTGTTAGTTTAATGCAAGGTTTATTACTCTAAAGCCACATCTCATTGTACTGATGCAGACACAGCTGTGTACATACTAGAGGAGAAGCGGGGCTTCTCTGCAACTTGCTAGCCCACCCAAACTGGCAGAAACTGACAGACACACTGAGATTATTGGGATTTTTTAGTTGTAAAATCTAATAAGGGTTATTATAAATACACCTAGTTGATTCAAATCGCCCATTAAATATATAATTATATCACACCTTCACTAATAAATAGGTAAAGTATAATTAATCCTACATATTAATTAGAATATTGTTTTTATTGTTTTATTAGTGTGATATACATTTTATTATAAGTTTTATCTAATGTGAAATGATAAGAATATTGATAATAATATTTACTCCAGTTTGAAATTGTATGAATACGTCTATATTTCAACATATATATTTTCTCACATTATACTCACAATCCAGGTATAGCTATAAATCATGACATCATCTCATTTAAATTAAACACACCCATCCATTCAATTGGCTAGAAGTTACAGAAACAGGGTGTGAATCTGAGATAAGGTTTGGTTGATAAGTTGATACTGGAGGTGTAGAAGGGAAGAACTAAGATACCTGAAAAGACCGGGGGAGACTGATTTTGGGAGAGCTGCCACTAGTGGGGTGAGAGATGGGAATGTTTTAGAAAAGGGCTGAGTCTCTCTTCTTCTGGGGAGAACTTAGGAATATAAGGCTTTAGCACATGTTCACTATAACAATAGAAATCTCCATACCCATAGTATTGAGCTAAGTCCCAGGAGTAACTCCCATCACTCAATTCTTCAATGGAAGGAGTTCCAACTGCAAACCAACCTCTGCCGGTAATGTATAAATGTGGTAATTTGTTTCTAGCATAACCTAATTTTTTATGGATGTCATTAGCATATATATTTGGCTAAATTTAACTTAAATCCCACAATTTATGGGATCTATATGTTTTAGCCTGGTGTTTATCTGTCATCCTTTCTGCAACAGGAAGCCAGAGGAATATCCTAAAGATATTAACAAAAGAACCATATGTTCTTATAGTCTAGCTATTTACCCAAATATGTCATATCTAATCTCCAGAGATTATCTAAGATTCTTATTCTTAAAGTCTAAACTAGAATACATACATTATCATTTACCGAGCAGATTAAGAAATTGCCACCCTTGAGTAGTTATATGATTTAGTAATATTACCTTACCTAAGCAGAGTATATGTTGGTAATTTGTAGGTAATTATGGTGTACTATCATTAACCATTTTAAATACTAATCATAATCAGTGTAGGTTGTATCTAAATAAAATGCATGACCATCCTATGGTCAGAAACGTACTGCATAGTAAATTATTCTACATGCATGTTGATATAGGTACAGAGCTGCATAATTCATGTTTTGTCATACTTATGTTATAAGTCATACATGTGAATTATGATTAACATCTATTGATATTGTATTTTGTTGTTATGCTATTGTGCTTACCATTTGAACTTTATTCTATATTCAATAAATTCATTATTATTTTATTAATAATTTTTGCATTGTATTTACTTTTGTAAAAACGTCATCCAAACTCTCACATACATAACGAATTCTTGATATGGGTATTTTTAGTCGGACCCATATATATGAATCATCAATTTTCATATTTTTTTATGATTCATAATTACTTACTCATATTCAGATTTTTATGGTTATTAATATCCGACAAAGTCACTCCTACAAATTTAAAAATGTAAAACTAATATCCTGAGCAGAATGGCAGGGAAGTCGCTTGTGGATACTTAATACAAGGACATAAAGATCTTCATGGACGCTCATTTCTAATTTTTACTATTGAGCTTCTACGCCAATAACACTAAAGTCCTAAAAATTAGAAAACCTGTACAAGTACACTTGTGAAGTTTCTATATAAGACTATGTTTAAGTTTAATAAATAATGTGTTTTATCCACGGGGATCGTAAAAAAAAAAAAATTCTAGGAGCAACGAAACACGCACAATAGAGACAAGGACTCGGTTTCCCACTTTTAGTCGTTTCCAGTGACTCTACTATATTTATAAAACTGATTTTCGGTTTACAAATCGATGGGCATAGTTTTCAGATTGAACTAAAACTTATTAAGCATGTCCCTCTGCATGTGGTCGACAGATTGGTACTTTTTTCTTTGTTTTTTTTTTTTTATTCTACAATAATTTTACACAGTTTAAGGGATGGAAGGAAGGGAAAGAATTTTCTACTAGTTTTTACCCACATCAGTGCACTATAACAAGGACGACTTGGGAGAGTAAATAATTGGTTGATTTACATTTGTTTTGCTTATGAGATTAACATATTTTTTAACCTAGTGGTTTTAAGGATTTAGTGTTTGATTGTCAACTTGTCCCTTTAGATGGTTAAGTGGTTGTTTACTAGATATTTAACCTATTCCTTTTGCCACCACTTACAGTCTCATTAGAGTGTACATATTGACATGCATTATAATGTTTGGATGTAAATATAAGCAAAAGTGTCCTTGAACGGGCTTTTTTTTATCTCTCCGGTTTTGTTTTTCTCGCCATTCTGAGAGACACTAGCTATTTGGTACTAGGGTGTTCAAATTAAAAATCCATTTAATTTCTGTTTGGCCCAGAACCTTCATTTTGTTAACCCCCCGCCAGTAATTATTAATTTTTTAATTTTAATTTTGAATACCCTAGTACCAAAAGGTTTAAATGCTGACTTTGAACTACATAATTTCCTTTAAATTTATAATGCAGATTAGCTGATAATGTTTACTAGTTTTAACTACATGTCTCTGTTGCAGATTCATTTTTTGGGAGGATTTACAGGCTGTGTCCTCGTTATTTGGTTCTTGTGCTTTTATTCTGATATAAATGTACGTGTAACATTGTAGTATATATTCATACACATATACATGTCTTATATATATATATTTTAATTTTTTTTATTTTATTATTACACATGCATTAAAGTTGATCATTTTTTCTTAATCATATATTTATTATAGCATTTGTGGATGTATATAGTTTGTATCTCTGATGTATCTGGGAGGGTGATCTCTAGGGGCAGTCAAGCAACATATTCAGAGTGACGGAAGTGATTTTTTTTTTCACTTCTGAAGCTCTGACCTCAAGAGTGGCAATAGCTAAGGAATTAGGTCGTGTGACGCAAACATGTCTCTTTAGTAGCTAATATGGGCTACACGTATGGTAATATGGGCTATACATATTGTTAATATACCTATGGAAATGCCTATTTAAATTATTCTACAGTAATATCACAGGTAACTTACAATTTGTTGAAGTACTGTGGATTTCACCCCATAGGACAGGGGCGTCCAAAATGCGGACCGCATGAGAGGAGCAGCGGTAACCACACCTCCAACTGCACGTGTAAGTAGAAGCAGCATCGGGGAAAGAATGCTGCTGATAACGTAGGTCATGCCCCTCCTCTACCCTGCACGTGACATCATGCGCACGGGTAAGAGGGAGGGAAGATTTTTTTTAAATGCACCACTACTTGCATGGAGTAGCAGCTCCATCAGGTGTCCACAGCCCCGGTAAAAAAAATATATATATATATGTGTGCCTGTGTAAGTAAATTGTATGTGTGTAAGTGTGACTCTGTGTATGTGTGTAAGTGTGACTCTGTGTGAGTGTAAGTGTAATTGTGACTGTGTGTGTGCAAAGTGTCACTGTTTTACAGATTATAAACACATACAATAAAAGTTGAGCAGCGCAATTTAAAATAATACATTATAAATAAAACAATATATCCACACAAAAAAAAGACAAACAATAATAAAAGTCCAGTTTAATTTATTGTAAATTCCTTTTTTAAAGAGGAAGAAAGAATATTATTACTTCAGATAAAAAATATCCTTAAATATGTGTTTGTGTGTGTGTATGTGTGGCTCAGTGAGTGTGTGTGCATGGGCCACATTCATTTTTTCTGGTGAAGTAGCCCGCTACAAAAAAACTTGGACACCTCTGTCATAGGATAAGCTTTGAAAAGAAAAAGGTGCACAGCGCTTAATAAAGTAAAAGGGTTATAGTGAGGTGATATACAAAATATATAGATATGTGTCACAGAATGCAAGGGGGCAGACGGAAACAACTAATGTATGAACTAACCCGTAGATGATCCACACACATTCAAAAAAATCCCCAAATAATCAATGTTAAGAGAAATCTCTCGATCTCGTGGAGGGAGGGTCTCCACCCGATAAACAAAAAAGCTGCTAGTCTTGAGACAGCAGTGATCTGCACCACTGCAAAGGAAAGGTACAATGTTAAAACGGAGATGACAGCACTAAAATAAACTCCAAAGAATCAATTTTATATTATAAAAGTATAAATTTATTACAGGAAAAATGATAATACATAGACAATACACATTAAAAAAAAGGAACATTTAATATTGGCATAAAAAAGGTCCTTTAGAATGAAAGGTATATAGTAAGACCAATCACAGGGACATAAAATACAATAGTAGAGATAATTACATAAAAAGCAAAAGATACAACAAGTTATATATATATATATACAAATAAAAGTAAAGGGAAGTTCTTACCCACTGCTTGCAGTTCACCCAGCCAGGTATTCAACAAATAATACACACGAAAAAAAAAACACCCCACAAGACGCGTTTCGTTAAAAAACTTCTTTAGCTGGTGGGTATTGGTGCATACAAGCAGTGGCAAGATTGCTTTCTTAAATACTTGGAAAAAACCCCGCGAAAATACATTAAGGGGAAGCTTTTTCAGCTGTAGCTGAGTTATTTCTTGTTGTATCTTTTGCTTTTTATGTAATTATCTCTACTATTGTATTTTATGTCCCTGTGATTGGTCTTACTATATACCTTTCATTCTAAAGGACCTTTTTTATGCCAATATTAAATTTTCCTTTTTTTTAATGTGTGTATTGTTTATGTATTATTATTATCATTTTTCCTGTAATAAATTTATACTTTTATAATATAAAATTGATTCTTTGGAGTTTATTTTAGCGCTGTCTTCTCCATTTTAACATAGGATAAGCGTTGCCCAGTCTCAGAGGAGAATCTCTTACACTTTTCTGCTTCATGCATAAAGACTCATATTATTGTCATTTTTGTAACGACAGTTCTTGAGTACTCCATATTCTTTTCTAATGCTCTACATCTACATTGCTAGACATGAAGGGAAGAAAAAGAATCTTGTAATAGTTGATGATGTTTTGTGTAGCTAACACAAGCTTCAAATTTCAAGCAGCCACACTTGTAATATCTCACAAAAACTTATCGAGGAATGCTAATTCCCTCTTAAAGATAGCTATCACTTCAAGAGAATGTTAATAGGAATTTTACTAGTGTGTTCAGCTATTTTCTGACTGAACACTGTGGGAAGTGTCATCTATTACAGCTGGTAAACCAAAGGTTAAGTCATTGAATCTCTGTACCTTTAGGCCTCTCCTTCTTATTATTCCTACAAGCTTTTAAATTACTGTGATTGTAAACTTTGTGTGGGGTGTCCTAAAATATGGTTACTACAGTCACAGAAGAACCAGTTCGATTAAAAAATGCTACTAAAAATAGGTGAACAAAACGTTAAGGAAATAGTTAAGCCAGTTTGGGTGCTGAAATCTGGAAAATAAACAAGGCCAAAATCTTATTGCTTATGTAAAATACTCTGGGGTCAGGGTCTGTGGAGGGGGTGGGGCACCAGGGGAGGGGGCTGTTAGTCCTACCACGCATGTGCGATAACCCTGTCAGACACTTTAGATCCTGGCATCTGAAACCAGGATCATTACTGCGCATGTACACAATGCTGCACATGTGCAGTAAGCATTCTCTGGTGTCTGGGACACCAGAGAATGCAAAAAGGACCGCAGGATTGTGGTTCTGGTGTCCCACTGAACGCTATCTCTCTTTTAGGGACAGAGGTAGAGCGCGACGGGACATAGGTCCAAAATCGGGACAGTCCCAAGCAAAGCGGCGCTGTTGGGACGTATGTATATATGATGCTGTATGGTAATGCCCATCAGTAGCATGCAGATGAACATTGAGTGTCAGATATGTGCATGTCTCTACCTGCACCAGGCTTGTACTGTGTGTGGGCATGAAGTCAAAATTGACCATGCAGATTGTTTTCTCCATTAATATCAGTGCAATGTGTACTTCTGTATGTTCCAACACTAGGTCCGTCCTGTGTGGAGAGGTGTTAGTGACACAAGATGGACCTAGTCTGTCCTGCACCAAAATGAGCACTGAAAGCTTTTTTTTTTGGCTTTCGCAAACTGAGTGCACTCCGTCTAACCGACGGAGACGTGCAGAAGAAGCGTGTGTCAAGCAGCGGCTGTCGCTTGACCCACCGGGGATCCCAGCAGGCTGGAGAGCCCTGGGTGGGTAAGTGAGGTGGTGGGTGGGTTTTGTCCTGCAGTGTGACGGCACAGCAGTGACACTGTCACATGATTGCCTCATCACAGAGGCAATCAGTGACTGCCAGGCAGACTGTCAGGCAGTGGGGATGCTCAGAAGAGCATCCCCACTGCCTGGTCAGACCAATGTTAAACAAATATTGATCTGACCACTTTGGATCTGCCTCCCTCTCTTTTTTTGTAGTGAATGAGAGAGACAGATCAAAGTAATAAAAGTAAGTAAAATAAAATAATAAAAATACAATAAAACAATTAAAAAATAAGACCCAATGGCTTTTATAAAAGCCATTCCCTGTGTTTTACCCCTTCCCTGCCATTGATCATGTGTAAGCAGTGATCTTGCACATCAGCACATTTTTTGCAGTTTGTTCATTTTTTAGGGGTTAATTTTCTTGTACTGTAATTTACTACAGTACTACAAAGGCTCTTCTAAGAGCTATTAACCCCTTCTTAGCTGTAGATCACTGCTTATGCAATGGTATTGATGCCAATGCAATTCTTATCGGTTTGCTTTTTTTTTTTTTACACCCGCTAGGGGGTTACGTGTAAAGTAAAAAAAATATATATATTTTTTAAGCTGTCTGAGCGCATGTATAACGATCAGTAACAGCGAATTAGTGGCAAAGGTGGTTTGGTGATTGCTCAGATGAGCATCACTGTTCGCCTGGTCAGACCAATATTTGTGAATATTGGGGAAAAGAAAAATGTCAGAGCGCTAAGCTAGTCACAGGCTCAAATAATATAAATGTAAAAATGATGCTTACCAAACAGGTGTGAGCATGCATTAAATACAGTGTGATTGTACCAAACAGGTGTGAGCATGCATTAAATACAGTGTTATTGTTACCAAACAGTGTGAGCATGCTGCAAATACAGTGTTATTGTTACCAAACAGGTGTGAGCATGCTGCATATACAGTGTGATTTGCTAGTATTTGGATTTGCCTCCCTCTCCTCACTTACATTTTTGTGAGGGAAAGAGACAGATCAGTATTAGTGTCAAAATAACATTTTATAAAATTGTCATGTTTTATGAAAGCCATTCCCTGTGTATTAACCCATTCTCTGCCATTGATCACTGTGTAAGCAGTAATCTTGCACAGCAACACTATTTTTTGCTGTCTGCACTTTTTTATGTACTGTATTACAGTACAAGAGCTATGATCCCCTTCTTTGCCGTAGATCACTGCTTAGGCGTTGACTCGGTTCGATTTTGATCATCTGGTGATGTATCAGTGGATGCTGAGCCCTTGCCACAAGGAGTCATGGGTGTCTACTTTTAACCCCTTAGTGACAAGACATTTTGACGTTGACTTTCCCTTGGTGACAAGGGCTGTTTTTACATTTCTGGGGTGTTTGTGTTTAGCTGTAATTTTCTTCTCTCTCACATACTGTACCCACACAAATTATATGTTGTTTTTATCGTCATAAGAAGGGCTTTCATTAGATATCATTGTGTTCATCATATCTTATAATTTACTACAAAAATATCATGAAATATGATGATCTAAAATATAATTTACACAAATACAATCATTAAAAAAGACCCCGTCTAAATAGTTTCTAAATGTTGTCCCAAGTTTTCGTTTTTTCCTATATTAAACTTTTGACCCCAACCTGAACCCTAAATTTAACCCTAACCCTAAAAGTAACCCCAACACTAACCCTTATGCTATCAATAATACATCTTAATTTAATACTAATGTAACCCTAATCCTAGTTTTAAGCTAATTAATTCTTTTTTTTTTTTTTTTACATTGCAAGGTTACATTGCAATGTGGCTGACTGCCTCTGGGGGCAGTAAAGCAAAATATTCAGAGTGACGGAAGTGATTTTTTTTTTCAGTGCTGGCTATTGCCTCTCCATATTGATCGCGAAAACCTCTCGTTTCACCGCAGGACGTGTCAGGCACGTCCATTGTCGGGAACACAGTTCCTGGCAGGACGTGCCTGACACGACCATTGTAGCGAAGGGGTTAAAAAGTATATGGTTTGGTGAGGGTAAATAACATTGGCTGGCTTCAAAGATATATCCCATATAGGACATGGATGCAGGTTGACTACATACTACTGCTACAACTACAACTACAACTACAACTACTGCAAATGTTGCCTTTTAACCCCCAAACAAACCTATTCATAGATGGTATTGCTGTACTCAGGAGATGTTGCTGAACACATATTGGGGTGTTGTTTGGCAGTGACATATACCAGAATCTGTGAATTCATGCCTGAATACAATCTATGTGGAAACAAAACTCCAAAAATTTACTACCACAAACTTTGACAAAGTCTGGTGGTAGAATAAGTAACATAGTAATACATAGTAATAGTAATTTTTTAGGTTGAAAAAAGACACAAGTCCATCAAGTTCAACCCATCTACCTATCATTCCAGGGTTTTGATCCAAAAGAAGGCAAAAAACCCCCTAAGGAAGCTATTACGAATTTTGCCTCCTAGGGAAAAAAATTCCTTCTTGACTCCAAGAGGCAATCAGATTTCTCCTTGGATCAAAAAGCTCTATTATTAAAGCTTATTCTATTATTAATACCCCTGTATGTTCTGCTTTTCTAAAAAAAAAACATCCAGACCATTTTTAAATGCATCTATTGTGGTTGATAGCACTATCTCTCTTGGCAGTGAGTTCCATAATTTTATTGTCCTTAACGTAAAGAATCCCTTCCTTTGCTGTCTATGAAATCTTTGCTCTTCCAGTCTTAGGGGGTGACCTCTTGTGATTTGTACATTTCTGTTAATGAACAGGTCCCTGGAGAGCTCCTTATATTGGCCCTGCACATATTTATATAATGTTATCATATCCCCTCTAAGATGCCTTTTTTCTAAAGTAAATAAATGCAATTTTTTAAGTCTCTCTTCATAACTAAGATCCTCCAATCCCCTTATTAATTGTGTAGCTCTCCTTTGCACTTTTTCTAGTTCCTTAAAATCCTTTTTAAGGACTGGTGCCCAGAATTGTACTGCATATTCAAGGTGAGGTCTTACCATTGATTTGTAAAGAGGAAAGATGATGTCCTCCTCCCGTGAATCTATACCTCGTTTTATAGATGCCAATATCTTATTGGCCCTTGCAGCTGCTGACTGGCATTGGGCACTGTTGCCAAGTTTGTTATCTACAATGATTCCTAAATCCTTTTCGTTAGTAGTTTCTCCCAGGGAAATACCATTTAACGTATATGTTGCTTTGTTATTATTTTTCCCATAATGTATAACTTTACATTTGTCCATATTGAACCTCATTTGCCACTTTCTTGCCCAGTCCCCCACTCTGTCCAAATCTTCCTGTAAAGAAAAAACATCAAGATTAGTCTTTATTACCGTACCTAATTTTGTGTCATCAGCAAACACTGAGACATATAGAGTCTTAAAATACCATCATTGGAAATACCTTAGGATGTCTAGTTTTCCAAAATATATGGTTTGATGGGGTAAAACACCTGGACAGACTTCTAGAGTGTCCCAAATTGAACATGGGCGCAGGCTGACTACATGTCAAAATTCCAAATTGGAAATGCGCACCTTCCAGATGTGGCCTTTTAGCCCCCAAACAACCCAACAAACCTATGCATAGGTGGTATCCCTGTACTTAGGAGAAGTTGCTGAACACACATTGACTTGGCGTTAAAGCCATTTAATAGGCGAAACGCGTAGCGTTCTGGACTCATCCTGCTATTTTATCCTATATTTTGTACACTTTGTATCCTGGTTTTACACTTTTGAAAAACATCACTACATGCTGAAAAGAAACTGCTGACGGCCGTGTGGCGCCCACTTCACTTGCTGCAGTAAACTTACATGTAAGCAGATACTGTTTTTCTATTAAATGTGATTGTTATATTCTACTAACTGGACATGTGGTCATGTTCCTTTGAGTCTACTCCATAGATGAACATCAGCTGGAGCTGACGGATGCTTTATATATATCTCCTGCCTAAAAAGGTGTTGTGAGTGTATCAAGACTATTCCTTCTGTAATAGTTTGAGATTATCTTCTCACTGATCATTTGATATTTACCACAGTTTGTTTTAAGCGCACTATTTGTCATTTTTGTTTTATTACTCTATACGCCAATGATGTCCTCTTGTCTCTGGCGGATTCCTGCTTATTCCATCCCTATGGTATTCGATTCAATAGAAGAATACAATAAACTATCAGGGTGTAAGGTTAACATTAAAAAGACACAAATTTTGTCTAACTAGCAATCAGCGTTTGAAAAAAAATATATAACTTTGACTGGGATTCAAGAAGTATCAACTATCTTTGAATTTGGCGGAAATCACTAGACTCAATTATTCAGCCTTACTGTCGAAATATAAAGAATACTTCGCCTGTCAATTCCTATTTGCATCCCAAACGATTATACTTATTAAGAAATATTCAACTGGTAGTTGAGTCCCAGACAACACATTACTATCCAAGCAGATCTTGTGTTATATATGGCAGGACAGGAGGCCCAGAATAGCTTGAAACATTTTACAAAAAGAAACAAGAGAAGATATGGTATCTTTCCCAGACACCCACACATTATACATCAATTCTTAGTATGCAATGATTTTTCTCACTTCAGACCTCTATGGCTGGAATTTTAAAAGATTGACACTAACAATATTGAACCATATAATTTGTTCTAGTGTGATATGAGAAAACTTAAAGGGATAAACCATCCTGTGGTAAAGGCTCTGATGTTTATAATAAGACATATTAGGGGGGGGAATCATTATTGCTAATCTCTTAAAATCTACCCTTATTGACTGTGTGAAATATTATATTGAAATCAAATCTTCAGAAGTATGTTAAATATGGCATTTTGGATTCTGCAGTTTTGTATCGGGGTTGTTGTCGTTTCCTTCTCCCATTTGCAGTTTAAATTCAGCCTCCTTTCAAATGAGTTGTTTAATTACTTAAGAATTAATTTCTTTATTTTTAGTAGTAAATTTGGGGAACAGTTGAAAAATTAATTCGTTGACACTATAGGAATAAACTGTTCTCTAGATTCTCTATATTTATGATTAATCAAATAACACATTTAAAGCTCTCTCATGGATCAAATGGGAACAGTATAGAAATGACGATTTCCCAAGGAAAGACTGGTTACAAGGAATCTTGTCAGTAAATAAAATATTCATTGTATACATTTATTGGAAGTACAATTTAATCTCATATACCATATATAGTCATTCTAGATTATCTCAGATCCAGTTGCACTCTTCTCCTATTTTTTGCGCTGGGGCAGGGCTATTGGATCCTTTCTACATATATGGTGGCACTGTGAGAATTTAATCCCACTAAGGGCAGATTTGTTGGTAACTTTAAACTCTATATTGAATGCGGAAATGCTGCTCTCACAGCAAAATTTTTCTATTTCACATTGGCCTTCCGAATTGTAATACCGTATTTGCTCGATTATAAGACGACCCTGATTATAAGACGACCCCCCAAACTTTGGATATTCCATTAGGAAAAAAACTAAAAGCCTGAATATAAGACTACCCTATAGGAAAAAAGTTCAACTTGTATATATTCACATGTAAATTGCTTTTTTAATAAAAAAATATGATATCAAAAAATGTATTTCTAGTTTGTATTTCTTTTTATGTGCCAATGCTGCCTTTCTCTTTCCCTTGCCCCCATTTTTCTCTCTCTCTCTCCTCCCCTTAGTGTTGGCTCTCTCTCCCCCCTCCCCTTGTCTGTCTCTTAACCCCCTCAATCCCCTTGTCTCTCTCTCTTAACCCCTTCCCTCCCCTTGTCTCTGTCTCTTAACCCCCTCACTCCCCTTCTCTCTGTCTCTTAACCCCTTCCCTCCCCTTGTCTCTGTCTCTTAACCCCCTCACTCCCCTTGTCTCTGTCTCTTAACCCCTTCCCTCCCCTTGTCTCTGTCTCTTAATCCCCTCCCTCCCCTTGACTCTGTCTCTGCCCCCTCCCTCCCCTTGTTTCTCTGTCCCACCCCCTCCCTTTGTCTCTCGGCCCCCTCCCTCCCCCTCACCTTTAACTCGATCCCTGGTGGCTAGTGGGGGCAGCCGGGGGATGTCTACACTATACGTGCAGACATCCTCCATGCTGCCCGATTCTCCCTGGTGGCTAGTGGGGCAGCAGAGGATGTCTGCGCGACGAGCGCAGACTCCCCTGCTGCCGCCCGGCATGCTCGCCGGGACTTCTGTGACGAAAGCGGAAGTACCCGGCTTCTTCACAGAAGCCCCGGCGGTCGTGCCGTGCGGAAGCAGGGGAGTCTGCGCTCATCGCGCAGACATCCCCTGCTGTTAGAGAGGGGGATCCAGGTCCCCTGCAGCTCTGCTGGGGACTTGGATCTATGTCTTATAATCTGACCTCAATTTGAGGTCAGATTGTAAGAAGACCTCGATTATAAGACGAGGGGTAGTTTTCAGATTTTTTTTTCTGAAAAAAACCTCGTCTTATGATCAAGCAAATACGGTAATATATAAAATGTTTAATCATTCATAAATTCATGGCAGTAAAAATAATCATAGCCAAAATGGAGATATACTGTACCTTTGAAATGGTTAGAGATCAAAAATCAAATTGATACCCTATTTAAATGGAGATCGGGTTTTTTCTGGAATGAATTTCTATTGAGAAATATAGGGACACATTGAGCCCCTTGGGTTAAGCTATCTGAATCCAGTAAGTGGATTTAAAAAAAACTGAATACAAACAAAATAAACAATGTGCAAATACTTGGCATTCCACATTCCACATAAACAGATCTGGTTGTTTTAATAGTGTCATTGATACAGAAAATGTTTCTGGACACTCTTGGGTGCTTTCCTCACTGACTGTTTTCATCACTCAGTAGTAATATGCTTGAGGATTTTGTTATGCATTTTGATTATTTGCCTTTATCTGACTTTACTATTTTTTTGGGATTGCTCTACTCTATTGATGGTTTTATTTTTAAATGCTCAGTGTGCTATTTATTTGAAGTTATTGATATTGTGCTGTTTTTGTAACTGATATCCTTGTATACTACTTGTCACAAAACGAACAAAATACTGCCATATTGAGTGGCTAAATCCATGCATATTGTGTGCCTAAATCCTGGCATATACAGTAATTGTTGTTTAGATCCTGTTATGTTGAATGTTAATATGTGGGTTGAGTTATGTTAACGTGATTATGTCTGTATATAAGACTCTGTTTCTGTTCAAATAAAGTGTTATTATTATTCATCCTGCACTAAGTCTTGACTGGTGATTTGGATGACTGGAGAGATCACGAGATCCCGGGGCAAAAATCCCTAGGAAGCAGAGACTGACGGAGGTACCCCACTGGGATACCAAGTGGGTTTCATCACAGTGATAAACATAAAATTATAAGCTTTTGTCTACTACAAGTACAGGAACATCCAGATATACCTCAATGATATACCTCAGTGAATGTGAGTCTCTGTCTTGGTGGCTCCAGATGCTGTGTGGTCCTGTTACTCTTCACTGCCGGTTTCGCTGTAACCTGGTCTGCTTCCTGGTATGCCCCCTTCTGACAAAGCACAGACACGTTTCATCGAAATGACTGCCTCAGTGCTGAAGAGGGAGGTGTATCTATTATATGCACAGCTTCCTCACTTCTCCCCAGCAGAATTTGCCCTTCATTGGAATAGTCCAAGTGATAATGCTCATTAAATTAGATGAAAGATCAATCGTCCGTTCAATGTAAAGTGAATATAGGGTTGCCACCTGGCTGGTATTTTACCGGCAGGCCGGTAAAAAATTGGCATCAGGCCAATGTTAAGTCTATGGAGACAGTACCAAGGCTGGAGTTTTTCTGTAGAAATGGTGGCAACCCTAAGTGCATATATGCCATTAAAAATGTACAGGACTAAAATACCCACCGATATTACATAATAAACAGGGATTTGTGAACTGAAAACAAGTCTGGAAAAAAAATCGGGCAAAAATAGCTGAACTGACAACTGAGACTGCCTTGTTTTTGTCAGTATTGCTTCAAGATCAGTACAGCTTATAAATATAAGGACAGTGGGACAAACCCCCAACATTGGGAGAGTTGCAGATATGTAATATGATAATCATTTTATAAGTGTGAGTATTTGGGCTAACAGTTGTTTAGTTTGGTTCCACGTCTCAGGTATTTGGTTAACTTAGGTTGTTGATGAATAAGACGTTGGTCCCACTGCCAGAAATTAGAGGTAACATTTTAAATGGTGACAAGTTGGACATCTGCCACTCCTCAAATCAGTTAGGGTTTTGTGTCTTAGATGATTAGCCATTAGATGAAAAAATATCAGGGAAGATAAATAGAAAAGAGGCACCGTTACTTTCTTTGAAATTAACTAAATCATATCAAAATATATTTAAAATAAAATCATAAAACATGGGTTCATAAATTGGTATGTGCTAATTGCAGATAGTGGACCTGTTTTTATGTTACTATGGGTTATGTTGGCTAAGAACGATTCTAGCGTACATAGGTCTACTATTTCCAAAAGCACATATGAACATATACATGTTACCACCCATGTGCCAGGCTGGTAAATATATCAGCAAATTTTAAATCTACAGAGGAGATAGAATAAAGAATGCTGAAAGAGGGACAAAACAAAAAGGGTTTAATGAGGTAGAAGCCAATTTACAGAAGTGTGTGTGTGGGTATGTAAATTAAATTTAGGCATCAGTGGTGTTCTATTTAAGTAGTGCACAAGGGGAGACAATGGCAAACACTGGTACATTAAAAAAATATGGGGGGCGTGGCTAGCGTGGATGTGAAGCAGACATGTTCTGAGGGAGCTCCCGCAGGGCGATGCACACTCCAGCCGAATTTACCTACTTCCACAGCCGAAAGACGAAACACAGACATGGCGAAGAATGTTAAGAAGCTCCCGCTGACCCCGTGCCGATCTGTGGGCAAAAAATCTTCATAATCCAGCCAAATATCGTCGCAACGACATATTGCTTCCACATAATCCAATATGGCCACCGCGGATAAAGACTCGGGAAACCAGTCCATTCCACTGCAATCTGACTCTGACGAAGATGACAGATACGAGGACAACACTTTGCAGGCCCCACAAGGCGATGTAGCCACACGAACAGACTTGGTGAACTTCTTGACTTAAATACGAAAGTACACATAGGTCGTGGTTCAGATCATATCCACGATCCGAGACAAGCTCTCAGACATCAGAACGTAGGTATAGCAACAAGGTACGAGGCTTGAAACGGTCGAGCAGGACTAAGTCACAATACACACTGCATTGGCCTCGGTGACCAGGGAACCCCGCAAGCAACGCGCCCTATCCACGCAATTGTCCTATCACATCGTGGATATTGACAACAGAGGCCGCAGAAATAATCTGCGTATAAGAGGTCTGACACCCAGGTGGACACTATGCAGGTGACCCTGGACATAAGGACATCTCAGATATTATTGTCCTGGATGAAGCTCATCGGGCTTTGCAGCCTAAAGATATGAATAATCCCTACCCTAGGGACATAATCATGCAAATGCATCTATTCTCGCTTAAAGAGGAGATCCTCCAGACAGCTCGTAATGGTCCTCCGATAACTTACCAAGACACTGTGCTTCAAATCCTCCCGGATGTGGCCTGGGGGACGCTACAACTACAGAAGAAACTTAAACCCATGGCAGATGAGCTCTGAAAGGCCGACATCAGATTCCGGTGGGGATTCCCTCTCTCCATTATTGTTCAAAGAGATGGAGTGACTCACACTCTACCGTTTCCTGAGTGAGCTCTGCGCAGCTCTGGATCTACCACCGCCGGACTTGCACGATTGGGCAGAGTGCTCCACAGGCCACCGCCTCCCACAGCTACAGAATGGCCAGTGGCAACCTAGGCCACAGCACAAGATTCCCACCACAAGATTGTGCCCCAAGCAACGGCGAAGGAAATCAACCTGGGCCCGCTGAGGTCTAGCCTGTAAGATGGGTGGTAAGACTAGCATGCGCTGGAACACCCACTCACCTCCATAATATCCCACACCAGGGGCACATACCACCTCTACACACTTGGGAAGGCATACGTTCCACAGACGCGCACATCACACTAGTGCACCTGGGGCCCAGGGCAGACCTCCTCACGCCTTTTATTTGGAAATACCATCTTGATCCACTGGTGCCCATGACGAGGCTTTCTACTAGTCCCCAGTTCTTACACGCCACTATTCTTGGTGCCCCTGCAGAAGCCAACGAGGAGGCAACTACCCCTCCCACTTCTCGCTTTGAAGAGACACAAGCCCTGGACCAGACTGCCTTCCCATAAGCACTAAAAACTCAGTCAAAACAAGAGTCTGTCTGGCATCACTACTGAGAAAACCAGAAACCAGACCATGGTAGTAACTGACTGCCACCACTCGCATTTGCAGTGTTTCTAATGTTTGTTTCTACTTGTTTACACACTCTTTTTTCTTAAGGTCAAGTTTGGTTGGTTAATGCTTCTTTTTTCATTTAAATGTACCCAATTCGCCTCTGCAGGGGTGAGACTAATATCCCCATTACCACAAGATATCTTAGAATGGGAGCCTACACATGCTCCCCTCGCAGCCGCAACCCCACACAGCTACCGGACTCGCCCTTGACAGTCACTCAACCAGCAGGATCCCGAGTCCTAGACGTACTAGCTACTCACAACATGTCTCATTTCCATATTGTCAGTATCCAACAGAGATGGATTGTGGAAAGATACCCATTTATACACCCCTGTAAATTACCCTCCCCACTCCCTCACGACCTATGGCACCATAATGCATATGAGCTACTCAACCACTACCACTGATGCTCGGCTAGGCAATCTACAGTGGTCCCCACCCCACTGTAAGTTACCCGATGACTGATGAACTCCTGGGACTTTCTGTCCTTTCTATCAATGCTAAGGGCCTCAATTCCCCTGAATAAAAGAACCAGGTTATTTAGAGAATTAAAGGCAAAGAAGATGGTCCAAGAGACTCATCTCTGTAGATCGAAACTCCCCACCTTTCATGACCACCTATACTCCATGGCCTATTACTCCCATTCCCCAATTAAGAAAACCAAAGGGGTTGCAATCTTTGTGTCCTATTCCCTCCCCTTGAAATTAATGGACACATGGCAAGACAATGATGGCAGAGCCATTTTTTTAAAGGGTTCTGCTGGGTCTTAAACATTCACTATAGCCAATGTATACGCCCCTAATGTATCTCGGCATCTCTTAACAGCATATCTTTATGTGTTCTAGTTTACATGAGCTTGAACAGTTTGCATCTAGAATCATTATCATGGGCAGTGACCATGGACCGGATCCTGGACTCCTCGCCTGGAACCTTGTCCCTGAGCTCAAACAAGATCATGAAGGTAAAACAGGCATTACAGACCCTTCATTTGGTGGACACTTGGAGAGTTCTCCATCCATCAGTTAAAGACTATACATTTTATTCTGCACCACTTAAACAAATATACAAGGATCGATTATCTCTATATCACCCACAGACACTTTGACCTCTTGATTGACGTGATCATAGACTGCATAACCTGGAGCGACCACGCCCCCACATAGCTGAAACTCAGACCATGTAAAAAAGGCATTTGGCGCCTAAATGAGACCCTCCTCAAGAACCCCTCTCATATCCAAGACACACACTGAGTACTTGCTCACTATTTTGACGAAAATACCACCCACGGTGCATATCCCACTATTATGTGGGAGGCGCACGAAGCGGTTGTGAGGGGCCACTTGATTAGTCTGGGCTCACACCTTAAAAACAGATATAGCGCGCTATACAACTTGACCCCTAAGGGGACACCGCCAGACGGCCCCCACCTTTTTTCGGAAAATTGCATGGTATCTCAAGAAACCGACGCCATGGCTACATAAACCCATCAAGGCCTCTCCCACCGGGAAGGATGGATTAACAATCAATTACTATAAACTATTCAAAGAGACCCTCACTCTCCATTTACTTAAGATATTCAACTCCTTGGCCTCAGGAGGCACACTGCCAGCTCAGTCCCAGGAAGCTCATATAACAATTATACCTAATCCAGGCAATGACCCCGACCTCTGTGCTAGCCATAGACCAATATCTTTGTTAAATGTAGATGTCAAATTGCTGGCCAAAATCCCGAGCACTCATCTGGGACTGGTGCTTCCTAGTCTTATCCACAGGGACCAAGTGGGATCTGTGCCGGGCAGGGAGGCCAAAAATTATTAACCTCATCCACCATGCACTTTCTGCCCCCACCATGAATGCACTACCCCCCACCAGCTGAGGAAGAATTCGAAAGGCGTCCTGTGGGGTGTAGATGTTTTTTTACGTGCAAATTGTTCAATAACCTGGCCAGGTGAACAACCCAGTGGGTAAGGGATCTTTATACCGTATTTGCTCGATTATAAGACGATCCTGATTATAAGACGACACCCCCAAACTTTGGATATTCCTTTAGGAAAAAAACTAAAAGCCTGAATATAAGACTACCCTATAGGAAAAAAAGTTCAACTTGAATATATTCACATGTAAATTGCTTTTTTAATAAAAAAATTATATAAAAAATGCATTTCTTGTTTTTATTTCCTTTTATGTGCCAATGCTTATATTATTGTTCTGTTATTTTTATATATAGTGCTGTCTCACTTTATTATCAATTGTTCCCCTTTTTTTGCAGTGGTATCTTCCATGGTATCTTATATTAAGACTAGCTGCTTGCACTTTATTTTATTAGAGTCATTTGTTACTCTACATTTTCTGAGATACTCATCTTCACACTGTCAGTCCGTGCCTCTCCTGCCAACAGTGTATCTATCTATCTATCTATCTATCTATCTATCTATCTATCTATCTCTATCTCTATCTCTCTCTCTCTCTCTCTCTCTCTCTTGGATTGGCCAACCATGAACAATGACCAAACACAAATAATAATTAATATCCTCCTTAGCACAATATTAACAATAGCCAGAAATTGTAACACAAGACAAACCCCAACATGGAAGAACATAAAGTCCCAGAAGATATATCAAATAGAGATGGAGGTAGGGAGATTAAGATGTCTAGGAAATAGAGAGCAAAAGATATACAACACAGAAAAATGGATTAGAAAGATAGAAAAGACATGAAAATAAAAAAAAAAAAAAACAAACAATAAGGATAGCATAAAAGGACGGAGAAGAAGGGGAGGGAAATAAAGAGGAGGAAAGGGAAAGGAAAAAAGGAATGAAGATAATAAAGTGTGACACCCCATTCTCTGTGGCCAGAGAAATGTCTTTCGTGTTTTATCGGTGTCTGAGCCTATGGAGAAGCCATCCCATAGATTTAAATATATTGGAAAGATGCGCAAGAATGATAATATAGGATCAACATAGACTCAGACACAATAATGTATGTATGTGTTTATTTATGTATTTATGCAAAAGAAGGAAAGTAATGTTATGTACAATCTTATAAATGTAATGTGCTTTATGTAATTTAAAAAAAAAAAAGTGATATATTACAGTAGAACCTGAACCTGTTATATCATTTTCCCACACTGTACCATTTTGCTAAGAGATTCCTGTGGTTTTGATATATTTGAAATATTCTTGCCTTTTGTAACAATCTATCTTATGCAGAAACAAAATAAAAATATGGCCTGCCATGCAAAGGTGATAAGAGGGTATTGCTACATGACAGGTGTTTTTTTCGGAAGAATGTGTACATGAGGATGATTGGGGCGAGAATCGTTAGGGAAACGGATGCTGATCCAGGAACCAGGTTAAGTTATAGGGCACCCGTTGATCTCTCTGCTGAGTGATGGGTATAATAAAAATATTGTCGATAAATATTAATGGGCTTAACATTCTTTAAAAACAAGCACACATGTTTTATGAACTGAACAGACAAAAAGTACAGATAGCATTTATGGAAGACCCATTTTAAAGAAGGGAAACATCCATATAACCTTCACTATACAGAAATATAAATGAATTGCAATAAATAAAGGCAAAAACAAAAGGTCCATCTTTATATCTAGGAATCTTCCCTTCCGAATCGAAGATAGTTGGAGGGACCAGGAAGAGAGATTGTTGGTTTTAAAGGGCCAGCTAGGCAAAAATAAATTGACTTTGGCCAATGTTTATGCGCCTAACCAAAAGCAATGCAATTATATAATTAAAATATTGAAAAAAACTCGAGGGTTTTGCGGAAGGGATAACAGTCCTGGGGGGGGACTTCAACTTGATAATGGACCCCAAGAGGGTGTGTCGGATGGAAAAACTAGCCTGTCTCTAAAATAAATAGAATAAAGAGAAATGTATGTAATGCAGTTGATATCTGGAGAGCTCAACACGATTAACAAAGAGATTACACCTTCTAATCAGGAGTACATAAAAAATATTCCAGCATTGACATGATCATGATATCACATCACCACCTGGAACTTATCCATGACTGTAAAATAGAAAATATCCTGCTTGGCGACCATGCCTCTGTAATTTGTACATTGAAGATCCTGCAGGGTTAATATGAGTAAGATATTCAATTGGAAACTAAATGAAAGTGTACTATCTAAAAATATGACTCTGTTAGATTTTAGAGCACACATTAATAATTATTTCCAAGAGAATAAAACAGATGAGGTCCCATGGTCAACAATCTGGGAAACACACAAAGTGGTCATGCGAGGTCTTTTTATACAATTGGGGGCTTCCAATAAGAGAAAAAAGGTGGAGGAAATAGAAAGTATAGTAAAGCAAATTGGAAGTCTAGAAAAAGCACATAAAACATCAATGTCACCTGAAATATTGATCGATTTAGAAAATCTAAGATCAAGATTGTCCTTACAGATCGATAATAAAACAGCTAGAACTAATTTTTTGACCAAATGTTTTTTGAACAGGCCAATAAGCCGGGTAAACTACTAGCTAGAGCATTAAAGGTTAAACAGGCTAGGAATTATATAGAAAAGATCAGAGACCATGAAGGCAAGACACAATATGAAACCAAAAAAATTGTGGAAATATTTAAGCAATACTATGCGTCGCTATATAACATAACATGGCCAAGCAGGATCAGAGGGAAAAACAGCCCTGGTAGAGAAGATTAATAAGTACTTAGACAGCCATTGTAAGATGAAAATAACAGTAGAACAGATGACCAATTTATATAAGTTAATTACAACCAAGGAAATGCAATTAAAACAGGGACGCAGAGCTAGGTAGTAATTTCCTTAATAAAATGTAGATTTCAAAATACTATCTAAAATATTGGCTACTAGATTGAAAACATTGATACCAGAACTGGTGCAATATGATCAAAATGGCTTTGTACCGAAGAGGGAGGGACGAGACAATACCATCAAGAGTTTAAATTTAATAAACTATGGTAACAGGATTTCCCCTTCTTGTTGTTGTCAACGGATGCAGAGAAAGCATTTGACAAGGTGAGCTACCTACCGTATTTTTCGCTCCATAAGACGCACTTTTTTCCTCCTCAAAAGGGAGGGGAAATGTCTGTGCGTCTTATGGAGCGAATGTAGTTCAATACTTACCTCCTTGCTGCTCTCCGGTCGTTTCCTCCATTCAGTCTAACCTCCTGCATGAAGGAAGGAAACTCCGGTCGTTTTTTTTTTTGTTAACTTTATTGAAGTCGCACGACTTTAATAAAGTTTAAAAAAAAATAATAATGCGACTGGAGTTTCCTTTCTCCGTGCAGGAGGTTATACTGCACGGATGAAACAACCGGAGAGCAGCAAGGAGGTAAGTACTGGGGAATGGGGGGAGGAGGGTGGCACAAAACTAGCAAATCCTGGAATATTGAGTGGTTAAATCCTGGCATATAGTGGCTAAATACTGGCATATTGAGGGGCAAAATCCAGGCATATTGAATAGCTAAATCCTGGCATATTGAGGGGCAAAATCCTGGCATACTGAATGGCTAAAGCCTGGCATATTGAGGGGCAAAAGCCTGGCATGTTGAGGGGCAAAATCCTGGCATATTGAGTGGCTAAATACTGGCATATTGAGTGGCTAAATACTGACATACTGAGTGGTTTTCTTGTTTTCCTCCTCTAAAAACTAGGTGCGTCTTATGGTCAGGTGGGTCTTATGGAGTGAAAAATACGGTATATATCACGGAGGTACTTAAAAAAAATAGGGATTGGAAAATAATTCTTGAAGTGGATAGGTGCATTATATGTGGTGCATTATATTATATATGAACCTACAGCAAGAGTAAAGATGAATGGAGCCTTGTCAGAGCCGCTCACCCTGTCGAATAGGACAAGACAGGGGTGTCCACTCTCACCTCTACTCTTTGTACTGTTATTAGAGCCTTTTTTGAATACTATAAGATCCAACGATAAGATTTCAGGTTATATATGGGAGGCAGACAGCAAAAGGTTGCTGCCTTTTGCAGACAACCTTTTGCTGAGGGATGGGACCCTTCATCGCGGCTGCATCCGCGCAGCCGCTTCACCGCCGTCACTTCACCACACGACAGCTCGTCACGGGACAATTCATCGCTAAAGGTAAGTTTTAATGTGGTAGAGTTAGAAGATAGAGTTTCATTTATTAGGGGGGGTTATTTTCTTTTTACTTGTATATTTGTAAGAGATGACAGTTCAGCGCTGAACTGTCAGCTCTTACAAAGCCACGTCCGGGATGAAACGGCCGCGTTATTCTTCATTGCTGACAGTTCAGCGTTCTAACTGCCGCGCTGAACTGTCAGCAATGAAGCCGGGGCGATGAAATTTCCTAGACCCCTTTTGCTGTATGTTACAAAGCCAAAAGAATCCCTGAGGTGGATATGCAAGGAATTTGGAGTATGGAAGAATCTCTAACTTTAAGATAAACTACACTAAATCAGAGATTCTAAATATTAATGTCCCAGAGGAGACTACAGGACAGTTGAGAGGCTTGTTTCCCTTTAAATGGCGCATTAAATCCCTTAAATATTTGGGTATTGCCATATCTGCAGATTTAAAGGAAATCAGGAATTTTATTGGGGTAGTTAAAATGAATGTTCTCCCTCTAGTACTTTACCTGTCACAGATGCTCCCTATATATGTACCTAGCATATTTTTTAGTACTTTAAAGCGATTAATTGGGAAATATATATGGATGGAAAAACCAAGCAGATTGGCATTTAACCATATGACATGTAGCAGGGCGTTGGGGGGCTCGGGGTTCCAGATATCTATAAATATTATTTGGCAGGGCACCTGGGTAGAATAAGAGACTGGATAAAAACAGCAGGATACTGCTAGAGCAGTCATATAGCAGGGTTCCGCTTGATATGCTGCCATGGTGAGAGAGCCCCGGAAAAATGCTTAATCCTACGATAACCCCAACAATGAAAGTTTGGTTAATGTGTACAAAAAAAGGTAAGATCTCTAGTTTCCCTAGCATGTTGTTACCGATTACAAACAAGGTTTTTTTTACCTGGTCTTAACAGAAGAGCTTTTAGGAGCTTTGTGAAGGAGGGCTAAAGCTTGGACAGGAAATTTGAGCTTGAGATAACTTACGGTGACGTAAAAAAATTAATAATCAGCAAGAAAGGTTCTCAAATCTACAGTTGAAACATTTAAATAAAAGAATGAAAACGGAATACATATTACAACAGGGAGAAACAGAATTTGAAACCTACTGTATGCAGGATAGCAGAATAGATATCTCACTTTCAAGAATATATGGGATACTGAATAATAGAGGAGACAAATTACCATTTTTTGTTAAACTATGGGAGAGAGATCTGAATCTCACGCTTACAAAAAAGGAATGGTTAACGTGTTTTACAATGGTACAGAAATGTTCAATGTCAAGTAGTCATTAAGAAGTAGCCTTTAAAGTTCTCAGCAGGTGGTATACGGGACCAACCATACTAAATAAATTCTGTCCACAAGCGAGCCCAATCTGTTGGAGGTGTAACAGGAAGAGAGAAGATATGTACCACGTCTGGTGGGGAGATCAGCTAATACAGATAAATTGGAGAAAAATAGAAAAAATTATGCAACATTTAGAGAAAAGCAATATCAAATTAACAGCTGAATTGGTATTGATTCTATACTCCCTAATGTTGATTAAAAAGTTTAAAAACGGAGGTGTAACATAGACTAGGGTTCCACGAAACATATCTGGTGGGACTGGACCTTGATTAAGCCACTTTGGATAAAAGCAAAAGAGGAATTGGGGAGGCTGGTTATGGAGAATATCGATGACACAATGTCAACTTTGCTTCTCCATCTTAACCTAGATAGATTTCCAAATACGAAACGGCAGTTGAAAATCCATCTTGCGATGGCTACCAAGGTGGTTATCTCTAGGTACTGGTGAAAGACAGATACCCCGATATGGAATCAAGTCTTAAACCAGCTTAAATATCAATACAATATGGAAAGAAGTATCACACTACAGTAGGGAAATATTGAATATTTTAATAATTATTGTCTCCGTGGCTGGGCTCCCTGTTTTGAGGGTTCGACAGATTGCTGTGCCTCTACATAGATGGATATGATCCCATCCATATAAAACTGTAGTGAAATCCTTCTAATAATTGGCTGTGTTCGCTCTGAGTCTGGTTCTGTGCTCGTACCCGTCCGCATGTCTGTTTATATTTTGTTTATTTGTCTAGTCAATAAGTCTACATGTACGTAACTATTTCATTTTTGAAACCTCTGAAATCCAACGAAATGTGTTTGTTTTTTATGTTTTTTACTACTTTTTGAAAATGGATAAATAAAGATATAAAAAAAAAAAAAAGTTTAAAAACTCTTTGATGATTAGACTTTTAAATATAGCTAAGATGGTTATCCCTCTCTTCTAAAACCAGAATAAATCACCAGACTGGGAAACATGGCTTAGTATTTAAGGAGCATGGAGGAGATAGTAGGGGGGAAAGGACAGGAACAATCTTGCTCCCATGGGATAAATTCTGTGAGTCTGAAGAATATTTAGAGATGAGTCTGTGGGAGATGGGAGGCTCTAAGGAATGCATTCAGATAGAGTGAACTGATACGTAAAAGTAGAGGACTGGAGCAGATGGGGTTGGGGGTCGGGTAGGTGAGAATCTGGGTTGGTGAGAATGTGGATAGGGTGGATGAATGGTTGTATAAAGAAGAGGAAGAGGGAAGGGAATAAAGGCAATAAGTATTGGCATCCGAAAAGTAAGGGGATAGGAACCAGGGCCGTCTTTAACGCGGGGCAAACGGGGCAGCTGCCCTGGGCCCATTTACTCCTGGGGGGCCCCAAGGCAGCTGTCCCGTGGGCCCCCAGCCCCTGCTGCCGCGTTCACAGCGCATTGCGCTTGTGAACGCTTTTTTCCGGCAAGCCGCATCCGATGGATGCGACGGCCGAAAAAAAAAACAAAAAAAACTGACGCCGGATGTGACGTCGCGTCACATCCGGTTTCTGTTTCCCTCCTCCGTGCAAGAGGGAAGACTGCACGGAGGAGACATCCGGCGGGGGACACGGAGCAGCTTCATGTAAGTACGGGGGGGGGGGGGCTGGCTGGCACAATATTCCTGGTATCTGACTGGCACTATATTACTGGGTATCTGACTGGCACAATATTCCTGGTATCTGACTGGCACTATATTACTGGGTATCTGACTGGCACAATATTCCTGGTATCTGACTGGCACAATATTCCTGGTATCTGACTGGCACTATATTACTGGGTATATGATTGGCACTATATTACTGGGCATCTGATTGGCACTATATTACTGGGCATCTGACTGGCACTATATTACTGGGTATCTGATTGGCACTATATTACTGGGTATCTGACTGGCACTATATTACTTGGCATCTGATTGGCACTATATTACTGGGTATCTGACTGGCACTATATTACTGGGTATCTGACTGGCACTATATTACTGGGTATCTGACTGGCACTATATTACTGGGTATCTGACTGGCACTATATTACTTGGCATCTGATTGGCACTATATTACTGGGTATCTGACTGGCACTATATTACTGGGCATCTGATTGGCACTATATTACTGGGTATCTGACTGGCACTATATTACTTGGCATCTGATTGGCACTATATTACTGGGTATCTGACTGGCACTATATTACTGGGCATCTGATTGGCACCATATTACTGGGCATCTGATTGGCACTATATTACTGGGTATCTGATTGGCACTATATTACTGGGTATCTGATTGGCACTATATTACTGGGCATCTGATTGGCACTATATTACTGGGTATCTGACTGGCACTATATTACTGGGTATCTGACTGGCACTATATTACTTGGCATCTGATTGGCACTATATTACTGGGTATCTGATTGACACTATATTACTGGGTATCTGACTGGCACTATATTACTGGGTATCTGATTGGCACTATATTACTGGGTATCTGATTGGCACTATATTACTGGGTATCTGACTGGCACTATATTACTTTGCATCTGATTGGCACTATATTACTGGGTATCTGACTGGCACTATATTACTGGGCATCTGATTGGCACTATATTACTGGGTATCTGACTGGCACTATATTACTTGGCATCTGATTGGCACTATATTACTGGGTATCTGACTGGCACTATATTACTGGGCATCTGATTGGCACCATATTACTGGGCATCTGATTGGCACTATATTACTGGGCATCTGATTGGCACTATATTACTGGGTATCTGATTGGCACTATATTACTGGGCATCTGATTGGCACTATATTACTGGGTATCTGACTGGCACTATATTACTGGGTATCTGACTGGCACTATATTACTTGGCATCTGATTGGCACTATATTACTGGGTATCTGATTGGCACTATATTACTGGGCATCTGATTGGCACTATATTACTGGGTATCTGACTGGCACTATATTACTAGGTATCTGACTGGCACCATATTACTGGGTATATGATTGGCACTATATTACTGGGCATCTGATTGGCACTATATTACTGGGTATCTGATTGGCACAATATTACTGGGTATCTGATTGGCACTATATTACTGGGTATATGATTGGCACAATATTACTGGGCATCTGATTGGCACTATATTACTGGGCATCTGATTGGCACTATATTACTGAGTATCTGATTGGCACTATATTACTGGGTATCTGATTGGCACTATATTACTGGGTATCTGATTGGCACTATATTACTGAGTATCTGATTGGCACTATATTACTGGGTATCTGATTGGCACTATATTACTGGGTATCTGATTGGCACTATATTACTGGGCATCTGACTGGCACTATATTACTGGGTATCTGATTGGCACTATATTACTGGGTATCTGATTGGCACTATATTACTGGGTATATGATTTGCACTATATTACTGGGTATCTGATTGACACTATATTACTGGGTATCTGATTGGCACTATATTACTGGGTATCTGACTGGCACTATATTACTTGGCATCTGATTGGCACTATATTACTGGGCATCTGATTGGCACTATATTACTGGGCATATGATTGGCACTATATTACTGGGTATCTGATTGCCACTATATTACTGGGTATCTGACTGGCACTATATTACTTGGCATCTGATTGGCACTATATTACTGGGCATCTGATTGGCACTATATTCCTGGACTCTGACTGGCACACTATTACAAGCATCTGACTGGCATAATATTACAGGCATCTGACTGGCATAATATTACAGGCATCTGACTGGCACAATATTACAGGCATCTGACTGGCACAATATTCCTGGCCTCTGACTGCACACTATTACAGGCATCTGACTGGCATAATATTACAGGCATCTGACAGGCACCATATTCCTGGGCTCTGACAGGCACAATATTCCTGGTATCTGACTCGCACAATATTATTGGTATCTGACTCGCACAATATTATTGGTATCTGACTGGCACAATATTACTGGTATCTGACTGGCACATTATTACTGGGCTCTGACTGGCACAATATTGCAGGCATCTGACTGGCACAATATTGCAGGTATCTGACTGGCACAATATTACTAGGCTCTGACTGTCACAATATTACTGGGCTCTGACTGGCACAATATTACTGGCATCCGAAAGTTACAATATTACTGGCATCTGAATGGCACAACAATTATGGCATATGTGTGTGTGTGTGTGGGAGGGGGGGGGGGTAACATCGCGATGGATGGCGGGATTGCATGCAGGGGAGGGGGCAGGATCCAGGGGGCCCAAGCAAATGCTTGCCCAGGGTCCAATCACTATTAAAGACGGCCCTTTTAGGAACCAATAGGGATACTAGACAATAAAGGGAAAGAGAGAGAAGGTTATGTAGGTAGTACAACGAGGAAGAACATGGGCTAAAGTGTATGTATATACCCTTAAGCAAAAAACTGTTATCACATGAAAGAAAAAGAGAAGTCAAATGGATATGTATTGTGGCAGTGTGAGGGAACACTGCTATATTAGCCCCAGCATGGCACTTTCAGTGTTCCCTGACTAGATGGGGTTAAAAATCGGGTTACTCTAGTAAATCAATTAGGGAGCTATATAAACCATCTGGATAGGATAATCATTCTCCTGTGTGAAGAGCTGGGTGAAGGCAGCGAGACTGAGAGTCAAAGAGACTGCTAAAACTGTGGAGGAAGAAAAGGTATTTTTTGCAAGCCTTTAATATTTGTTAGTTAAACTACCGGAGTCAGCTTAGCTGCCCAGTAGCATAGAAAGGGTACTCTGTTAGTTAGTCTAGAGTGTGGAGTAGGAGTTTGTTTTGCTGTGGCTCAATTGGGGCTAGCTTGCTAAATAAAGCTTTCCTCATCATGGAAGAAAGAACCATTTCTGTTGTTTATAACCCAAGCTCCTGCCAGCCTGCTACAGTATATAGGTAATTATGTGACATTCTACTTTGGTCTCAATAACTTATTAATAACTTATTGGATGTAGGGGTATGTTGTAATGTTAAAGGATGACTATTTTTTTGTATTTTTGCTAATAAAAAGAAAAAAAGCAACTTCTGGCATTTGCAAGTATGCACTTAATGCCACTGGCATAATCCTTTTGTGATTTAAATTTTAAGTTGTTTATAGGTTACTCACTACAATCCATTTTAACCATGCCACCTGATAAACCCACCAGGTTACCAACTAAGTCACCTTCCTTTCCTATACTGTCTAGCCGAGTGTTTATTGGTCCCTCCCCACAACCCCCATTCATAGTTTAAACACTCCTCCAACCTTCTAATCATCTTGTCCCCCAGCACATAAGCAAATGAGGAGGATAAGTCTAACCACATGGATAATCTTACCTTGTAAGCACTAACCCAGTACCAGGATGTTTAAATTATATAATCGAATTATGCCAACGTTAGACCTTGAATACCCAGGAACAAGTATGTATAACTGAGTGTGAACTTATCGATTTAGCATGGTCGGTATTTTTTTTAAGAAAAGGTGGCAACCCTGCTTGCAGATCCTTGACCATCGGGTCTTCCTTGGTATAAATAGAAGAAAATAAATGATTATTTAAAATAGCTGCTTTTTCTCTGTCCCCACTAAACATCTCACCCATTTCAAATAACAGAGATCCAACATTATCAGCCTTTCATTTTTTGACGTTAATGTATTTACAAATTCTTTTCGGCTTACTCTTGCTCTCCTTAGCAATTATTTGTTCATTCTCCAATTCAGCTAATTTAACCACCTTTCTACAGGCTTGTGGCATCAGTGTATTTTACAAATGGCTCTGCTGAAACCCCTCAGCTTTATAATGTTTGAATGCTACTTTCTATTTTTTCATTTCATGATTTTGTTTTCTGGTTAGCCACACTGATTTTAACCCCTTCGTGACGCTATGATGTTCTAAAGATAAATAGATTTAAATCCGCACAATAATGATCCTGGTGCGAGGTGCAAAGACGTCACCCAATTCTTCAAATGCAATAAAGCAAATACAGGACCCAGCACTCAGTGAATGAAGTGGGAGTTTAATGCAAACGGAGGCGGTTGTGAGGCTTGTAGGGAACTGGATAGAGACCTCGATGCAGACACAATAATAGATAAGGAGCAATACACTGAGGGTACGAACTTACTAGTAATATCGGGTACACAGGAACACAGAACTGTTCGAAATCCCACAGGAAGGTAAATAGCTTTTGGCTACGGGTACAGGTTTAGCATTCAGCAGGAAGAGGGTTAATGCATATGAGCATAACACAGTAATTGTAATCCAGCAGGTAGGTGGTTAAAGTAAAACAGCAACTGTAATCCAGCAGGATAGATGGTTAAAGTAAAACAGCAACTGTAATCCAGCAGGTAGGTGGTTAAAGTAAATAGAATATTCGAGGTACAAACCGGGTTCAGTGGGCACAGGCAGACAGAGAGGTAATAGGACAGTCCAGGGTCAAGGGCACAGGCAGGCAGAGTAGTCAGGATACAATCCAGGGTCAATAAGCAATCCAAAAGAGAGTAGGGTATAACCGCTGAGCAAGGAACACGAGAATCACCAAGCAAGGATTGCAAGGTGATTCTCCCTTTTAAATCTCCCGCGTTTGGCGTGCACGCGACGGACGTGACGTCATCGGGGATGCGCCTCCGATATCATTGGCAGCAGTGTGCGCGCTACCGGAGCGGGATTCAAGGTGAGTAAGACGGGGTACTCGGGAGATCTACTTCGTGGTAGATCCTGACAGCGACGTGTCAACCCTCACGGGTTTTCTTCAAGCCTGGCTTGAAGAAAACCTGTGAGGGTTGACACGTCGCCTGCGTATGAATTAAACTCCCACTTCATTCACTGAGTGCTGGGTCCTGTATTTACTTTATTGCTATGATGTTCTATGCCATCCTATTTTTTGTGTCCAAAAAGACACTAGGGTGGCCTGCATTTAACAGCTCGGCTCGGCAGTCTGCAATAAGCTGTGCTCGGATCTCCCCCATCAAATGAGGCCACTTTGAGACTAACTGTAAAATATCCATAATTAGGGAATCTATGCTAGATAAGATTATATTTGGATGTCAATTGAATCCTTCAGCAAAGATTAGGAATATATTAACTACTAGTCAAACAAAATATGGAAAATTGAAAAACATCATACAATGGGAGTATTATACAGGGAATGTCTTTTCCTGGCACTATTGGCTAAAATCACTTGACTTGATGAGAATATTGAATAACTGTATAAATATTCAAAAAGTGTTCATGAAACTACTCCATAGGTGATACATGGTTCCCATCAAATGATGCAAGTTTCAGGCTACTACCTCAAATTTATGTTAGCGCTGTAGCACGGTACCAGGCACCTTAAAACATATAGAATCAAACGTATGAATCATTTGTGGTGGTAAATGCCACGTGAACAAAATGTTTTACTGGAGTTTGTGTCGTTGTATGCAGTGTGTCCACTTCTTTGTGATCTTGCGATCCTGACACCATAATTCTTAATTCCTCTTCACCCCCAGATTTTCTTTTGATTTAGCCGATGGCTTGGGGAACCTAACTGGACATAGGCCCTCCAACAGCAGATGCATATTTTTTTTAAATAAGGAAGGTCAGATTGAGTCTCAATTTGCCTTAACAAAACCTAATTCTGCCCCTTAAACAGATCGGTCCTAACAGTAATGTTTATATTCTGAAGAAGTTATAAAATTTGCATTTTTTTATTTTGAATTCCTGATTCATTAAATAATTAGTTTTTAAACTGTTCCCAATAAACAAATCCAAAACACACAATTTCCCTTTTTTTGGCCAGTTCGAGATATTCAAGTCCCTAATCAAATCTTCAAGGATGGTGACTGGCACTATATCTGCAAAAGAAAAGGGGCTTTTATCTCGCAGACCATCTGTCACGGAATCCCTGTGAATTTAACCGCTGTTTATGTTGTGTTCATGTTGTGTACACTGTATAATTGTCCTTCCCTCTGTGATTGGTTAGTTACAGTGGCTCCATGGTTTAAACAGATTAACTCTGTCTGGTCCGAATCGAGTTTCTATTGTTTCATAAAAGTGTTATCTAGATCTTCAGTTGTATATAAGTTATATCATTTGTACAATAAATGTTCTTCTGTTTTAAACCTCTGAGCTACTGGTCTTGCCTGGTATTTGGGGTTTACATTCGTGGATTGTATTGTGTGAGTTCTGTACTGCTGACAGAGGTACCCAGTCCTGGTACCAAGGAGCAGGGGCGTTGCTAGGTCAACAAATGATCAGGGGCTTGAGCCCAGATGAGCACAGTCGCACACAATCTCACCACGTCTCTCTCTCTCTCACGCACCCTGTCTCTCTCACTCTCTTTCTAACACACACCACCTCTCTCTCTCACACTCTCTCCGTCTCTCTCTCACACACTCTCCGTCTCTCTCTCTCACACACTCTCCGTCTCTCTCTCTCTCTCTCACACACTCTCCGTCTCTCTCTCTCTCTCACACACTCTCCGTCTCTCTCTCTCTCTCTCACACACTCTCCGTCTCTCTCTCTCTCTCACACACTCTCCGTCTCTCACACACTCTCCGTCTCTCACACACTCTCCGTCTCTCTCACACACTCTCCGTCTCTCTCGCACACTCTCCGTCTCTCTCTCTCTCACACTCTCCGTCTCTCACACTCTCCGTCTCTCTCTCACACTCTCCGTCTCTCTCTCTCTCACAGCATCTCTCTCTCTATCACACAATCTCCGTCTCTCTATCTCACACAGCATCTCTCTCTCTCTCACACTCTCCGTCTCTCTATCTCACACAGCATCTCTCTCTCTCTCACACTCTCCGTCTCTCTATCTCACACAGCATCTCTCTCTCTCACACACTCTCCGTCTCTCTATCTCACACAGCATCTCTCTCTCTCACTCTCCGTCTCTCTCTCTCACACAGCATCTCTCTCTCTCACACTCTCAGTCTCTCCGTCTCTCTCTCGCTCATACTCTCCGTCTCTCTCTCGCTCATACTCTCCGTCTCTCTCTCGCTCACACTCCCTCTCTCTCCCACTCTCCTTCTCTCTCTCCCTCTCTCTCTCTCCCACTCTCCCTCTCTCTCTCCCTCTCTCCCACACTCTCCGTCTCTCTCTCTCCCACACTCTCCGTCTCTCTCTCTCACACACTCTCCGTCTCTCTCTCTCTCTCTCACTCTCCGTCTCTCTCTCTCACTCTCCGTCTCTCTCTCTCTCACACACTCTCCGTCTCTCTCTCACACACTCTCCGTCTCTCTCTCTCTCTCTCTCACACACTCTCCGTCTCTCTCTCTCTCTCTCTCACACACTCTCCGTCTCTCTCTCTCTCTCTCTCTCTCACACACTCTCCGTCTCTCTCTCTCACACACTCTCCGTCTCTCTCTCTCACACACTCTCCGTCTCTCTCTCTCACACACTCTCCGTCTCTCTCTCTCACACACTCTCCGTCTCTCTCTCTCTCACACACTCTCCGTCTCTCTCTCTCTCACACACTCTCCGTCTCTCTCTCACACATTCTCCGTCTCTCTCTCTCACACTCTCCGTCTCTCTCTCTCACACTCTCCGTCTCTCTCTCTCACACTCTCCGTCTCTCTCTCTCACACTCTCCCTCCCACTCTCCGTCTCTCTCTCCCACAGCGTCTATATCTTTCTCACACACACTTACACATACACAACCTGACACACACACACCCTCATACACTTATGCAAACACCCTGACACACACACACCCTCATACACTTATGCAAACACCCTGACACACACACACCCTCATACACTTATGCAAACACCTTATGCAAACACCCTGACACACACACACACACCCTCATACACTTATGCAAATACCCTGACACACACATCCTTGACACACACACCCTCATACACTTATGCAAACACCCTGACACACACACACCCTCATACACTTATGCAAACACCCTGACACACACACACCCTCATACACTTATGCAAACACCCTGACACACACACACACACACCCTCATACACTTATGCAAACACCTTATGCAAACACCCTGACACACACACACCCTCATACACTTATGCAAACACCCTGACACACACACACACCCTCATACACTTATGCAAACACCCGGACACACACACACCCTCATACACTTATGCAAACACCCGGACACACACACACCCTCATACACTTATGCAAACACCCTGACACACACACACCCTCATACACTTATGCAAACACCTTATGCAAACACCCTGACACACACACACCCTCATACACTTATGCAAATACCCTGACACACACATCCTTAACACACACACCCTCATACACTTATGCAAACACCTTATGCAAACACCCTGACACACACACTCCCTCATACACTTATGCAAATACCCTGACACACACATCCTTAACACACACACCCTCATACACTTATGCAAACACCTTATGCAAACACCCTGACACACACACACCCTCATACACTTATGCAAATAGCCTGACACACACATCCTTAACACACACACCCTCATACACTTATGCAAACACCCTGACACACACACACCCTCATACACTTATGCAAATACCCTGACACACACATCCTTAACACACACACCCTCATACACTTATGCAAACACCTTATGCAAACACCCTGACACACACAAACACCCTCATACACTTATGCAAATACCCTGACACACACATCCTTAACACACACACCCTCATACACTTATGCAGGAAAATGGATCCACTACCCTATCAGTAAAGTAATACTGCCTGGCCTTATCTTATATCTAGGATAGCCTTGTGCCTATCCCATGCATGCTTAAACTCCTTCACTGTATTAACCTGTACCACTTCTACTGGAAAACTATTCCATGTAGCCACTACCCTGTCACAAAGTAATACTTTCATTAGTTACTGGCCTTATCTTATATCTAGGATAACCTTATACCTATCACATTGTCGGATTATTAATAACCATAAAAATATGAATATGAGTTATTAATTATGAATCATAAAAAATATGAAAATTGATGATTCATATATATATGGGTCCGACTAAAAATACCCATATCAAGAATTCGTTATGTATGTGAGAGTTTGGATGACGTTTTTACAAAAGTAAATACAATGCAACAATTATTAATAAAATAATAATGAATTTATTGAATATAGAATAAAGATCAAACGGTAAGCAAAATAGCATAACAAAAAAAAATACAGTATCAATAGCTGTTAATCATAATTTACATGTAGGACTTATAACATAAGTAAGTAGGACAAAACATGAATTATGCAGCTCTGTGCCTATATCAACATGCATGTAGAATAATTTACTATGCAGTACGTTTCTGACCATAAGATGGCGATGCATTTTATTTAGATACAATCTACATTGATTATGATTAGTATTTAAAATGGTTAATGATAGTACGCCATAATTACCAACATATACTCTGCTTAGGTAAGGTAATACTACTAAATCATATCACTACTCAAGGTGGCTATTTCTTAATCTGCTCGGTAAATGATAATGTATGTATTCTAGCTCAGACTTTAAGAATGAGAATCTTAGATAATCTCTGGAGATTAGATATGACATATTTGGGTAAATAGCTAGACTATAAGAACTTATGGTTCTTTTGTTAATATCTATAGGATATTCCTCCGGCTTCCTTCTGCAGAAAGGATGACAGATAAACACCAGGCTAAAACATATAGATCCCAGAAATTGTGGGATTTAAGTTAAATTTACCCAAATATATATGCTAATGACATCCATAAAAATGAGATTATGCTAGAAACAAATTACCACATTTATACATTACCGGCAGAGGTTGTTTTGCAGTTGAGACTCCTTCCATTGAAGAATTGAGTGATGGGAGTTACTCCTGGGACTTAGCTCAATACTATGGGTATGGAGATTTCTATTGTTATAATGAACATGTGCTATTAAAAGCCTCATATTCCTGAGTCCTCCCCAGAAGGAGAGAGACTCAGCCCGTTTCTAAAACATTCCCATTTCTCACCCTACTAGTGGCAGCTCTCCCAAAATCAGTCCCCCCCCCCCCCCGTCTTTTCAGGTATCTCAGGTCTGTCCTTCTCTACACCTCCAGTACCAACTTATCAACCAAACCTTATCTCAGATTCACACCCTGTTTCTGTAACTTCTAGCCAATTGAATGGATGGGTGTGTTTAATTTAAATGAGATGATGTCATGATTTATAGCAACACCTGGATTGTGAGAATAATATAAGACAATATATATGTTTAAATGTCTAAAAGTGTTAATACAATTTCAAATTAGAGTAAATATTCATCATATTCTTATTCTTAACATTGCACATTAAATAAAACTTATAATAACATATATACCACACTACTAAAACAATAAAAACAATATTCTAATTAATATGTAGGATTAATAATACTTTACGTTTTTATTAGTGAAGGTGTGATATAATTATATATTTTATTGGGTGATTTGAATCAAGTATGTGTATTTATAATAACCCTTATTAGATTCTACAAATCAAAAATCCCAATAATCTCAATGTGTCTGTGTCTGTCAGTTTCTGCCAGTTTGGGTGGGCTAGCAAGTTGCAGAGAAGCCCCCCTTCTCCTCTAGTATGTACACAGCTGTGTCTGCATCAATACAATGAGATGTAATAAACCTTGCACAACAATGGCCACCTTATCTGTTCCAGTGATATTATGAACTTATCAGTAAAATATTTGGTTACAGATAACAGAGTTAGGAATGTGGAAGACTTTCCTTTTATCCTCAGGGACACAGAATAAGATTTTAACACACAGGAAGGATGTCCAAAACTGTCACAAAATGGAGGCTGCTGGCATCCATCTTGTTATACTTTGCTTCTGCTTTATTCATATATACCAGTCTTGAGATTACTGTTCAATACCTCTGACAACATGCATGGTTAAACTCCTTCACTGTAATAACCTCTACCACTTCTACTGAGAGTCTATTCAATACATCCACTACCCTCTCAGTAAAGTAATACTTTCATTAGTCCCTGGCCTTATCTTATATCTAGGATAGCCTGATACCTATCCCATTAATGCTTATACTCCTCCTCTACCACTTATGCTGGAAGACTATTCCATGCACCCACCACCCTCTCAGCAAAGTAATATTATGTTTCTGATCACAAAAAACATTAAAATATTAAATATTTCCAGCCTTTTGAAAAGCTTGAGGTGGACCCCAAATATATGTATATAACTAGTTGCATTTATACTTATAAGAACGTTTTAAATATTATATTAAATATTTTTATATCTAATAAAAATGTTATTGAAAAATTGTTAATTTCTTATTTTTATCCCTTCCTCTGCACCCACTTTGCACCTAAAGAACTTAACACAGCACCCACAGCACTTGGCAACCACATGTTTTGGCATGCCAAAGTGTCAACTTGCTTCCAAGAGCATACCACAGTGTAACTTTGCCCCAATGAACTGCCCCTGCAGAACATGCCACAGTGTCACTTTGCCTCATAGTACATGTTATTTTGCCCCACAGAACATGCCACAGCATCACTTTGGCCACAGTAAATGTTCCCCTTAATATGCCACTATTAGCCTGACCATTAATATGACACTATTAGCCTAGCCATTAATATGCCACAGCCAGATTGCAAATTAATATGCCAATCCTGATTGCCCAATAATATGCCCATCCTGATTGCCCAGTAATATCCCCAGCCTGATTGCCCAGTAATAGGCCACATTCTAATTGCACAGTGTAGAAGAATCAAAATAAAGATCCAGCACTCGACACATTTTAAGTGAAGTGATTTATTCAAACACAGGCGACGTTTCTTTACAGGAAGATTTGGACAGAGTGGGGGACTGGGCAAGATAGCGGCAAATGAGGTTCAATATAGACAAATGTAAAGTTATGCATTTTTGGAAAAATAATAACAAAGCAACTTATACGTTAAATGGTATTTCCCTGGGAAAAACTACTAACGAAAAGGATTTAGGAATCATTGTAGATAACAAACTTGGCAACAGTGCCCAATGCCAGTCAGCAGCTGCAAGGGCCAATAAGATATTGGCATGTATAAAACGAGGAATAGATTCACGGGAGGAGGACACCATCTTGCCTCTTTACAAATAAATGGTAACACCTCACCTTGAATATGCAGTACAATTCTGGGCACCAGTCCTTAAAAAGGAAATGAAGGAACTAGAAAAAGTGCAAAGGAGAGCTACAAAATTAATAAGGGGATTGGAGGATCTTAGTTATGAAGAGAGACTTAAAAAATTGCATTTATTTACTTTAGAAAAAAGGCGTCTTAGAGGGGATATGATAACATTATAAAAATATGTGCAGGGCCAATATAAAGAGCTCTCCACGGACCTGTTCATCAACAGAAATATACAAAGAACAAAAGGTCACCCCTTGAGACTGGAAGAGCAAAGATTTCATAGACAGCAAAGGAAGGGATTCTTTACGGTAAGGACAATAAAATTATGGAACTCACTGCCAAGAGAGGTAGTGCTATCAACCACAATAGATGCATTTAAAAATGGTCTGGCTTTTTTTTTTTTTTTTTTAGAAAAGCAAAACATACAGGGGTATTAATAATAGAATAACCATTAATAATAGAGCTTATTGATCCAAGGAGAAATCGGTAGATGGGTTGAACATGATGGACTTGTGTCTTTTTTTTTCAACCTAAATTACTATGTTACTATGTAACCCTGGCAGGTTTTTTTCAAGCCTTGAAAGGCTTGAAAAAAAACCCGCCAGGGTTGAAACGTTGCCTGTGTTTTAATAAATCACTTCACTTAAAGTTTGTCGAGTTCTGGATCCTTATTTTGATTCTTCTACACTGCTGGCTTGGGTGGCGCCCCAGGACCTCGGCACCACTACATTCAAGAGTGAGGATTCGGATCTATTTAATTTATTAATTGCACAGTGTGGCAAACCTAGCCACTTCTGGACACTTAGGGTGAATATTTCGTTAACTGTTGCTATGCTCGTTTTATATGCAGTGTGTAGCATTCGTCTGAATATTATATCAGTTATGTATTTTTATGTAAAACTGTATATTTTGCTGTACGGAGAGATAATGTGATTAACAGTACATTCTTGCACAATTATCTCTCCTGTACAGCAAGGCATGCTGGGAAACAGCCTCACACAGTCCTCTGTAGTAAAACCACTGCAATGTCATTCAGGAAACCCCTTGCATGGGATCTTGCATAAATACTGTGACCGTGGAATAAAATGACAGTTGACTCCCAGACTATGTGTCATCTAGTCCTTGGGGAAGAGGGATTACTATTACGCTGCCTGTGTTTTACCTGCTCTATCCTGACTACCAGCGGAGATACTGTGGAGTATAATGCTACTTTTTTACAATTGGTGGCAAGCGGCGGGATTAAAACCGCACAGCAAAGCAGCAGTTCAATGATTAAACCAGAGTTCGGTAATATGTCAAACTATACGAATGGATGGTGAATGGAGACTAACTATGCAGAATTAAAACGGGCTATGCTAAAGGAGTTATTGGAGGCAAGGGGAGAAAACGAAAGTTACCCTTGTGGCACTCATGGAGGGGGACAGAGCAACCGCTGCAGTAGTTCGACAGGAGACAGAGCAAACTGAATTCGCAAAGGAGCTCAGGAGCAGGTAAGCATTTTACCCAAACACCCCCTCCGAAGAGACACTAAGCAGACTGATGGCAGATGTACAGGAGTACCTTGTAGTTAAGCAACAAGCCATTCAGCGAGCTGGGGAGGGTGCCCCAGCTCCCGCCAGTATTACCCAGGGGAAAGCCAAGATTCCCTACCAATCCTTTAAAAGCTACACGGAAGCAGAAGGCGATATCGATGAATACTTACAGGATTTCGAAAGGCTGTGCCAGCTACATGACATCAGCCCAGCAGATCAGGTACTCCTGCTTGCCGGTAGACTATCAGGCCGAGCAGCAGAGGCGTACCGGGCCGTTCCAGACGAGGTTAGCAGGGATTATCCAAAAGTCAAGCAGGCCATCTTAGCTCGGTATGCCATCACCTCAGAGGCATACAGGCTCAAATTCCGGGACATTAAGAAACAAGCGAAAGACTCGCACACAGAATGGGCCCACTGACTGCAGCGAGCCGCCAAGGGATGAATGGAAGTGACACAGGTCACCACTCTGGAGGATCTGTTCCAGTTAATCGTACTGGAGCAGTTCTTCAACAGACTGACCGCAGAACTACAAAATTGGGTACGAGACCGCAAACCCCGTACCCTACCAGAGGCAGCCAAGTTGGCTGATGAATTCCAGGACACTAGGCGAGACCAACAAACTCAACACCGGTCCGCTTATGGATCTACCTCCCCTCTTCCAGCTGTGACCACTTCGGCCCATCCACGACCAGGGGTAACAACTCATACCCTCCCAGGTACAATACCCAACCGCCACGGAACAGGAACCGACCAACCTGGCATAACTAGGGGCCACCCCCCCATAACCGAGCTGCGGTACACTGTTACCAAAAAGAACCCTTTGTCCAACACACAACAGCCATATCCGTAGAAGAACCCCTGGGAACCCTGCACAAAGTGAACCCCATACAAGCAACCTCAGACAACTGACAGGGACACCGCCAGGTGGTACACATGGAGGGAAAGAATATATAAGGATTACATAACGCTGGGGCCACCTTGACTCTGGTCCGGAATCATCTGGTTCCAAAGAACAATCTCACTGGGGACTGTGTGGCCGTACGAGTGGCAGGGGGAGCAGTTTACAAAGTCCCCACTGCCAAAGTACATTTGGATTGGGGAGCGGGGCATGGGAATGTGGAGGTGGGGATTATGCAGGATTTGCCAGCGGATGTGATCTTGGGCAACGACTTGGTGGAGCTCACATCCGCCTTTGTTCCCCAACCCACCATCCAAGAAGCATACCCTGTTGTTTCTCGACAGCAGGACCACACCATGGCTTCATCCGATCACTCTTAGGCTCGGGTAGGCAATCTGCCCCACACCCCTCCTGTTCTCCCCTGGGATGCCCCCTTAGAATTTGGCAGCGAGGTAGCCCTAGATCCTTCCCTGCAGGTATATAAAGATCATATAGTCAAGACTCAGGCAGGCCTAGATGGAGAGAGGCACGCCTGGGACAAGGGTTTATTATACCGCTACGCAGAGAAGGTAGTGGCCGGGTCTATCCCCATGCCCACAAAGCAGTTAATTGTGCCCCGCAAGTATAGGCAAGAGTTACTGTACATTGCACATGATATACCCTTATCAGGACATTTAGGAATCAGCCGAACCAAACATCGGCTGACTCAGAACTTCTTCTGGCCAGGTATCTCAAAGGATATTAGACAATACTGTCAAACCTGCGATACCTGCCAGAAGGTAGGAAAGAGAGGAGACCGCTATAAAGCCAAGCTCCGTTCCCTGCCCATAATCGAAGAACCCTTTAGTCGGGTGGCCGTGGACACAATAGGACCCCTGGCCAAACCCAGTCCCTCAGGTAAGAAGTACATCTTGACCGTAGTGGACTATGCCACTAGATATCCAGAGGCGGTGGCCCTGACCAATGTACATACCGAAATCCGCTATGGATGCCCTTATGCAAATCTTCTCCCGTTTTGTTTTTTCCCGGAAGATTATTTCTGATAGGGGAACCCAATTTACTGCGGAGGTCACCCACCAACTCTGGTAGGTATGTGGGGTAAAGCCTATCATAAACTCAGCCTACCACCCCAGTCTAATGGGCTCTGTGAACGGTTTAACGGAACACTTAAACAGATGATGCGTACGTTCATAGACACTCAGAAGGACTGGGAACAGTTCTTACCCCACTTATTGTTTGCATATAGGGAAGTGCCCCAAGAGTCCACCGTGTTCTCTCCATTTGAATTGTTATTCGGAAAGAGGGTGAGGGGCCCCCTACATCTTATTAGGGAACACTGGGAGGGGGGAGTAACCACGAATGGTACCCCTATCGTCACAAATGTGCTACAGTTTATGTGCTGGCTTTGACCCAGACCAGCCATACAACCTCTAAGCGGCCCAACAATGAGAAATGTTACAGCTAGGAGTCATAGAGCACTCTGATAGCCCATGGGCCTCCCCAGTAGTTCTGGTGCGAAGCGGGATGGCACTACCCGCTTCTGCGAAGATTACAGGAGGCTCAATGATAAAACCGTATCAGATGCCTACCCTATGCCCCGGATAGACAAGCTCCTAGACAAAATGGCTAGGGGCCAGTACCTCACTACAATAGACCTTTGTAAGGGGTACTGGCAAATTCCTCTAGCTGAAGACGCTATCCCTAAGTCGGCGATTGTCATCCTGTTTGGCCTGTATCAGTTTAAGGTCATGCCCTTCCGGATGAAAAACTCTCCGGCTAACTTTCAGATGATGGTGGATCGGCTATTGGATTGGTTCCAGGAGTATGCTTGCGCCTACTTAGACGATATAGCTATTTTCAGCCACTCTTGGACCGACCATTTGACCCACATAGGGGCTGTTCTAGACCGAATCAGGGAGGCAGGGTTGACCCTTAAGCCCAGTAAGTGCCATATAGGGATGGCAGAGGTCCAGTACCTGGGACACCGAGTAGGAAGCGGCCAACAAAAACCAGAACCGGCCAAGATAGAGGACGTAGCCAATTTGCCAACCCCACGTACTAAGACCCAAGTCCTAGCCTTCCTGGGTACCGCAGAGTATTATCGGAAATTCGTACCCGATTACAGCTCCCTGGCCAAGCCCCTCACCGACTTAACCCGCAAGAATGTCCCTAAAATAGTAGTATGGCCCCCAGAGGGTGAACAGGCATTCCAACAACTGAAAACTTCTCTCGTTAATGCACCTGTACTTGCTGCTCCTGATCCAACTAAACGCTTTATCGTCCATATAGACGCTTCTATGTTTGGATTGGGAGCAGTGCTGATCCAAGTCGGAGCCGATGGCGGCGAGCATCCAGTGGCTTACTTAAGCTGAAAACTCTTACCCCGGGAAGTAAGCCATCGAAAAGGAATGCCTGGCCATGGTGTGGGCCCTTAAAAAGCTGCAGCCCTATTTGTATGGGTGTAACGGACGTCTACCGGACGAAGTAGATCCTCTGTCCGTTGTGGAAAATCACCTCCTTAGCCCCCAATTAAAGCTCAGCATTCACCCAGCAAGTCTTTCCTGGACCCTTGCTCTTTGTACCCAAATAGCAGACAGGACACTACTAGCAGTTAGGTACAGCAAGAAGAACAACTCCTTTATTTGTGTAACAACACAGACTTATAAAAAGACATACACATGACATCACAGACATTAGTATACAATGGGGGGGCTGGAACTAAACATAGTTCTCCAACTAACTGGGGCTAGGAAAACATTAGACATTCAGACTGCAAACCAAATAGGAATTAACATAGAGTGAGTAGACCTAATTACAATACACACAGTAATGTACACAACATAATCAGTTTACCAGTTAATCCAGAAAAATGGATGTTGGAGTAAATTATTGGAGTCACTGTCACATGATAAACCTTCAGAGTGGTCTACTCACAGAATTAAACATTACACATAACCAATATACCAACAGAATATAACTAACTATATTAACGTATAGTGTTATGGCACATCCATTACCCAGGTGGTCTGTTCATTCGTGAGTTGGTTCGGTATATTCAATCTACCGAACACCCAGGCAGAAAGGCACGAACAAGCCTTTCTGCAGTGAAAAATACATGCTTTTACCATGAGGCCATAGTCCAGAGGCAGCAGGCGAGCAACCAGGCTTCTCCAGAACATAGTGGCAAGGTTGGTTCCGCCACATCGGGCAACCCTTTTCCTTACTCACAGATCACAACTCGTTGGTGTGGCTGAACAGGGTGTCAGGAGACAATGCAAGGCTGCTGCGCTGGAGTTTGGCACTGCAGCCTTTTGACTTTACCATCCACTACCGCCCTGGGAAGAAAAATGGCAACGCCAACGGGTTATCCAGACAAACTGAACTTGAAAAGTGATCTGTGAGAACTCCTCCGGACATCCCCAAGCCGATCCGTTAGAATCAGACTGTGTATGCCGGCTTGGTTCTGGGGGAGCATTGTGGCAAACCTAGCCACTTCTGGACAATTGGAGTGAATATTTTGTTAACTGTTGGGCAGACTAGATGGACTGAATGGTTCTTATCTGCCGACACATTCTATGTTTCTATGTTGCTATGCTCGTTTTATATGCAGTGTGTAGCATTCGTCTGAATACTATATCAGTTATGTATTTTTATGTAAAACTGTATATTTTAACAGTACATTCTTGCACAATTATCTCTCCTGTACAGCAAGGCATGCTGGGAAACAGCCTTGCGGCTAAGTTCCCCACACAGTCCTCTGTAGTAAAACCCCTGCAATGTCATTCAGGAAACCCCTTGCATGGGATCTTGCATAAATACTGTGACCGTGGAATAAAATGACAGTTGACTCCCAGACTATGTGTCGTCTAGTCCTTGGGGAAGAGGGATTACTATTACGCTGCCTGTGTTTTACCTGCTCTATCCTGATTACCAGCGGAGATACTGTGGAGTATACTGCTACTTTGTTACACCCAGTAATTGCCCAGTAATATGCCACAGTCTAATTGCCCAGTAATATGCCCAGCCTGATTGCCCAGTAATATGACCAGCCTTTTTGCCCAGTAATATGCCACAGTCTAATTTCCCAGTAATATTCCCATCTTGATTGCCCAATAATACGCCACAGTCTTATTGCTCAGTAATATGCCCAGCCTAATTGCCCAGTAATATGCCACAGTCTAATTGCCCATTAATATGCCCCACACTGATTGCCCAGTAATATGCCACTGTCTAATTTCCCAGTAATATGCCAGTCTAATTGCCCAGTAATATGCCACTCCCCTCTCCCCAGTACTCACCTGCTCCATGTCTCCTCCGTGCACCAGCAACAGGTTTGCTTGTTTTTATTAAAGTTGAAAAAAAAAAAAGTCACCCGGCTTCCAGCAGACGCATGTGGCAGGGCTTGCTAAAGCAGGCTGATGTGAGCTCAGCTCACATAGACTGAAATGCGCGGGTCACGTGACTTCGCGCAATGATGTCACGTGACCCGCGATCACGCTAGAACTGGTTTTAGCGTGGTCGCGGGTCACGTGACATCATTGCTCGAAGTCACATTACCTGCGATCATGCTAAAACCGGGATTTGCCGGGATTGTCCCGGGGATGAGAATTCCCCGAGACAATCTTGGTTTTCATGCGACTGTCCCGGTAAAAATGGGACTGTTGGCAACTATGCAGGAGGTAGCAGGCTGAACCAGTTTTTCTTTCTTATAACTATAAATGTGACCTTTTTATATGTGGAATGACACATTTCCATTTATGGAATATCTCTGTGTTTTTTGTGTGTTGAAGAGCTCACTAGATATTTTTTTTTATTTCGGAATACTAGCATCCTATATATGTTTAAAATACCTTAAATATGGACTCCACTAGAACTCTGAATACGTTAATCAAAATTAGAATGGCAGATTCTCCTTAACCTGTGACTTTGCGACCTGCGTGCTACTTTCCTCAGGTGTTTCTCCTCCACCTTCATCACCCCGCCCCACTTGTGACTGCAGTGATGTACCCTGCCTCTGGAATCCACTCAGAAATTTTAAGGAAGCAAGGGTTTATAAAGTAATGGGCAACAAAAAAATTATGCATTCTTGCCTGTTACTATTATGGGTAAAAAAGAATCTAATCTGTGCATAGTACCTTGCTGTAGGGAACACAAAAGTTATCTTCCTGACCCCCATGACAGTCTGTGGAAGAGCTGGGATCCACTCACCTCTGATTGGCTGATGGCTGTTCATCATGTCCAGACCATGCTCCTTAGGTGGTCCGGGGTCATTTCAGAAGACCCCAGGAGTTGCTATCCCTCTGCCCTTCCCATAACCATTGCATGGCCATGGCTGCTGAAATAGCCCCTGATTCTATTCCTAAATGTAATCAGTGCTAGCAGCTTTTTGGTAGCCCATGACCAAATCACATTAAGTCAGGGCTTGACAAATCTAATTTGATTTTAGGAGACAGCAAAAAAATTTAGGAGCCAGACAATCACGCAAGCATACACGCAATTCATAAACACACATGCCTACTTCACATATATACACACACATACCTACTTTACATATACCCATATATCCAAACACCTCACACACACCTACTTTACATGTACACTGTCGGATTATTAATAACCATAAAAATATGAATATGAGTTATTAATTATGAATCATAAAAAAATCAGAAAATTGATGATTCATATATATGGGTCCGACTAAAAATACCCATATCAATAATTCGTTATGTATGTGAGAGTTTGGATGACGTTTTTACAAAAGTAAATACAATGCAACAATTATTAATAAAATAATAATAAATTTATTGAATATAGAATAAAGATCAAACGGTAAGCAAAATAGCATAACAACAAAATACAATATCAATAGATGTTAATCATAATTCCCATGTATGACTTATAACATAAGTAAGTAGGACAAAACATGAATTATGCAGCTCTGTACCTATATCAACATGCATGTAGAATAATTTACTATGCAGTACGTTTCTGACCATAAGATGGCCATGCATTTTATTAAGATACAACCTACATTGATAATGATTAGTATTTAAAATGGTTAATGATAGTACACCATAATTACCTACAAATTACCAACATAAACTCTGCTTAGGTAAGGTAATATACTAAATCATATAACTACTCAAGGTGGCTATTTCTTAATCTGCTCAGTAAATGATAATGTATGTATTCTAGCTTAGACTTTAACCCCTTCACGACCGATGATGGTCCTGGACCGTCATAGGGAAATCTCCCTTCGTGACCGATGACGGTCCAGGACCGTCATTCAGGTCTGATCACGGTATGCACACTGGCATACCGCGATCGCGCTACCAACGACATGGCTAAGTGTCTCGGTACCGAGACACTTCAGCCATGTCGGTTGAGGACCCCCCCGGAAACATCCGGGCACTGTGACAGCCAATCACAGCGCCCGGATGTTAATAGCTGTCAAAGCAGGTGCCTGCTTTGACAGCTATAGTCTCTCCCTGCTCCACGGTGATCGTGGGGCAGAGAGAGACTAAATATAGTGTGTGAAGTATCCCCCTGGTCCCCCCCAAGTAACAACCAGCCCCCCCAAAGGATTTTTTTAATTAAAAAAAAAAAGTTTAATTTTTTTAATTTTTTTTTCCCTATTGTGTTAATCCTAACTCTTGGGTTAGGGTTAGAGTTCATCAAAACCCTAATCCTTGAGTTAGAATTAGGGTTTGTACTAACCCTAACCAAAGGGTTAAGGTTAAAGTTAAATAAAAATAAAAAAAAATGTAAAAAAATAAAAAATTAAATAAATAAAAAAATTACAAATAATAATAATAAATTGTATAAAAATAAGAAGTTATTCCGTAGTGGACCAATGACATGTTATGTCTGTCTGTGGTCCTCTAGGGATATTTTATTTAAAAAAAAAAGACTGCTAGTGGGGCCAGTGCTTTGCATTGGCCCCCAGCAGTAGATAGGGGCCCGCAGCAGCTGGATATTTGATCCATGCAGCCGCAGGATAGCAAAAATCGGTGCTTCCTACTATAGACTACATTTCCTATTCTGCTACGGTAGCTTTTGGCTGGCTGAGCATGATAGGAAATGTAGTCACAAGTATTACATAATAAATACATGTTTTAAAGCTGCAATAACCATATCCTAAATTTTGCCCTGCAATTCATAAACACTCATGCCTGCTTCACATATATACACACACATACCTACTTTACATATACCCATATATCCAAACACCTCACACATACCTACTTTACATGTACACTGTCTGATTATTAATAACCATAAAAATATGAATGAGTTATTAATTATTAATCATAAATAAATCTGAAAATTGATGATTCATATATATGTGTTCGACTAAAAATACCCATATCAATAATTCGTTATGTATGTGAGAGTTTGGATGACGTTTTTACAAAAGTAAATACAATGCAACAATTATTAATAAAATAATAATGAATTTATTGAATATAGAATAAAGATCAAACGGTAAGCAAAATAGCATAACAACAAAATACAATATCAATAGATGTTAATCATAATTCCCATGTATGACTTATAACATAAGTAAGTAGGACAAAACATGAATTATGCAGCTCTGTACCTATATCAACATGCATGTAGAATAATTTACTATGCAGTACGTTTCTGACCATAAGATGGCCATGCATTTTATTAAGATACAACCTACATTGATAATGATTAGTATTTAAAATGGTTAATGATAGTACACCATAATTACCTGCAAATTACCAACATAAACTCTGCTTAGGTAAGGTAATATACTAAATCATATAACTACTCAAGGTGGCTATTTCTTAATCTGCTCAGTAAATGATAATGTATGTATTCTAGCTTAGACTTTAACCCCTTCACGACCGATGACGGTCCTGGACCGTCATAGGGAAATCTCCCTTCGTGACCGATGACGGTCCAGGACCGTCATGCAGGTCTGATCACGGTATGCACGCTGGCATACCGCGATCGCGCTACCAACGACATGGCTAAGTGTCTCGATACCGAGACACTTCAGCCATGTCGGTTGAGGATCCCCCGGAAACATCCGGGCACTGTGACAGCCAATCACAGCTCCCGGATGTTAATAGCTGTCAAAGCAGGTGCCTGCTTTGACAGCTATAGTCTCTCCCTGCTCCACGGTGATCGTGGGGCAGAGAGAGACTAAATATAGTGTGTGAAGTCTCCCCCTGGTCCCCCCCAAGTAACAACCAGCCCCCATTGTGTTAATCCTAACTCTTAGGTTAGGGTTAGAGTTCTTCAAAACCCTAATCCTTGAGTTAGAATTAGGGTTTGTACTAACCCTAACCAAAGGGTTAAGGTTAGAGTTAAATAAAAATAAAAAAAAATGTAAAAAAATAAAAAATGAAATAAATAAAAAAATTAAAAATAATAATAATAAATTGTATAAAAATAAGAAGTTATTCCGTAGTGGACCAATGACATGTTATGTCTGTCTGTGGTCCTCTAGGGATATTTTATTGTGAAAAAAAAAAAAGACTGCTAGTGGGGGAAGTGCTTTGCATTGGCCCCCAGCAGTAGATCTGGGCCCGCAGCAGCTGGATATTTGATCCATGCAGCTGCAGGATAGCAAGGATAGCAAAAATCGGTGCTTCCTACTATAGACTACATTTCCTATTCTGCTACGGTAGCTTTTGGCTGGCTGAGCATGATAGGAAATGTAGTCACAAATATTACATAATAAATACACGTTTTAAAGCTGCAATAACCATATCCTAAATTTTGCCCTGTACCAAGGGGCGGGCTGGGCCGGGGGGCAGGGAGGCAATTGCCCCCCAGGCCGCCCTAATGTTTGTAAAACACGGCCGCTGGGCCAGTGTTAAAAAAAGAAAGAAAAAAAAACGCGCTTGCAGGCAGAGACGGAGGTGAGAAGGGATCGGAAGATCCCCTCTCACCTCCGCTCTGCCTGCAAAGCTGCACGGGGAGCCGAACAGGCAGCACAGAGAAACCTCTGTGCTGCCTGTTTGGCTCCCCGAGGAGTGTGCAGACACGGAAGTGCCGACAGTCACGTGATCGGCGCTCTGACGTCAGACGCGCGCCGATCACGTGACCTGTCGGCACAACCGCCGGGAGGCCGAATAGGCAGCATGGAGGGACCATGCTGCCTGCCACTAGCCACCAGGGAAGTCCTCCTGCCACTAGCCACCAGGGAAATCCTGCCACTAGCCACCAGGGAAAAAGGTAAGAGATGGGGGGGGGCAAAAAACACTGGCATATTATTGGGCAATTTGGCTGGGGAATATTACATGGCAAATAACACTGACATATTATTGGGCAAATTGGCTGGGGAATATTAAATGGCAGAATAACACTGGCATATTATTGGACAAATCGTCTGGGGAATATTAAATGGCAGAATAAGACTGGCATATTATTGGGCAAAATGGCTGAGGAATATTAAATGGCAATTAACACTGGCATATTGGGCAAATTAGCAGGGGCATATTAAATGGCAGATAACCTTGGAATATTATTGGGCAAATTTACTGAGTCATATTAAATTGCAGAATAACACTGGCATATTATGGGACAAATTGGCTGGGGAATATTAATAGCAAATAATATTGGAAATGTGTATGTAATGGGGTGATGGAGGCATGTAAATGTGGTGATGGGGCATGTCCTGGTGTGCAACGTGGGTTATCGGTCATGTCGTAGGTGTGCAACGTGGGTAGGGGGGGTGCCCAAATTTTGGGATATTGGGTGTCTAAATCCTGGCATATTGAGGGGGATAATCCTGGCATATTGAGGGGGATAATCCTGGCATATTGAGGGGCATAATCCTGGCATATTTAGGGGAAAATCCTGGCATATTGAGGGGGCATCATCTTGGCATATTGAGGGGAAAATCCTGGCATATTGGGTGTCTAAATCCTGGCATATTGAGGGGCATAATCCTGGCATATTGAGGGGCATAATCCTGGCATACTGAGGGGCATAATCCTGGCATTTTGTAAGGGAAAATTCTAGCATATTAAATGGCAAATCCTGGCATATTGTGGGATAGAATCCTGGCAATATTCGTTATAAAACAAGGAAAAGATGGCCGTGGATGGGGAGGCGATTCGATGGTGCAATGGGCCACTTGACTGGATTTGCCCCCCAGGCCTAAGGCTGCTAGCCCTCCCCTGCCTGTACCTGCCACATAAACCTAGCAAACCTATACATGTGGGGTACCGCTATACTCGGGGGAAGTTTCTGAACATATATTGGGGTTTTGTTTGGCAATAAAATAGAACAGCCCCTTTAAATTCATACCTAAGTTTCAAAGTGTGTGGAAATAAAACACACACAAAATTACTACGCCAAAACTTGTCAAAGATTGGTGGTAAAATGACAGAGTGAAAAGTGTCAAATTATTATGATAACATTATATAAATTATGATAACATTATATAAATATTTGCAGGGCCAATATAAAGAGCTCTCCAGTGACCTGTTCATTAACAGAAAGGTACAAAGAACAAGAGGTCACCCCCTCAGACTGGAAGAGCAAAGATTTCATAGACAGCAAAGGAAGGGATTCTTTACGGTTAGGACAATAAAGTTATGGAACTCACTGCCAAGAGAGGTAGTGCTAGCAACCACAATAGATGCATTTAAAAATGGTTTGGATGTTTTTTTAGGAAAGCAGAACATACAGGGCTATTAATAATAGAATAAGCATTAATAAAAGAGCTTATTGATCCAAGGAGAAATCTGATTGCCTCTTGGAGTCAAGAAGGAATTTTTTCCCCCAGGAGGCAAAATTCGAAATAGCTTCCTTAGGGGTTTTTTGCCTTCTTTTGGATCAAAAGCTGTAATGATAGGTAGAAGGGTTGAACTTGATGGACTTGTGTCTTTTTTCAACCTAAATTACTATGTTACTATGTTACTATGTTACCCCAAGTTGAATGCCCTGGGATGTCTACTTTATAAAAATGTGTACAGGTGGGGGGTTATTCAGTGATTCATATCAGATATCGCTGTTACAGTGTCACTAAAGCAAATTTAAAAAAAAAATGGTTTTGAAACAGCTAAATGCTACTTGCATTTATTAACCTAAAACATGCAAAAAAAAAGCAAAAAAACATATAAACATTGGGTATTTCTGAACTCAGGACCTATAGTCGAATCTATTTAGCACGTTTTTTCATTAGCTTTTGAAGCTTAGTAAAATAATTTACAAAGAAAAGTCAGGAAAAGTGTTTATTTTTTTTAATTTTAACCATATTTTACTATTTTTTACACAATACAATAAATGATATGAACAAAATAATGTCATGAAAAGAAAGCCCTTCTTGTCCTGAAAAAAACAATATATAATATGTGTGGGTACAGCAACTGACAAAGAAGAAAATTAAAGCTAAACACAAACACCTCAGAAGTGTTAAAACAGCCTTGGTCACTAACGCACAACATTCCAAAAACAGTCTGGTCATGAAGGGGTTAAGAATGAGAATCTTAGATAATCTCTGGAGATTATATATGACATATTTGGGTGAATAGGTAGACTATAAGAATTTATGGTTCTTGGTAATATATATATAGGATATTCCTCTGGCTTCCTTCTGCTGAAAGGATGACAGATAAACAGCAGGCTAAAACAAATAGATCCCAGAAATTATGGGATTTAAGTGAAATTTACCCAAATATATATGCTAATGACATCCATAAAAAATGAGATTATGCTAGAAACAAATTACCACATTTATACATTACCGGCAGAGGTTGGATTGCAGTTGAGACTCCTTCCATTGAAGAATTGAGTGATGGGAGTTACTCCCGGGACTTAGCTCAATACTATGGGTATGGAGATTTCTATTGTTATAGTGAACATGTGCTATTAAAAGCCTCATATTCCTGAGTTCTCCCCAGAAGGAGATAGACTCAGCCCTTTTCTAAAACATTCCCATCTCTCACCCCACTAGTGGCAGCTCTCCCAAAATCAGTCTCCCCCCTTCTTTTCAGGTATCTCAGATCTCCCTCTACACCTCAAGTATCAACTTATCAACCAAACCTTATCTCAGATTCACACCCTGTTTCTGTAACTTCTAGCTAATTGAATGGATGGGTGTGTTTAATTTAAATGAGATGATGTCATAATTTATAGCGATACCTGGATTGTGAGTATAATGTGAGAAAATATATATGTTTAAATATCTAAAAGTGTCAATACAATTTCAAATTAGAGTAAATATTCATCATATTCTTATTCTTATAATTGCACATTAAATGAAAATGTATAATCAAATATATACCACACTAATAAAACAATATTCTAATTAATATGTAGGATTAATTATACTTTACATATTTATTAGTGAAGGTGTGATACAATTATATATTTTAATGAGCGAATAGAATAAACTGGTTGTGTTTATAGTTACCCTTATTATATTCTTCAAATCTAAAATCCAAGTAATCTCAGTGTGTCTGTGTCTGTCAGTTTGGGTGGGCTAGCAAGCTGAAGAGAAGCCCCCCTTCACCTCTTGTATGTATATAGACACAGCTGTGTCTTCAGAAATACATTGAGAGTCATAAACCACTAACAATGCTCACCTTATCTGTTCCGGTGATACTAGATAACAGAGTTAGGAATGTGTAAGACTTTCCTTTTAGCATCAGGGACACAGAATAAGATTTTAACACACAGAAGGATGTCCAAAAACTGACACAAAATAGAGGCTGCTGGCATCCACCTTGTTATCTTTGGCTTCTGCTTTATTCATTTGAACCAGTCTCGAGATAACTGTTCAATACCTCTGACAACACATATATCCAAACACCTCACACACACCTACTTTACATGTACACATATATCCAAACACCTCACACACACCTACTTTACATGTACACATATATCCAAACACCTCACACACACCTACTTTACATGTACACATATATCCAAACACATCACACACAACTACTTTACATGTACACATATATCCAAACACCTCATACACACCTACTTTACATACTTACATATATCCAAACACCTCACACACACCTACATTTACACTTACATTTACATTTACACACCAGCTTTGAACCCCTCAATATGCCAGTATTTTGCCATTAAATATGCCGTTCTTTTGCCATTAAATATGCCAGTATTATTTTGCCACTCAATATGCCAGTATTTTGTCACTCAATATGCCAATATTTAGCAACTCAATATTCTAGCATTTAACCCCTCAATATGCCAGAATTGTGTCACTCAATATTGCAGGATTTAACCCCTCAATATGCTAGTATTATTTTGTCACTCAATATGTCAGAATTTTGCCATTCAATATGCCACGATTTAACCCCTCTATATGCCAGCATTTAACCCCTCAATATGCCAGAATTTTGCCATTCAATATGCCAGGATTTAACCCCTCTATATGTCAGCATTTAACCCCTGCCAGGATGTTGCTTGTTTTATACCACCCTCCTCCCCCCTTCCCCTGCACTTACCTTTGCTGTTCTGTCTCTGCTCCGTGTCCCCGGCCGTCTCCTCCTTGCAGTCTTCCCTCCTGCACGGAGGAGGGAAACACAGACACTGGATGTGACGTAACAGGGTGATGCGCTGCGAGGGGAAGCCAGCAGCACGGGTGTCACCTCCTCTGCGGTGTCACCCGGTACGGGCCGCACCCCCCACGGGATGCCACTGGGTATAATAATTAATGTAATGCAAGGAGTCAAATTAGTGCTTATATTAATTCTGTACATGGTATGCTACAAATTAGGCAACCATTATTGCAAACATTCACGTTCAAAGCTAAGCTCTTTGGCTTCTATTTGTGTATGTGATAGAGGCCCTGGGTGTTGTCTTTTGTGTCTAGATTGGTTCCTGTCCTTTTAAGGTAATTACAGCAGAGAGACAGCAAACTTCAATTATCATAGGATATAAATAGGTCTATGTTTGCCTGCTGCCTGACTTTCTCAATCTCTCCTCATTTCACATAGCTGGTAGCTGCCCTTATCAGATCTAGTGTACAAGTGTGTGGGATTGGGAGTACTTAGTGGTCATCTGCAAATGGTATTATCCGATTGTGTGTGTGTTTTTGCACATGTATTAAGGTGCAGTTATGTATGAATATAACAGTATTTGTACCTCTGGTTTTATTTCGGTCTGTTTAATTACATTATATATGTGGGAAATCTATAGGATATATTTACTGTAGGCCGAGCAGGTAACTAAATGTTGTTTGGTTTGCTTTCACTAACTTTTACTTGCCAGCATATACAGTAGTGGCCATGGAAAATGTGCCAGGGTATTAAGGTGGTGGCCACCCCCCCCCCCCGGTCAAGTGTCGAGGCCATGAACCACTTGACCACCTCCAGCAACAGTACCCCTTACCGGACTAGGTAAGCGGTAAAAAGCACCCGTCGTCGTGGAACCCTGTCTGGGCGTCGCAAGCCTGACCGGTCCCTTAAAGGTCATGGAGCTTTTTAAAAAAACTAATTCAATTTACTAACTGCGCGTGCACCCCTTGGGCACGTTTTGGGCTGTGGGCTCGCTTGCTGGCTCTTTAAACGACTCCATATTGCGCATGCGCATCCGTGGGGAACCGGGTCTGGTGTGCGGGACAAAGCACAAGTCGTCGTGGAACCCTGTCTGGGCGTCACGCCTAAGGCAGTGTCCGGTCGACCCCACCCCCCATCCCCGCGGGTCAAATGTCGGAGACATGAACCACTTGACCACCTCCAGTAACAGTGCACCTTACCTGACTAGAGTGAATCGGTGACAGAAACTCCGGATCCAGTCAAAGAAACGCCGACACCTGCTCCTCTGCTCCAGCCCGTTCAAACAGCTCCAACTCCTCTGCTCCAGCCCTGTTCAAACAACTCCAGCTCCTCTGCTCCAGCCCCGTTCACACTACTCCTCCGCTCCACCCCTGTTCAAACAGCTCCTCTGCTCCACCCCCGTTCAAACAGCTCCTCTGCTCCACCCTGCAGCCGCATTTATAGGGGCTCCCAAGCTGCCAGCTCCGCCCCCATAGGCGCTTTTCTGATTGGTCACTTCTAGGCCACCTCTGTCCCGATTGGTGGCTGTTTTAGAGGTCCCCTCCTATTGGTGCCTTTCCCAGCCATATATAACGTTATCTGATAACGTTATCTGATATTTTACTAGTCCCGTGGGGAACCGGGCCCGGTGAGCGGGATAAAGCTGCCGTCGCCATGGAACTCGGACTGGGCGTCGCCGGCCGGTCCGGTCCCCTGAAGGTCATGGAGCTTTTAAAAATAACGTCTTTTTTTTTAGGTGTCAATTCATGTACCAACTGTCCGTAC